>VZRQ01006249.1:152661-181623 GCA_013397975.1 Machaerirhynchus nigripectus
ACCAGTTCTCTTTCCAATGATGCTGCCTTTTCTTCATATATCTTCTCACTGCTATGTTTCAGCATAACTTTTTGGGCAAAAAGCATATAAGCTTTTTCTTTAACACGATGGATAACAGCCTCTTGAATATTTCACAGTGAGTTCTGCAGAATTTAAATAATACCCTTATTTCCTCAGGATATTTTAATAGGCTGAATTCTTCAGAAACCCTAAGTACCTTAGATTCCACTGTCAAACCCTGCATGAGCACAGAATTAAGCAGATAAAAATGAGGTGAGAAGCAGTAGTGTTTAACAGAGTTATCACAATATGAACATTTTTTAGACCAAATTCCTCAGCAAAATGAGCATCAGTTCACACAAAGGCCTACAGAGAATGATATTGACCTGACTTGGTATCATTGCTGTGATTTGATAACAAGGCTAGTAGGCTGCTATCGAACACAGAAGCACAACGAAGAGAAAAGAAGCCTGTGATGATTTCAGAAGTCTCTGGAACTATTGGAGCACAGAATATAAAGCCATTCTGGCAGATGGGGAGCATGGCCTTGCTGATGGGTAAGCTGGGAGCACTAGCATGACATTTCAAGCAGCTGTCAGGTAGACAGGTAAAGAAGATATCAGATGCTATTAGCAACAAACAGCAAAAAGCAGCATGAAGGAAATGTCGCCATGCTCTTCAGTGATAGAAGCAGAGCCCTCACCAGCTACAATATTTGGCAATTACTACATCTTGCTCCACAGGTCTGTCCTTTAGTCAGGTGTCCTATTCAAAGCTTTGCTTCTACAAAAGATGCCTAAGTAATCAACAGGTTCTTAGATCAAGTCAAAGAAAGGCTCAGCAACACTGGAACAAAACCAGACACGCGTGGTGAATGCGGGTCAGAAAGAGCAAGAAAATCACTGAGGGGGTTCTGGCATGTTTGGTACAGTCAGAGATACTCGAGGCAAACAACTCCCTGCCTTGTGAGATTCACAGTCTACCTGTACAATATGAAGCTGAACATGCTGAATGCTGGGAGAAGAACTGTGCAGCACAGAGCTAAACCCAGAGTTGTCCTGCAGTACAAGACAAGGCACAATGGTTAAGGAGAAACCCATTGTGGCATGCTTTGTTCTGTACCCTTGCAGATCTTCAGCTCGTTTTCTCCCTGGCTATCACTGAGGCCAGCTTTTTCTTACCAGAGAACAAGAGAAGGCAAGTGTATAAGAAGTACATTAAAAAAAAACCAAAACCAACTCAGTGCTTTAGCATCTTAAAGCTCCATTTCTTAAAAAAAAGGAAGGGGGAAGCTGGGTTTTTTATTTTGTATGTAACCTCTAAATGTGTCACGATTTGGGAACAAGATATACCCTTCAAAATTAGTTACACTCTTAAAAACTGAGCACAATTCCTTAAAAGTTTGGAAAATTGATGTTCTTATTCTACATCTTCCAACACTTTAAAACACTCTTCACTGAAAAAACACAGAATTCAAAAAAGAGAACAACATACTTCATAACTAATTTCAGCACATCAGATTGTAAGTAATAAAATATACACTGACAAGAAAGTAGATGTCATAAACCAGTCAAAAAGCACGACTGCTCTGAAACATATTGACATTAAATAGAAAAATGGTTGTCATTGCCTTTATTTATCACACTCTTTTGAAATTTATATTACTAGCAATACAAGAAATCACACATATCCTGTTCTTAAGAGGCCAGGCATTCCTAGCACTCATGTCCCACATGAGGAGGAACTTTTCATGTTATTTTTTATTTCCTTGGCAATCCTTTAAATGCAGAAAGATTAAAGATAAAGTAAGAAGCAAATCTGCAAAAGATTCTAAAGCGAAAAGAGTCCTAAAAGCTATTATTTAAACAACAGAATTTCCTCTCCTTTGTCATGGTTGCTGTGTGCTAATGTAGAAATGGAAGGTAACATCTTTTAGATTTATCACCCTCTTTGCACAGAATCTGAAGACAGCCTAATATTTTTCCAGTTTTCCATTTGCAGTATTTTTAAGGTTATCTAATGAAAACCTCCTAAACATTTCAGAACGTCTCAAATCATATTCTCTGATGCCAAGATTAGATACTGATTGAGTATTGAAATACGGGAAAGATACCAGGTTTTGGAAGTGTTTGTCCACTACAATACATTAAATCTCTACTACAGAAAATACAAAGGCCCCAAGCTTCAGCAGCAACTATACACAACAAAAAGGGCTACATTTCACCCTAGCTCAAATAGTTTGCTATCATCTTCCTGAGGATTTTATTAGTAGCTACATTTCAGAAAAAAATAAACGCAAGGAATTGAAGGAGAGAAGAAGTTGAGATATATGTGAATTTCCAGACTCTTATGGAACACTTAGGAGCTCTATTATCGCATGAAAGCACATAAGCAATACAGGAAACAGCAGCAGGAACCTGCAGGCTCTGTAACAATTTGCAGCTTATATATGGATAGTTAAAATTATTAGATTTTTTATTCCCCAAAGTAAAACGTTTTTGATTGCTCAATAATAGAGAACATTATTAGTCCATTAGTTACTTCTTTATTTAGAAGCCTCAGAAGACCAAAGCAGCACACGGGCTGAAATCATACTACATTTCAACCTTTTCATTTCCTTCCATTAGTGTCTGAAAGTAGCTAACAACCACAATTAAAAGCAGTAACTTCACTGTCAAAAGTCTCCTGAACCAAGTGCTTTGTACAAACCACAGAAGCTATTACCAGGTAAATACTTCACCCACAAAGAGGGCACAGCTTCCAGGTGCTACTCAATAGGCACAGGAGCTCTAAGGGTCAGAATGAAAGGCAGTTTATACTTGCTCTTAGGCTCTACCATTCAACAAATAATCAGTCATATACACATTCTCCTTCCAGAACTTTTTATTGACAGCATTAATTTCTTTTGAATCTTTAGCAAATTCTCTCAAAACTTTTTACCAGCCACTTCCACACAAAATGAGAGAGCCCAAAATCACTTTCACTTTGCGTAGAACTATTCAAAACACCAAAAACCCAAACCCAAACCTTTTATATTAGATAATGTAAAGTGGGAGCATGTCTCACCTTGGTATACTCATCTTTGGCCTTGGTAAGCATCCGTAAGATATCCACTTCTTTGTTATTAGCAGAATTCATGATCATGGGGGACACCCCTGCTCCTGAGCCCTGCTGTGCTTTGAACTGTTCCTGCTGAGTTAGGCTGCAAGGTGGGGGATAGACCAGACAGATAAAATATAAACATTTAACCACAATTATTACACAATACTTAATTGAAACGCAAATATTTTTCTTCCCCCATCTACATTAAAACCTGCATTAAAAAAAAAAACTATTGAAACCTCTCTATAAAATCACAATTTGACATGAGATTAATTTTCTCCAATCTTGAATACACTAGACTATAGAATAAAATTTCCATAATTGAGTCACAATTTCTATACTCAGAAGGAGCAGGGAATTTATAGTGTCATTCAGTTCTGCTGGTGGTGGAGGATGGCAAACACACACAAATCAGGCATTAACTACTAGCAAATGACCAATTTCCTGCCCCAGCTGTTTTATTATTATTGTAGAATGCTGAGAATTAAAACACACAGCCAATTGGCTGAGCAACAGGGTATTTTTTATCTATATGAAATAGTGCTATTATAAACCACTACACGTGGTTTACATTTGCATGAATCCTCTGAAAACTAGGTTTTATTGTAGTAAATTACCAGTTTGAGAGCACCTAATCACCACCAACTGCAACTTGAGCTAGTTAACTAAAATGAGCTGTCAAAAACCTAGGTTTCCTAGGGTTCATTGTTTATTTCTGTAAATTCATCCCCATCAATTATTTCTTGGGTCACAACTGACTCGTTTTAGAGCTGTAGGATATACAGCAAAGTCAACAAACCCCACAGAACAAAACCCCACCGCTGTCACAGTCTGTGTTTCACACTGCTTTGTCACTGCAAAATGAAAAGCAGCAGGCATTACTTTAAAAAAAGGATCTCTAGAGGAAAGATGACTAGCTTCCCATCCAGGATTTTATCACAAATCCTATCTGGAACATAGTGGTAGGAGAGTTAAAGCAGTTTGCTGTGAATTGGGATGTGTGAGGATGAGCCTTGTGGGGATTCTTCTGCAGGGCACAGAAATTGGCTTTGGGGCACTTGGCAACTTTGGCAATCAAACCTGATGACACTCCTCAGCAACTTCTGGCTACAGAAGCTGTTAGACTGAGACAGATGAGCTGCAAAGGAGATTCACAGGTCTGACAGGGCCTTTGCACTGTGCTCTGTTAGAACCTAATGCTGTGGGCTTGACTGCATCCGCTTCCTGTGGTTTTCCTTGGCATGCCAAAGACCTGGCTCGACACCATCCCTCCTGTCCCTGATGGGATTTGTGACATAGTGGTGTGTCTAACCCTATACACCACAGGCAAATGGAATATCCAATCACTGCCTGCTCCTACCCAGCCCCTTTACTACATCCTCCACGCTGTAGCTCTAAAAAACGTAGGTTGCATATGCTGATAAAATCTGTATGACTTCAGCTCCTTCCTCCTCCAAGCAAACATGAAAACCTGCAGGACACAGTCCTAAGAAAAGGGTCCCTGGAAACAGTGCAGAAGAATGAGCCCTGTGCATCCTGGACACGTGAAGATAATAGTGATACTGAAAAAAACTACCCATGTGACATGCTTAGGTTAAAATACAGCTGAGAACACAGTTCTGTGTGAAATCTTCACCTCTGGCTGGACTGCAAAATTAAACTTTGTGTAACGTGTATAAAACCACATTTTTATGTGCATGAAAGCAATGACTGTAAAGCTAATTGAAGTCTTGCTTTAAATGCCAAAACCAAAGTGGACTTTGTATATATTGCTAAGAAATGAGGAAGCAGGAATGAAGCCATGATGTACAAACAGGACAAAACCCACAGAAATTGTATTAGTACAGTAGGCCTTCATGATATCCTGCACTTACTTGATAAAGGAAAAAAAAAGATAACAATATTAAAAAATAAAATCTCCCCGAATTGAAAAATATATTAAACCACCAAAGAATACAATTCTTCAAAACAGATCTCTGAGTCATCAGGAAATAAATCATATCAACTGTTACATTCTGATGTAGCTGGAGAGCTGCACCTCGAATTGGGAAAAATTACTGCCATACAGTGACTTATTTCTGATTTTATGAAATGCAGGCTTGACACTTGCGACAAAGTTAATAAATATAAGCTTAAAGTAGAAAGGTATGATCATCCTAAAACCATAAAATGTGCATGTACGTACAGAAATACAGACATAAAAAAGCACTGAAGTCTTGTTTACCCATCACTTACTTTTTCATGAGCTCTGCAATTCTTTGGCATTCTTCCTTGTCGTAGAACCAAATCCCATATATGGACACTGTAAATGCACATCAAACACAAACCATGAGCATCTTCTCAAACAGCAGTTCTACCTGGTAGATATTTAAATGTGACATGTACATGAATTTTAAAATTTATTTCCATTTTATATTTTCTCCATCTAGAAACACAAAATCACACCTCGGATCCTATAAAATAAAGAAAGATCAAAGGCACAACTCCAATCTTGTAAATTACAAGCTCTTAAATATTCAATTAAGGCAAAGGTATTTGATCCTTTTCAGAACACTAAACCAGTGGGGTTTTTTTCTTTAAAACCTTTTTCTCTGTCCTTTATTTCAGTTGTCATATCATATCCATTAGACTCCAGTACCAGCACACTGCAGGGAACATTGCATGCCTATGGAAGTAGGAAAATCTGTTTAGTTTTCAAACAGTGTTCAGGTCTATCTTATAGAGCATCAAAAGTGGTGGAGTAGTATGAACACACCTCTGCCTCCCTGTAGATTTGCTATAATTCTGCCCATTATTTGCAACAGCAAATAAGTAATTATCTGTAGCCAACCCCGGTATTAGAAATCTGTAATAAAGTTCATATTTCCTCTAAAGTGCCTGTAGCAACGAGAGATCTGAATTTCCTGGTAGCTCAAGTGTCTCAGACACACACAGCACGAATGAAAACATCACGATGGTAGGAACCATAAGGGGACTGGAGTTAGTGCAGGTTCCACAATCATTCCAAACAGGGAGCTGGTTTCCACTCACACCCATGTTATACTGCTCTGGGAAGACAGCCTGGGAATCAATCCACAACACTGTCTCCAGACAACCTGTTCACATTCAGCAGGGTAGCTGTCCTAGATCTAACCTCAGACATCTGCCATGAGAAGGGGAGACAGAAGCACTGAAAGGCTTAATCTGCATCTTTCCCTCTCCATCACCACAGCCTGGGGCAACATCCGTGTTCCCAGCAACAAACAGGGAGATCCTGGCTTTCCTCCTCCTTCCCTCCCTACCCTGCTGCAGGCAAGACTTGTGTCTTAGCCTTACTAAGAATTGGCAGCTCCTAACGTGTCTTCAAACATAGTGGTGGCTACATTTCATTTGAAATGGATTTCATTTGAAATGGGTTGAGCACCTGTTTAAAAACAATTGCAACACTGACCCTGATGATGTAATATTTCCTATTATTAGGAGAGTCCAAAAGCAATAACTCCTTCAATTCCACAGAGCCAAACCTGTGGCATATGAAGTGTACCTTGGCTTTGTTAATGTTTGGAAAGAGAACGAATGTACAGCTGCTTGTAAGACACAAGTATAATATTTTCTCCATTCCCCCCAAGATTTTCAGCTGTGTGTTGTCTTCCATAGAACTAAAAATGGTTCCAACTCTTTAATACAGCACATTAGCAAAAAGTCTAAAGTATCCCACAAACCAGACATCCTGTAGACATACAAAAATTAACTTTTAAAATATATACTGTCCTTCTTATGATTATTGAAAAGTGTGCTGATTTCTATTATTCACCTAAAAAAGGCGAGTAACATAATATGCACCAGTGGTTCTACAAATGTGCAATGTAAGAGCTGAACTGCACAAGTCATCTCAGGTTTTTTAACATAAATCTTAACATATGCATTTCAAATACACATTAATATTCTAGCATATTCCAGTGGGCATCCAATAATAACATGTGAACCTGGAGAAAAGTGTGTGAACAACTCATAAAGTTCCAGAACACCGACCTGTTATGCAAAACTTCACATCCTTCTATGAAACACATTTGAAAACTTGTTGTCCAAATCACAAGTAACTCCATATTCTTCAATGCAGCAGCACAGCAAGCAAACTGAGAACCCCAGACAAATCAAATTTGTTTTAATCAAGATTCTTCTTTTTTATAAAAGAATCTCCAATGGAGAAGAGTGATGATGAAATTGTGGCCATCTGCTCCGTCTTCTCATATTTTTTTATTTCTACCACAGCTGGTGGCATCGTCAATATGCAACACAGGTTGGACAGCTTCACCTTTGGCCAGTGGAACAGACATGTCATGGACTATTTATGAATCTCTAATAAATCTGAAGGCTGACAGTCCCTTGGAAATGCTGCACTGTTTCTGGCCATAAGAAGCTGAAAGACTCAAACCAACAGCAGAAGCAAGCTAGTTTAACTCAACTCAGAGACAAACACAGGTAAAGTGATAACCAGAATAAAGGACCATTTTGGATTTTACAGAACTACAACTAATATCCTGAAATACAACTGCGACAAATACAAACCTATTTTGGGTCACAGAACAAGGACACTGGGTCTGTGCCACCAAACCAAACCACGCCACCACCCAACAACATACCCATCTTAATTCCAGTTTTAAGTTGGGATACTGCAGATCCACAGACCTTTAGCCTAGATGTCAGCTGAGCTTCAAACCCACCCACATTTACTTTCTCACCTTGGATAAAAGGTATTTTCAGCCCAAATTAGGAAGCACAGCTGAAAGCAAGCTAAGACCAAAGCCCAACATCCTCTGAGCTTAGAGGTCACCCAGTCAGTGGCGAAATCTTTCAGAAGTGGACAGTCCTACTGTTGTTCCTTCCACACTGCTCCCATCTGTCCGGAACAGATGAACACTTCAGAAATACACTGAGAAACAATCACTCAGCTCGTGGCAGCACAACGTACCCCGAGCTCTTTCGTGCATGTGAGAATGAGGGACCAGTGAGAATGCAGTAACTTGTGGAAATCTGAGCTACGTGGAGTAACCACGGCCTAAATTCACACTACAGTAGTATATTCTGCTATGATCTGTATTTAAGAGAAAAACGTGTAAATAGCAGTAGTAAGTATTAATGAGCTCCATCTTGATTAATGATGAAGACAAAATGGCAAAAAAAAAATATTCTTATGTGTGTGACAACACATAAAACCCCACAACCAGAAAGGGAACCTAAGATGATAACAAACTGTAACTGCCAGGGAACCTGGCACACTCGTGCACACACAACACAATTTCACTGCAAGCTCTCTACCAGCATGAAAACACTGTGGGTCTTATCAGGATGAAACATAAACAGATTACTTTTATCTGCCTTCCCACTCCAGCAGACTGTTTGACAAAACAGAATTCCAGATCTAAGTATTATTTGTAGAGTGGTAATTTCATGTTCATGTTAAAAATGAATCACGAAACATCAGAGGCACAAAGCAAATTTTTCTACTGCCACACAAAAGAGGAAATATTAAGTCACTTTTAGGCCCAGCTTCAACCATAAATTTGTGTAACAGATTATTGTAAAAACCAGAAAAAAATAAAATCAAACTCAAGTAATGAATTGATGACACTAAAAGAAAAAAAAAAGTGCCAAAATTACAGTGCTGTTAACAAGATTACTCAAAACTATGACATAATGCAGCTATGGAATCAAGAAGATCCAATTAATACTGAATGGGAAGAGAAATAAATTACTTCAATAAACTGACTGAAATTATTAATTAGTAAGGGATATCAGTCTTTAGAATTTTTTAGAATTCGAAAAAGGCAGGCTACTCAGAAATCAAAACTGAAAAATTTGATCAAAATCTGTGAAGCTCCTTTAACAGCTCAGTGACTGCACTTCAGGAAGGACACTATTTAAGTCTTAAATCACGACTTCAGAGCCGATTCGAAAGCTTCCGCCTTACGATTTTCATTTTTTGGCTACGGATTTCTCCTGTCCTCACAAACACTAGAACACTTGATACTATTTATAAGCAGAAGCTGACAGCTGCTATCTCCCAGAATTATAGATTACAATTTCTAACCTCTCAATATTTCAAACATTAATTTAGTTATGATGATAATATGGAATTTCTTATCAACCTCAATCGCTCGTGTTAAGTATTCTGTTAAAAAGAAAGGCATTCTCTAGGATTATTTTTTTCCTGTTCATGATGCCAGTGATTAGATTTTTGTCTTCTGGATAGACATTTCCATTATCAAAGCTTTTGTTTCAGTGTACCTGCAACATGTGATTTTTAAGCTATTCCTCCACAGACTGCATAAAGTCTTTAAGCTTGGTAAAAATGAATACAGAAATAACTACAGACTAGAGGTGCCCCTATACCTAGGGACTGTTTTATGCTTGCTGGTATTAAAAAGAAATTTTAAAAGATCTTAAATTTCTGTGTTTTATTCTTGATTTCATGCTTCTTAAGGTATTTTACTCCATGTATAGTCTAGACTCTTGCTCCTCAATATGCAAATCCACACTTGGCTATGTTAAAAAGAAGTTTCTGTATGCATGTCTTGCAAGGCAGGCAGACACCTTTATGCTGCTCATCTTCTCTCTCTGCTGTCTACCTTCCATGTAACTCTCCAGCAAACTATCAATGCTTGCATTTCTTTCTCCAGTATTTTTTAAACTACTGCAGCCTCCAATTGCAGGACCTATTGAAAAAAGAACCAAAGCGGGTTATATCCATAATGATGGTTTTCAGTCTATGAGGTCTTTTTCATTTAAAAAAGGAACTAAAGCATGCCATGCTCATTTTGTGCTCTTCTGCTCCAATATGAGCGTGTTCCTCTCATCCATGACATTTTACAATCATAGTACAAGGATATGAGGTTCTTTCTCCTTTGCTCAGGCTCAAGTGGTACAGGAGACCTGCCTGCTGAAGCTCTGCATCCTGCCCTGCAGCATAATGCAAGAGAAGACTGCAACAAGGGAAAGGAAATATAAAAAACCTGCAGCTAAGACAGCTGCACACTATCCTGGAAAGCTGAATTCCATCCCAGAGATGTTGTGCAATGATACACACAAGCTGTGAAATGTCATCTGAAGTGGCTGCACTGGCTGGGTGTGCTTCATTTCCCAGTGGCCGAGTCGAGGTCTGAGACCTGGGTGCAAGATTTGAGCGCATGACCTGCAGAAACACCAACCATCCCAATCCGAGTCTGTCAGAAGTGTTTTTGAACATATGAATATTAATAAAGACACTGGAAAAATTTGGCTTGAGTAATTAAAGTCAGACATTCCACTTTTAACTGGTCTCTAATTGTAAGTGTACTCTATTGTAACTCCAATTGTACTCTGCCCTAGGACCCCAGTTTGTGAAACGGGAAGAATAACATTTCTAATCTGAGCGAGGTAAAACAGTTTGGTTTGTTCATGAGTTATCAGCTATTATAGTGATGATCACTGGAGAAAACAACAAGAAAACCCAATAATTCTGTCTCTAGTGCAGAACTTCAGTGGCACATAACAAAGCCATCACATAACAAATGCATCAGTAATGAGAAAAAAACAGAATACTGAGGAGCCTCTTGATGTGAACACCACTCCAACTGCTTGATAACTGAAACAAAGTCCTTATTGCAAAAGAAGAAGATCACACAATATAAAATTCCATAAATAGAGAGATTGCACAACCAACTTTAATTCTGGTATTTCGTAGTTTAGGAGTATTAAAGTTCTTTTAGCTCTAAACAGGCTTTAATTTCTTTCAAATGCAAAATTTTGCTATTTAGATACTTAAACCCAAAACACTAGAAAAAAATCCAGTTGTATCCTATTATACCATATTGATAGAAATGTGGCTCATCAACAGGACTGGAATTTTTAGGACTCTTGCTTCTCGACATTGTGCAAAGCTGCACAATGCAAAATATGAATTAGCTAAATGTATTTGTTTCTAAATAATGGAAATTCCTCTCTGGCTAGATCCTGTTATTTCTGGAAGTTTTTAAAGAGAAGTCAAATTTTTTATGATTTCTCAGGCACAAAATTTTCGATAAATTGAAGTAAAGTAAGAGTTTTTCAAATAACAAAAATGTGTATTTGATATGAGCTTAACCTAAATTCCTGAAAAGCTCTGAAAAGGCTCTACCTGTTAAATTATCAGACACTTGTTCTTTCATTTAAAGGTTGATAAAGCGCCTGATCCACTTATTTGGAGAACTGTTGACAAAGAGGGAAAAGGAAGACTTGCTATTTCCATTACCTCAAATGTTTAAAATATTATAGATAAGACAGCAAGAAAAAAACCCAAAACCCAACCAAACTGGTTATTAAAGGAAAAAGAATCCTACTCAGAGACACATTAATGCCAAGCAATGATTACACATGGCCATTTTTCAGCTTAACCAGTGAAATTCAAGTGAGGAGGGAACTGTTTAGGCAATTTTATTTTTAAAAAACCAAACAAAATATGCAACAACAAAACCCCCAACAAAATGAAAAAGCCCCTCCAGACCCCTTCCCCCTAAAGCAAATGGTTTGAGAGTGGGCAATGATTGGCACCACTACTCAAGTCAAGAATAAGCTCCTCACTACCATCTGTTTGTGCTTGGAACTATGCCTTAAAAATCAGGACAAAATTTTTGTTAATAGAATGGACTCTGAAATATTCCTGCCATCATCCATCAGTCCATGAAAGTTGGGGGACCAATTTGCAGACTTCCAGATAGAGCCAGCAAATATTTCTGGTATCATGAGGCAAAAAAAAAGGGGCAGCACAGACGTGGTGGATTGTTTAATAAATCATGTCTGTGGCTCTACTGTGAGAGACTGACTTCAGGCAGATTTTTAATCCAAATTTATCAGGAATTTTTTATGATGAAAAATCAATTGCGTAGCAGTTAAGCAAAATAGGGTCACTGGAAAGCCCCCTAAATGGCCTCTAAGCTGAAGTTCAGTTAGTACTGCAGGAAAATGTAAAGCCCATTGATCCATTTATTTCCATAAAGCTCAGCAGATGTAAGAGTCCATCAGCAGGTTCTTTACTTTTTTTGGAAAAGAGCCCAAATGCAAACTGTATTTGCAAGATTTCCCTTAAATATGCCTTCTGTTGATGCTACAAGAAATTTTTAGTCATGACACAGGAATAGCATCTATGTTATGATCCATCTGGCTTAGAGAATTTATTTTTTCCCCCACACCACTGGTTTTCCAGTCACCTCCTGCCACTGCATCATCAGTTCCAAATACTTTTTAAACCATGATGGTGCGTGACACTGAAATTAAGGCAGGAAGGCTGTAGATGCCAGGCTATCAATTTCTTAAATAACAAGTTGTTCTTAATAAATATTTTTTCTTATAAATAGGCTCTCTTAAATAACAAGTGGTTCTCATTACTATTTCAGAGTAGACTGCCAAAATATCCCCATCAGACTAGAGCTAGAGCTCCACTGCCTTTTGTAATGGGAATGACTGAAGAGTCTCACTCAAGGAGTGTAAAAGGTAAGTGAGGAGGTACTAAGATAAACGAATGGTGGGTGAAAGTCCTGTTCTAGTTTTGACGAGAAAAATGACTGACACTGACTTAAGAAAAGTAAGTGAAAAAGTCTGCAGCAAAGCTAAAAACTACATCCAAACAGCCTCAGTCAACACAGGCATGGTTCCTGTGAAATAAAAATCCATCAGAGAAAGGCTCGCTGGAAAACAAAAGCAACTCCTCATCATCTGAAACTATTACCTTTTTTAGCTTACCTGTGCTTTATATTCTCTGCTAACTTCCTAAAGCAAGCAGTAAAACACGTCTTCAACACACTGAAATGAAGCCAGGCCCTGATCTACAGAAATCACCTGAACACAACACAAAAATGCCTTACACAAATCGAGGCTAAATATAAATCCATACCTTCCATCAGCAGAAAGGCTTACACTAACAGAAGACTCTCACAAGTGGAAGATGTTAAACTAGAAATCTTTTCTTGATTCTGTGCACTTCACTCCTGGCTAGTAACAAAAAGCAAAGAGAACTCTCCTCAATCAAGAAGGGGACAACACAGCTTTTCCAACCTGGGGACAACAGAAAAATTGCTGTTACTGGAAAGAGCAGAAGGGAGAGCTACCTTCAGTATCTCAATTTCCAGCCTTTTTCTTTCCACCCTGCCTTCCACTATGTTAGGAAAAGCAGCAGCTTCCATATGTTCTTCATGGAGTATCTGGGCTTCCAGTACCATGGGGAAAAGCTGCTCTGCTGTGTGTGACACACACAGCTGGTAGAGGACTCACCAGGATTCTCACATCAAGGTTTTCATTTATAATTTAGTCCAACCTAAGAATATGTTCCCAATTATTTTTAAAGTGCATCTCTGAGGTACCTGCCAAAGGTACCTCTAATTCCACAGCTATAGTTAAGTTCAAGGTCAAATTGTTTTCCAAACTCCGACAATGTCGTTTTCCAGTATATTAGAAGAGAGGGGGGAAAAGAGAAGACTATTTTAACCTCAAATAGGTGTTCAATAGCATGTCATTTTTTCCTGAAACCTGAATTTTTACTATAATCAGTATGATGAGCTGTCACTCCAAATGGTTTAACTCCCACAAAATAATGAACAACTTCAAGAAGGGCTTCATGAGGAAAATAAGCAACTTTAACTATAGATGATGTTTCTAATTCTGACTGTTGTGATCTCATCTCTTATTTCTTCACTGCATACCTGCAGATCCTAAGTAATGGAAATACATTTCCAGACCTGAACTAAGTTCTTAGCCTGCAACAATAAAAGTCTAAGTTACTTGTATATACTTGTTCTTGTAAGAAGAAACACGTAAGAAATACCCGAAGATCAAGAGAATTTAAACCCCCCCATTTTTGTATTTTTCCAGTTGTATACTCTGCACACAGCATCATTTTGGAGGCAGGCAATTGTTTCGTTTTTCCTACACCATGTCTAGTTCTGAAATGGCTAGAAAAAGAATGAAAAATCCACATAGAAATAGGCAAAAGTCAACTACTCCTCCTGAGCTCTCAAACAGTTCATATTTACAGTGTATCTCATGTGTTCCCTTCTATTGCTTTGCCACAGCCTGTTAACATGTTATACTCAACACATTAAAGAGTTCTCTGCTGTTCTGTAGCCATTCCTTCTCTTGCAGTCAGCTGCTCCACTGCCTTCAGTAACATCTGCTTGTCTGTAGAGCTGCAGACTGAAAGAAACTTTTCAGTACAATTTTTAGCAATATCGTACAATTTCCCAGGCACAGAAAGGACTTTCACTGTTCTCACAGAGTGACAGGCAAACAGTAATAGGTTTACTCCAGTTGCGGTTGGTTCACACCGTGTTCACAAGCTAAATTTCCCCCTGAACCCTTGATCATTCACGTATGATCACGGCATTTTTACATGCTTGAAAGGTGAAGGATCATTAAAGTATTGATATAAATGTTTCACCTGCGTTTTCCTTGTGAAATTGCAATTTAGTAATTTCTTTCAAGAACATACAAATACCACCCCTTTGAAGTACCTTGTTGCTTTTTTCTTTTGATTACTGTAATTCTATTTCACATTTGCATATATTTTAAAATTTTAACTATTGAAATTAGTGTGCAGATTACTCAGAATTTTACTGACTTTTCTGCATTCTTGCACGCAAGACATTCTGCGTGCAAGAATACAGAACGTTCTGTGTATACGTACAAAGAGAGAAACAATGCACCCCTGAGATCACATTTGTCACCAAGAAAATGGAATTTAAGTAGCAAACAGTTTCTTATTTAACCTGCAATTCAACATAAAAGAAACCCCTCACATTTATCACATTCATTTTATATTAGCAGCTAGACATTTCACAATAGTACATTTCACTGGGAGGTGCCTGCAACTTTGAATCCTGGATTACAGAGATAGTCATATTTAAATAAAAATCTGGGATTTTTGCATTGGACTATTTTCACTGCAGTAACTATTATTTCCACACAAAGTAGAAATGCATATTTCATTTTGCTTCAGAAGTCAGCTTATGTATAATCCTTTAGGAGCGCAACTTAACAGTAATCATCGGCTTCCTCAGTCTCTCCCCTCCTTCAGCTTTTAACTCTCAGTGCAAATATGAACATCTACTTTGCTTTCTCTTAAAGAGGGTTAGAGAGAGAGAAATATTCACATGAGAGAAACCCGAATAAAAACAACAGGTAACAATAAACAAAAAGTAGCAAAGTCCTGCAGGAAGACATGTCACACCTCACAAAAAAAATTCCAATGTTATTTCTCTCCTTTCTCTAATTATTATGAAATTTCATGAACTTGTTAATTGAGAGGTACCACACATTCCTGTATAGCGGATTTAACACTGTATGTTGTTTAACAAAAAGATATTGAAATTTTATGGAAAGGCAGTTGTTTGACAGAGACAAAAGAATTGGTACAGCTCATCAAACAGAAAGTCCATATCCTGTCTAAGACAATGGCCAGCACCAGATGACTCACAGAAAGAATCTTCTTAGTCTCTTTATTGTTGACTTCTGACCTGAAGCTGGTGCCTTACATCACTTACTTTTTTTCTTTTTCTTTTTTCTTTTTGCCCCTCCCCAGCTACAGAATCTCTCTGGTTGGTTTTATGCATGTAAATAATAACTCTGTTATGCAAAGGGATTACTAAAACAGGCTCCAGAAGTCCCAGGCATATGTATGTCCAAAATAATGAAGGCAGCGGGAAAAACCCACCAGGGTGTTTTCTCAGATTGATTTGAAGCAATGCACTGATACAGAGACTTTGTATTTTATTAAAGGAAGCTCTGTTGCAAACCCACCGCCTGGGCTGCAGCCACAAGCACGAAAGCAGAGCAGGCAGCAGGCGTTCAGCCCAGTGCTGTTACTGCTCCGTGTGCCAGCCAAGACAAAAAAGCAACGCTGCATTTGCAGCCCGAGTGGAATTCCACTGGAGCGCTCGCACCGTGTTTCTGTATGTAACACATTCCTTGTCCTTTAAAGGGTATGCTGTCTTACACTTGGGAAGGGTTTCTTTCCTTTTCCCTCCTGTAATTGAAAAGTATTCTTTACTGCCGATTTAAGGCTTGTTTTGACAAAGAGAGCACTGATGAGGCACTCAAGAGCTTGTATTAAATCAAAGTTAGACAGAAGTGAGCAGCTTGTATATGTGCTGTGGGATACACTTGCTCACATATTTATCTTCCATGTTTTGAGAGAAGGTTACAAGTATTTTTATATATATACACACACATATAAAAGAGTGTGAGTAAGCAAGCTCACATTCCAAGAGAAGTTTTCTGGCTATGTCAGGAGTGTAGTCCACCCTCTGCTAAGCAAACCTATTTTTTTCAAGCACAAGAGGATATTATCAGAGCAGCCCGTGTGGATATACAGAAACCAGAGATCGTCATGGCTCGCTGAGGTGATGAGCTGACGGGTGGATGGCGCCCATTATCTTCACTCCTCAATCCAAGTTTTCCTGAAAAACGGACAGGGGGAGGAGAAGGCTCCAAGTGAGCCTAAGGCACAGAGGACAAGCAAAGGATTAGGACTGAACAGCAAGGAAAGGAAGGAGAATGCAAAAGATACTGAAAAAGTTTCAAAGAGCTAGAAAATAGTTCCTAGATTAGAAGATCCACTTGTCAGCAATTTAAAACAACATCCAGGTTTTAACTTCTGTACAAGGCTATTACATAAAATAACTCTGAAGCAAGAAAATCAACCAAAAGGAATGTGCCTTTGCTATCTCTAGAAAATACACTTAGGTTCAGCTGCTTCAACGCTCCCTGGAATTTTAAAATGTTTCAAGCCTTGGTTCGGCAAGCGTATCACCCCCTGCCCAGCCACCAGCCGGGGGAACCCGACACGAAGTACAAGGGGAAGCTGGTGCACGAAACTCAGCTGAACTGCTTCTACATCAAACCCGGAGGTAAGACAACATCACCCACTTGTGTGCACAGAAACTGTACTGCTAGCTGCCATGAGCATTGCCTTCCTGTTGAAATAGAGCAATCTGTGTAATGTAGGAGACTCCCTAATACCTCACAGCAGCGTTTGGTGATGATGTACTGTGAAGCCCCCAATGTGTGATCACACCGCCACAGGATTTAGATAATTCTGGTAATTCTCAAATCTGGGGAGTTAAGTAAATGGACGGCTTCTCTTGGTTATGTATTGTATTTTGAGCATCTAGTGAACATTGCTTCCCCACTTCCACTGTGACATGATTAAAAAAGAAGGAATGCGAGTATAGGGGAAAAGAAAGAAATGGGGTGGTTTTTTGTAGACAAAGAGGCTAAGAAGTTTAAAACATACGAAAGCTGGAAATACTAAATACATGTGTGCGTATGTGAAGGGATTAAGCTGCAAAGGCGGTTACACAAGGGATTTGTGAAAAGCAACCAGCTCTGTAATATCCTTGTTTGCAGGATATGTAGGCACTTGTACATATTTCCCCCAATCCTGAAACACCTACCGTTTTATGCTATACAAGGAGGGATGTGTGAAGTAGAGGGTGTACAGGTAGTCACATGAAAATAACCCCTCTGAAAAAAATCATTATCTGTTGCAAGCCAAACTCTTGAGCATTACTGCATCATATGCCTATCTTATCTTGAAAAGACGCCAGGAATGCCCAGCACTGGCACTACACTCCCCACAGTAAACCTCCAGACAAGCTAATTTGTTGCTTATATGCTGACATCCATAAATGGGAAACAAAGACTGCATCTAGCAGATATATGCAGCATTACTCTCCTGCCATCCCATACAGAAACTCATCACAAAGGTGGGATGCTTGATACATGGTTCTAACTCTATTCCATATCCTTTTCCTACTGATTTGTTTGCCCAGGCAGAGCTGCAGCTCCACCATGCACAAAATAATTACCAGCCATCAAAAAAACCACACAGCTTTTTTATCTTAGCTCCTTAGCCTGTTTCTTCTCACGTGGCGTATAGATGCTCTGACTTCCAGATTGGGTTGAAACTGAAAACCTACAGTAGGATTTCTGCACTTCTTTTCCTTACACTTTTTTTTTAAGCACCTTCAACACACAACAGAAACACATCATTAGAGCAAAAAGATGGCTGCAGTCATCGCAGTTAGAGCTGCAAAAAGCCACTTGACAAGTGAAAACCATTCTTAACTGTTTGCTTTGTTCAGCCAAAGGCTTCCACAATTGGCACCAAATGCTCAGGGTAGGAAAGGTGAGGAAGAAACAACTAAAACATCCTTTTTAGAAAGTCTGAACAGAAATATCTGTGCTGAGATGGGTGGCGTGACAAGGGACGTGGTGTTACGCATCAAAAACTGAAACTTAAGGCCTTCAGAAGCAGTGTCTACAAATTCCACTGAAAAACATGAATTGCATTTAGTTTAAAGAAAATATGAATAATAAGATAGCCCTGGAAAAACTAAATTTAGAAATACTTATTAGTACAAACAGTTTTGCTTTAAAAACAACAAACAAAAAGGAATTTTGTAGTTCGTCCTCCTTTTTTAATATGAACCGTAAAAACCAAAATCATAGAACATTTACTCTCCACAACACACAGAAAAAAAACCTCAAACACCCTGAAGCTGAATTAACTAATACCTGCTAATCCTAGAATCACAATAATAATTTAGTTTGGCTGGGGACTCTGCAGTTCACTTAGCCCAGCCTTCTGCTAAGAATAGTGCCAGCTGCAGTATGAGAGACACTTAGGGAAAGAAGAAATCATGATCAACTACAAGTTTCCATAAAAAGACATATATTCTATGGCACTTTTTCAGTTAACTTATTTTTGATTAACTTTCTTGTTCCCTTCTCTACATTAAAAATCCACTCCTCCTTCCACAGGTTTGCGCAGAGTTTAGTTACAGGTTTCAAAACCTGTAGTTTGTGCACTCTAGAACAGGCAAGCCAAATAACCAGCAGACTGCAAAGCCATAACTCCTGATATTAAAACCCACTTCCCTTGAGCCAGCACTGCTGCACGCCCATCCATCCCCGAGTGCAGTATTAAGTTATGCCATCAAGTTAGGATAATATTTTTATATCTCAGCAGGCAGGCATTAAAGATTTTCAGGTATCCTTGAAAATTAAAATGAGAGAGAAAGCACAAAAATCTAATATATAAATGTACATGTTTTATGGTTCTAGTGATAAAAATGTAAATTGGTATCTATACTATATCCAAGGGGCAGTTTATTATTTTTCTTGACATTCTGAAGTAATTTTTACCATTTTCTAAGCACATTAAAATCACTGGTTAGTTGAAGTATAGACCACAAAGGCAGGAACTATATGGGAAATGTAGCAGAAAATTAGTAATGCCTTTATCTATGCTTTTATAAACTGGTTTATGAACAGATAATTTCTGAGTGTAGGTACAAGGAAGTCAATAAACTGAGTGCTAGAGGCCACCTCGCATGAAAAAAAAATTCTCAGCACTGTGAATCCAATAAAGAGAGGCAGTAAGAAACTTGTTTGCTTCTCTCAATAAAATCTGCAGATGACAATCTATAAAACAGTTAAGCTGGACAGAAACTTAAACAGGTTTCAAAAAAACGCATGCAACATGACAAAGCTCATGCTGCATCCTTCACCTTCTGGGTTTAGAACTAACTCTTACGAAAACATTAATTATTTTCAGTGTGTGTGTTTTCTTTGGAAATTTAGAAAAGGAAATAATGCCTATGCTGAAGAGCATTAGCATTCCAACACTCTCAGCAAAACTGAGGTTTCACTTTAAGGTCAGGAACATCCAGGGAAGATAACCATGACCTCTGCTGTTGTTCTGTCTTGCTGGATACACAATGAATTTTTAAAATGCTTATCAAAGGAGAGAAACTGGAATGGAAAGGAGGAGAGGTTTGTTTGTATCTCTGAGACAAAAATGTCTCCAAGGACAGAACCTCAGGTAAACCACAATCATTTGTATTCTGAAAAAAATGGCAGTAGTCAGGCCAGGTAGACTTTTTAAAAGGAGCTTTACCCAAAACTGTTTAGCAAAAAAACAGGCTGAAAAGAACAAATCTCTAAAAAGGGCCAAGGTCCTTCTGCCAAAATTATTTTGCATTTCTACAGTTTCAGTTTACACTTTTGTTTCAAATTGACAAACACTTTTCAAAGAGTTTTAAACTACAGAAATATTTTCTACAACAAAACATGCAGGTTGTAGCAGGATGGAATAGTAATTCTGAAAACAAACTTAACCTTAAAAAAATCTGTTTTAAGTTATTCAATTTTGACAAAAACACCATATTTTGCTTAATGATGCAGCAACAGAAAGCCATTTCTGAATCAGTAGACCACTAAGTTTAGAGAAAAAAATAATACAAATTGGACAAATTTAAAAACACGTACAGGTATTTGTTTCAAAATTCTGACAGATGAATAAACATTTGGGGAATAATCAATTGAATTCACGTTTCAGTTTTCTGCATTCATCCTGCTGGGGTTTTGATACTGGACCTGATAATGTATGTTGGCAGGGAGGAGGCTGATAAATAAGGTTCTCTTTTCTAACCCGGTATTTTTACCCAAACCAAGAACATCAAACTGAAACTCTATTACATCATAAGGACAAGGGCTGGAATATCTATTTTGCCTGTCTCAATTGAGCAAGTGGTAGTTTATTGGCCAAGTCTAAATATATACACGAGTAAATTTAACCAACAAACGCTGGTTTCATTCTCAAATTAAAAAAAATTTCAAAATAAAGCATAGGTTTAAAATACTGTATTACGCAATAATGTAGTATAGACTATGAACACATTTCAAGGGGGAAAAGACAATATGGTAGCCAAAAGAAGTTTGTTTTTCATCATATATTCTTTTTTACATAACACTCAGATTCTCTTCTTGTTGCCTCCTCCCTTTTCCCTTCAGAAGTAAACTTTTTAAGTCTTCAAGCTAAGTTGTTTTTTACAAGAGAAATGCTACTTGCAGGGTCACTCCAGAGGTGGGACACTTATTATCCATTTGTATTTTTACCAGGATGTATCTCCTTAGAAGGGTGAACTAAAATGAGCCACGATCAGTCTCAAAAGAAGATAAGTTGCTCTGTTTAAGAGGGCTCGTGGATGCTGTAACACAATCTAAGAATGAAAAATAATAGTTTGAAGAAAATAGACACTCTTACCTTTTCCTAAACATTTTTACAATCACTTGCCCTCAAGCATATGTTTGAAAAAATTTTCATACATAATTATGAACTACAGGGGAATAAAAAAAAACCCCACAAACCACAGATAAAACCCACAAAACTTCTTTAGACAGCTGGCAAACTTCCCTCTCCCTCCTATCCCATTTACCAGGTGTCTTTGCAGTGTAGGAATCTGGGAAAATAATACCAAATTTTCAGGGTTCCGATAGACACATGGTGGCAGGTTAAACTGAAAAACTGAAACAAGTGTGAGGTTATGTACATACCACGTGTGCCTGCACAGCTTTGCCCAAACCAGGCCTGCCTGCTCTGCTTTTGTACCACTTGCTGAGCCTCTGCAAAAGCCCAAATTCAGCAGCCACATCTCACTAGAAGGCTTTATTCCATTTCCAGCCTGGGAGATGACATGAGCAAAGCCCTTGCTACGATGTGGCACAGAAGTGAAAAGTAACTTCTGTGTCCAAATAGGTACAGAAACTGTCAGAAAGAGAATATTGGTTGACGTGTCACACAATTTTTCTCCACTCAATATAGCAGAAAAGCACCCAATTAACCTGTATCAGATCATTGTCACAATTAGCATACTATTTTAAGGTAGGATCTTGTGTTCTTGGCAGCTGAAATGCTCAAGGTGAAGCCAGCTCTGAGATAAGCAACTTAATATTCCCCAAATTCTGTTTCCTATGAGCATCAAAACCAGTATTCAGTGATGAAAAGGGAAATGAGTCAAACCAAGAAATAATTCACTGACCCAGCACACAGACATAAACACCTGGTGCAATACAGAGTGGGGAATAGCTGTAATTACTATATAGCTGCTAAAGGGAGAAAATTAAGGCAATTCAGTCAATGATTTACTGCTATGTATTTCTTCTGAACTATCTCATACCAATCAGCATCAAGGCTTAAGCAGCAGGCTCTAAATATTGGTTTTCCCCAATAACTATCACCAAAAACAAATGAAAAAAGTAATAATTATGCAGTTAAGATTAGTTAAATACATAACTCATGAAATTTTAAAAAAATCTTTAAAATTGCTAGGTCATCTAAACAAAACCAGAACTACTGTCTTGCTCTCAGAAAGAAAGCATCTAAAATTGCAGTTAACTATGTAAGTTTAAAGGTCACATTGCAAATTGCCTGTTTGATCCATAAACCTTCTGTTCCCCGGTGGACAAAGATTTCTGCTGGCATTAAAAACTGTAATTTGAGCTTCCCTCCTGGCCTTGAAATGAGTAACCCCAGCTCTACCCTAACAGATTCCCCAAGCAAAACTCTTCTGTGAAACAGTGGATCAGTGCAAACATTAACTGGCATGGATCCCAAATCCAGCCTGAGAAGTCCTGGGATAAGACTGTCTCCAACATGGTGTTTAGACAATATTTCAACTTAAGATGACCAGGACCATATGAAACAATAGAAGAAATATGGAAAAACAATAAAGTAAAAAGCAAGATGAAATATAGCTTCTTTTTTATTTTAAGCATTTCTATAATGTATATTTATTGTGTACTATTCTGGAAATTTTTTCTATTGTAATCATATATTGGACACAAAGCAAGCTGTACAAAAGGATAGCTATTACATGACAAAATGTTGTTGGACTTGTCCAGTACACAAATACCATCTTTTGCTGCCAAAAAGATTTATTTTAGACTGTGTGATACAACCAGCCACAGATATTCAGCTGCACAAAATGAATTTTGAATATTGCAAGAAACAAAACAATGAGCAGGGCCAGCAATTAGAAACACAGGGAAATTTGTTAGTCTTGGTAGATCTAATAAGAAGACATGTATGAAAAACAGCATAAGAAGCCACCAAGTCAAACAACACGTTAGAAAAAGATAATTTGTTTCCAGATACTGTTAAGTATTACTGCCAAACTGTCCACTGTAGTGCCAAGTAAACAGCTATTACTGAGTACTCCTTGTTAGTATGTGAAAGCAGGAGATAAAAATAACATTACAACATAAGGGCCTGAACCCCCCAGTTTTGTATGAAAACTTCATTTAACAAGGAATAAGCCTCAAGCCTTAGTTTTGGAAAAAATCATAAAGACAAGTTGCACAATAAAGCACATCAGCACGAAAATATTCATATAGAAAATTCAGGAGGATATTCAGAACTGTGTCTGGATGAGATGGGTTTTCCCTTGTGAAAACCCAAGAACCATGTTGAGGAGATTCCTCTATGTTATGTTGCAAAGGCTTTGAAATACAAAGTAAGGAAGAAAGGGCAAGAGGTGTCTGCAACTCAGTGAAGAAATCACCACATGAACTATCTGTAGGGACCTAAAGAAACCTGGAAAAGTCAAATCAGTTGATAAATAACTTGTCTTCCAATTTGCTCTGGAAACAGACGTTTTCATGAAAATCTGAGAAAACAACAGTTTTTCCTTTCAAGTATCAAAACCTTCAGTTTTCTTGAAGAAACACTAATTGGGCCTTTGTAAGAATATCTTAGGAAGATAAACAGCTAGGGGTAACATATCCTTATACCAGAACTCACCTGATACTCATAGAATTTATAGGGTTTTTTTTGGTGAAACAAACATGAATCTTCTCTCAGACAATCAAATTCTCAATTCAATTAAGAGGTACAGATTTACCCATGGTTAGATCAAACAGCAAACCCTGGTAAAAATCACATCCACAGACACAGGCATCCTGCTCAGAAGCACAGGCTACTACTTATGTTTGAGACCTTGCAAATCTAACATTTTGACATCTCTTAGTCAAAAAACAGCTTACATCCCCCAACCCCCAATTTTTCTCCTAGTAAAAAAAAAATTTAATTTATGTGCAGTAATCAGACTAAAAACTTATTTTCTGTTACCACAGAATTGTGGTAACTTTTAATTACTCTTTATACCAACTGTCTCAACAAAAATTAAAAATTAATAGATCAGGTGTCAAAATGTAGATATTAGTATATACATACATAAACTCCTATGGAGTTTCAAAATGAGATTAAGCAAGATTACACCTACATTAAGAAAAACCCTTCAAAATCAGAGGGAATAAAGAGGTGTCACAGTACTTCAAATCCTAATGTCTGGTCCAGTCTAGGTTAGCCTGGAGATGTCTGCAATTCTTTTCAGTTTCTTTCTGAATTCCAATTCTTTGTCAACCTAGCAAATACTCTCAAAAATAGCACTTTCATTTAAGCTATTTAGAATGTTCTTTCTCTCTTGTTTCTACCACATAGTGTGTGTGAACAACAGGATTCCCTCTTGAAATATTTTCCAACCCCAAATTAGTTGACGAAATGAAAAGGTCTAGCAGATTAACAAACTGGGCTGCTCTGTGAGTCCCGGATTGCTTTCGCCTTTCCTTCATCCAGAGGGAACACTTGAGCATCACAGCTCTCATGAACCACTTGTGCAATCTGCTTTTATGCATCAAGGACAAAGCCCAGGCCATGTACTACAGCTCTGCTTCAAGCACGGCTGCAAACAGTGGATTTACAGCTGCTCCCTGCGCACTGTAGCAGCCCGTGTGCGGGTCTGCATGCACAAGTGAGCTTCCTCACGTCTTCCACTCATTTCTGAGCTTGCCTGACACTTGCTAATTCTTGTGCAAAGATAATCATGCAATATAAACAGAAAGCCTGAAGTAATAGCTTTGTCTTTCAGCGGGGTTTAAATTAGACTCAGCATTATGTTGTCAAGAGTTACGCCTAGTAGTTGAGAAGCAACCTGCCTTCCAACGTGCTCCACGAACAGTACTTTGGAGCTGGAGCAGAACGCAGGGTTTGGATTGGCTGCATTTGTCTATTTTTATACAGAAAATCAAGACTACAAATATTACACTGAGACTTCCCAGCACTGACTGGGGTATATTCAGAAAACACAGACACACACATACACTTTCTCTGTCTCTCTCAGCCCATCACGCAACCATAAACATCCAAATTTGTCACTTAAATGAGGAGATTACTCCCAAGCACATGCTAATACTTTCTTCAGCAGAGTGGCATTTTAGGGAGCACTGAGCAATTCTTCTCTTTCAGCACATCAAAAAAGCAAAATGCATTCCTTCAATTTCAACCTCTGCTGCAGTCTAAGCACATGGACTACCTTAACCAAGAACAGAGTGAAGAGAACCTGACTCCAGTATTTAACCCAGTGTGTCACATACTTACATCTGGCATTTCTGTACAGCAGGAAAGGGTCCTGCAGCTGGAAATCGAGGTCTTTAGTAATAGGTTCCGTTCGATTTTCCATGCTCAGTCTGTTCATAATTGTGAAACCGTGCCTTGGAGAAGCCGATCTGAAAAGGAACAAGTGCAAATAACGAGAATTTCTTTGTTGTGTAGTGCTCCAAATTCATTATTTATTTATTTACTGCTAGGAGATGCTACAAAAATCTAATTTTGTTGCCAAGGAAATAACAATTGACTCTTGCAGTTTCATTAATCCTTTTAATTATGACAAAGCCCTACATTATGCATGAGAAATAAACAGACCATCAGCATCACATGATCCAAGGCCACCACCTACCCTATAGTTCCTTGCTGGACTAGAAAGCAGCAATTAAAACAAGAAAACTTTCCAGCACCCAGGTTAACAATTGCAGATACTAACAGTCATCAAAGAGAGAACATAAGGACAAAAGTGACCATGTGAGAAACTGAAAGAGGTTGCCCCAGAGCAGCTGTGAATCCTCCCCCACCCCTGAATAATCCCTGATAAATGATGAACCTAAACCATTCCGTGACTCTAAATCATTATGCTTGTTCACGGGGATTACACTTCCAGTCTCTTAGATAAAAGTGAACTGTTAAACCTATCCTGGAGGAATTTCCTGGAGGAAATACTCCTTTCAAACCAAGTTTGGCAATAAAGGAAAAGATGATGGCTAAACATTTGGGAAAAGTGCCATCTCTGCTTAATTGCTGGTGTGTGGATTTCTCTATGAAACCAAAACATAGGAACCTGTATTACAGGATTGGAGTCAAGCAAAAAATAAAAGGGAAATCCTTGACAAGAATCCTTGTTTGCAAGGGTCAATATTTCACTTAAAACAAACAAACAAACAGTCCACTTCCACTGGTATTAACCCAACTGGAAGTCTGGCTTTTTTACTGTTCCTAAGAATTCACAAGGATGAGCTGGGCAGTAAATAAGTCAGCCCAAGTAAAATGGTAACATCATTTTACTCTGTGACTAAGGTAATGAGAAGCAACAAAGGCAACACCAGTGGCCTCCAAACTATCTGTTGGCAATGTCTTTTCCACGGGACTTTATAAATTTGTTTGAAGTTACAGAAAATTAAAGTTAAAACTGATGATGAGGGCAATGCATGATGTTACTCACAGCTCATAACCTGTTCCCTACTGCTGCCTAAAGGGCAGCCAGGCAGCAACCTCTCGCCTAAATGGAAACTTCCTCAGGCAACAAAAAGAACAGTGAAAGATAAAAATACCAGAAGTACCAGGTTTCATGTTGTCAGTTCTTGGGCTTTGAAACCAACACACCAGGAAATACTGCTTTTGTTTTGCAGCACACTAGTCACCATATCCACCTACTGCCAGCACAACAAAGGGCTGCTTCTTTCCTCTCATGGTGGTAATTTTAACAACATCTGACCTCCACTCACCTGAGAGCAGCTTAGAAAAATTACTGATGACCATTGCCACTGCTGGTACAAGAGAGGTGCAAAGCCTGAAACCAGCATTCCCACTTCCCACAAAGCTCACAGGCTCTTGGGCCGCTCTGTGACCTCACACACCCCTCTCTCATCTTCACAGAACCATCTCTTGCTTTCTCAGCACTCCTACCAGATCCTCTTTGATATAGAAGTTGAAAAAGTAACTTTCTGCTTTGGTGTTACACCCCAGCAGCCACTGCAAGACCTGCTGAATGTTTAACTTTCTGATTTTAACAATAGTCACAGAGAAATGCTGGGGCACCAACACAGAAACCCCAGCGCTGGGCAGGCTTCACAACAGAACAAACACAAGTGCTAGAACAAATGCCATAAAAATGATGCTCTGAAAGCCACAACCAGAGTTGCTGCTAAAAGAAAGTATTAAAACCATCCAAACTGTTGGATGATATATGCAGACACAAGTAATAGAAAGTTCCCTAAGTAGGGAATACAGTATTTCAAAAGCTCTGCCATTCCCTTCTTTTAAGCAATATCATTATTTATTTCACTCCTTTTTGTTCACTTTTAAACTGCAAATCCTATTTAAACCAACACAAAAGATTCCTACAGTTTCCCCATACTGAGATTTAAATCACATTTGGAAGTCTCATCAAAATACAAGGTAATGTCTCCTTCAGAGTGTTTTCATTGCCACGTTTGCTTCTGCCAGTTTCAGTTTCTTTTCAGCCTTGAGCAAGGGGGAGCATTTTACTTCATTCCAGCCAGCTTTTCCATACCCAGAGGTTTCATGTGTGTATGTTAAAATGCAGTGTCCTCACCTTGTGTAAACAAACAGCGTCCCTTCTACATCTGTCTTCTCCTGCAGAAATGGAACATTAAGAAAGTTGAAAACAGGGCAGTGTTTTGCTCACCATCAGTGAGCCCCCTTTTCTCTGTTTTACCAGTACCACCAGTTACATCTGTCTCACCCAAGCCAGGACAAAATAACTAAACCCAACTTCATGGGCTGGTGGTGAGAGGCTGCAGCTAGCACAGGTCACCAGGCAGCTGACCCAGGTTTTGAGGTTAGGGATGGAAACGCTAAAGGCACAACACCATGACACTAAACACTGGGTTAATTCTAGGCTATACCTGAGCTCAACGCACAGGCAAGAGGCAGAGAGAGGATTTTCCAAAGGGCAACTGCCCTCAGGGGTTTTGTTTGGGACAGAAATGGGGGAAAACAACACAAATTCGTATCAGGCAGGTTCTTCAAATACAGGCCCTGAGTCTCACCATTACAGCAAGCCAAGAGCCACTTGCAACAAGCCTGAACATTCTATTACCTAAAGTTTCCCCAAGATAATTATGTTTGTACATCTTACAACACTGCTTTCAGCACTGGTAACTCCACCACTCTTTGCACATGTTTGGGTTTCCTTATAGGTGTTGGAAGGGCAGAGGAGCACCTGAGGCCCATAGCCCTGGGTTAAACCCCAGTCTTCCAAGAAGGACCTTGGGTTAAAAACCAGACCAGGGTTAAACCCCAATCTTCCAAGGCCTTGGGTTAAAAACCAGACTGGGGTTAAACCCCAATCTTCCAAGGCCACGGGTTAAAAATCAGACCTGGGTCAAACCCAGTCTTCCAAGGCCTTGGGTTAAAAACCAGACCTCGGTAAACTCCAGCCTCCACAGCCCTGGGTTAAACCCTGGTCTTCTGTGGCCTTGGGCTAAACTCCAGCCTCCACAGCTCTAAGCTAAAGCTCAGTCTCCCATGGCCCCAGGTTAAACCCCAGTCTCCCTTGGCCTCTGGCTAAACTCCAGCCTCCACAATCCTAGACTAAACCCCAGACTCTCACGGCTCGAGGTTAAACCCTTTTCTCCCACATCTCCAGGTTAAACCCCAGCCTCCACTGCCCCTGCTGCACGTGGCAGAGCTCCGTCATCCTGCAGCCTCCCAGAGCCCCGTTCCCGGGCACCCCGGGGCTCCTCAGCGCACCCAGAGCGGCTGTATCGGCCACATGCCCGGGAACACCGGGGAACACCGACAACACCCGCGCGCCCTTCGCGCTCCCCCACCCTCACACCTCGGCCGCGGCGAGGGGCGGGGCGTGCGGGGACGGGGCGTGTCCCGCCAGGCCCCGCCTC
>VZRQ01006249.1:183891-199464 GCA_013397975.1 Machaerirhynchus nigripectus
CGAGGAGCAAGCGGACACAAACTAAAACACAAGGAGTTCCACCTCAACACGTAGAAGAACCTTACACTGAGGGTGGCAGAGCACTGGAACAGCGGCCCAGGGTGGTCACGGAGTCTCTCTGGAGACATCCCACACCCGCCTGGAGGCGTTCCTGTGTCACCGGCTCCAGCTGACCCTGCCTGGGCAGGGGTCTGAGGGGATGGCCCGCAGCGATCCCTCGAGCCCGAACAGTTCTGTGGCTCTGTGTGGGCGCTCTGGTCCCTGCAGAGAGCGGGACCGAGCCCATCCGCGTGTGTCCGTAGCCGCAGGTATCCGTGAGCAGGTGTGCGCTTCCCGGGGGCTGAGCCCGGCAGCGGGCCAGGGACAGAGCGGGGTCGGATCGCCGAGCACACGCGGTCCGTGCTTGCTGGTACACACTCACTCCCGCGCCGAGCCGAGGGGAACAGCACTGCCAGCTAAACCAGCACACACCCCTCGTGTGGATATATATACACACAAACATATATATTTATATATATATACACTCATACATGCGACAAGCAGCTGAAACCTAAACAAGCATACTACAATGTGGAGTTATACAAACAGCAAGCAACAGATGGACAAGACCAAGGATTCAGTTGCCGCATTTTCCCGTCAGACGCACATATTTATTATTAATCTATTGGTACCAACAGTTGACAGCAAATACATGAGCTTTGTGAGGCGTGCAGATGAGCTCAGTACATACTTACATTGAAAAGATTTGCTTAACCCTTTCTGTGGTAGGAAAGTGGCTCTGAGCAGTTCCACTGCAAAGCTCTGGCTGACCTACAGATCCTGTAACGGCAAGGAAGATACACGGGCCCATGGTGGACAAAGAAAACTGCTGTCCTTGGTCTGGACATGACCAGAGTAGAAAGGCAGTAAAAAAGAGGAAAAGTGGTAAGTAGGAAAGATAAGTCAGCTGTTGCTTAAATAGTTAACAGATGCACATTAGTTTCTTTTTGCTGATTAAATAGTTCTCAATTCAGTTTCCAGGCACCCTTAAGCACATTCCGCCTCATGTGCTGGGGCTTCTCTTTACCATCATCTTCAATTCTTTGGCAGTTCTCTTGCTTACACAAAGTCGAAACTTGTGTCCAAGGCTCAGAAGTGTGAAACTCTGGGAGTCCCACTCCTCGACTTTTCCTTTACAGATGCTTTTCCTGCCTTCAACAATAATACTTTTAAAAAGTTCCCTGCTTTCTTTTTCTTTTTAAAGTTTTTTTTTGGTGATGGTTGGGTGGGGTGCATATTGAAAAAATCCCATAAGGAAGAGTGTGCTGTATAAATTGTGTTTGAAAGGCTATTTATTTGAATTTTAAAAGTTACTGTTACCATGTAGGAGAAAGCAGTGTACAGATTGTAGAAGATATATTGCAGGCCTGAAAAAAAAATGTTTGAGGCAGAAATAAGGTGCCTTTCGGTTGTCACAACTTACCTTGTTTCTGTTGTTGCCTCTTTTGTCAGGCCAAGCAGTAAGCAATACTCGAAGCCTTGCACATGTGTTGTGTTAGAGAGACTGACTGGCTCCAGGTTATCTCCTGTGCCCTTCTCTTGCCGTAGGAAGGCTGTAGAGTATCCTGTTTCCTTGAGGTCCCTGGAAGACAATTCAGCTGTGAGGTTAAATATCTTGAAGCAGACCTGTCAGATATTTTGCCAGTGTGTCTCTGGTGCCCTGTGTGTAGCTGCTTTTTACCACCTCCCTCCCAGGTCCCCGTGCCCCTTTGTCACACAGCTGGACAGAGTTCCCTTAACGCTGTGTTTTGAGTCAGCAAACCTGTCAAGCTTCTGATCAGGCCTTTTTATATTTTCTGTTGCACCCTGAGGTGCCTTCAGCTGGTTCCAGCTGTTTTCCTGTGTAAGTGGGATGTAATTGTTCCTTCCATTTCGCCTGAAGTCAATATACTTAATAAAGCCATTAGTTCTGCCCTGCTTTATGGGATCACTTGATAGGAGACTAAAAATTTTCCAATGAAACAAGACGCTCTAAAGAAGAGAAACACTGTGAATTCTCACTGCGTCTAAAAACTTAAGGATGTTTTAGCAAAAATGTCACGGCTTAAAAACATCAATTCTTTAAACTGTGGTTCTTTTTTTCTTACAGTCAGTAATCCAGGAGTTCATAATAACTATAAAATCGAGTCTGAATGATTTTGCTGTAATTTTGTTTATGAAACAAAGTCATTTTCTAGCTTTCAAAATGTCATAATTTCATGAAGTATATAATTAGAATGTCACTATTTTGTCTTTTAACTACCTGGATACTGTTACGTTAAAAAAACCCCAACCACATCTTGCTTTTGATACGGTATGGAAGCGATTTTGTGTAGGTAATATTCACACCAATTTAAGGCAAAATCCATGCAGCATGGCATTTGGAAGGTCTCCTTTAATAACAAACGTGGAGATGGTTAGGCCCAACCTTTTCACAAGGGTTGTTCAAGCAGCTGTTAAAGCTTCACATTCAAGAATCTGTGACACTTGTAAAGATTCAGGCACGCTTCCTCCAGCAAGTCACTGGCACCGAGCGTGTGATTTTCTGTGGACGTATTCGGTGGCACTGCTGAGCGTGTGCAAGCCCTGCCCCAGGTCCCAGGCCTTCAGCCGTGCGGTGCTGGCACCTTGGTTCTGGCCTGGCACAGGTGTGTCCGTGGCCTCCGTGCGAACCGGGCAGATGGGGGAAGTGAACTGCGTGAGAAGCGAGTGTTCGCAGCACTGCTGAGCTCGCAGCCTCCCCTGGCTGCCTGCCTGCCTGCCTGCCTGCCCACATTCGCTCCTCTCTCCGAGCTGCACCTTCTTCTGACAAGCAGCAGAAAGCACTTGAGCCGGTGTAGTGCTGAGCACCTCATTTGCCTTGCTTCCTCTTCTCCAGCCCCTTTGGAGTTGTTGTTGCATGGTAGCTGCCTCTTCATTTTCATTCCTTCCCACAGGCTGCCATAATTTTCTTCTCACACAGACTGGTAGCACCGCTGCTGCCCCTGCTAGAGGAGAGAGTGCTGGGGCAGCACTATTAAGTTCCTCTTACTCATCCAGAGCCTCTCAAATGCGTTTGTGTGATGCCTTCCAGCACATGGTTTCCTGGGAGCAGCAGGTTGCTCTGGTGGAGCCAGAGGGATCCAACGAGGCTGGTTTATCCATGCCCCACTTTCCCTGGGCACGCACCTTCCGTGCTGCAGCGTGGCACCTCTCTTCCCTGTGGGAACCAGCACCCTGTGCTTTGTGCTGGAGCCTGGCTGCATCCCTTCCCAGGCATGACTGAAATATGTGGCCTTTGCACCTCACGTTTATTGAGGTTCTCAGCAGCTTGCACTGGAACGCTTTCCTCGTGCTCTCAAGTTGAAATTCTCGGTCGTGCACTGAGACCACTTCCTACCTCCAGCCCTAATGGTTAAAACAATTTTAGTCTTTTTGTTAGGAATGTATTACGTGCTGAAGGTTCTTTCATGAGTGTAGGGTCAGACTGTTACAGTTTCATCTGCTGCTGTTATTAAAATACTCTCTTCTCTGCACTAAAACGAAATCTGGCTGCTTTCATTCCAATTCTAAACAGCTCTCCCCCTGCCCCCAGATAAACCCCAGCACATTAGGTTCTTAGCAGGCACATGTTTGTCTGCAATGTGGCTCCCTGGTGAAGTTTATGAGACTGTTTTGAGATTTTCTGCAAATGTTAGTCCACACAGGAATGGGATAGTGTTCTTTGGCATTGTTGGATTTGGAATTCTGATATTATACACACTGTGTCTGAAATAATTAACTATAATTTACTATGATTTTCGGTTGAGGGTTGCATTTTTCCTGCATGTAAGAGCCTGGGTTTTTATCAAAGGAGTTCTTTTTCTTTGGCTGACTTGCTATCAGAATCACTTAGCAAAATATAACTCTTTACTTCCTCTTTTGCTGTGCATTTATTTCCAAGGTACTGAGCTTTAGCTTTTTTATAGGCCCAGTTCCTCCCCGTGGCTTAGCTTGAGGAGAGCTAGAGGAAAGTTGCCTACTATCATTCGTAGAGCTATATTTTTTTTCCTTCTAACTTCCTATGTACACATTATACTTGTGGAGTGAAAAATTCTTTTTGATTTACCTCTAGTCACTTTTCAGAGGGCATAATCTGAGCTGAGAAAACAAATGTAACACCAAGAAAAGACTTACTTCAGGAGGAGGAAGGGGGGGTCTGTACCAATAGAATTGCATTGAATTCTAGTGTTATTCAGGAAAAGAAAAAATCTTCCTTGTGTACATTTAATCAGTAAAGATTTTAATTTTTATCAGTGTTAGATTTTCAATCTTTTAAGTGGCTATGTGATTTCAGAGTCTTGTCTTTAGATAAGCAGAAATGAGAATATGGTAAACCTAAAGATTTGTGGAATATTTTTCCTGGTTGTGTTGCCTTTATCCCCAAAATTTGCCTGACTTCTACAGCTATACATTTGTGAGTGTGATTGTCTCAGATCTCGTAATAAAATTCTAGATTTCATCCTCCAGTCTCTCTCGAATGCTGATAATGTTCCAAACATATATTGTTGATTTTCCTGCTATAGCAAAGAAAAAATACTGTCAAAACTTACAGAAGGCTTTTTCCTCCTTCTTTATTTATTTAATGCAACAGAATACACTGACTTCAGTAGCATTTCTCATAAGGTTTAACTTCGCAAATTCCTTTACTTCCACCCCCATACCACTTTAATTACAGTTAAATTTTAACACTAGACTCTGTCATGAGAAGGCAGCCATTTGGAGCCAGTATGTGATTTTCTTCTTTGATTTTTTTACCACAACTGTATGTGCTGAAGTTCAATAACATATTATTGATAGCCATTACCTCATTGCTGTCCTGATAAACTGACATAAACTGTTTTGAGCCATCAGTTTCATTCTTTGCTCAGTTGATTGGCTAGACAAGCCACCAAAATACTGAAGAGGATCAGGCAGTCCTGCGTTTTCCCATAGGTTAATAAGATACACTTGCAATTATATCTTCTCTAAGATAATACCTTTCCAACCACATCTCCCTGGTCATCACCATTTAATTTGGAGGAATCAAACACCTGTTGCTCTAAAAGAGGTGTTTTCCAACCAGTTACGGAGAAGATGGCCCCATTTAATTAATTCTTGGTGTGACAGGTTCCATTAGATAATTACATTAAGTCAGGACCTCATTTTTACGCCTCACCTGGCATAGGAGCTCTTGCCCTACGAAGGGAATGGAGTTGTCACAGAGCCACTGTTGCTGCTGCAGAGAGTCTGATAGTGCTGGGGAGCTGTGCCCGTGCTGCCAAAATACCTTTTCATGAGTTCTGAACATTCACACCAGCTTTTGTTTGAGCTAATTGAGGAAGTAGAAGGAGAAAGTCTGAATAACTTCATGTTCTAAGCTGTTACAGTGTTGCTTTATTAAGAGAATTTGCATTATTTCCTTCTCAAGTGACAGAAGTGTCTTCTTGGGTTTTGTTGTCGTGTTTGTTTGGTTTTTAAATGAAGAACGCTGGTGTCAAAGACTGATAAAACATTTTGTGGCTTTAGACATAAGCGAATGAGGAGTGTTGTAACAATACTGAATTTCAGAGAGCAGATGAACGATGATATAAGGAAGGATCCTTAAAGTTAAAGCAACCAAGCAAATAAAGGGAAGTTTCTCTCTCAAATATTCCCCCGATGCTTTTGTATTTTCAATGGCTGCCCATGGGTATTGCTCTGGGGAAATTCTTGTGCTGCTAATGGCTGTTTCACCTCTGCTCCTCCAGGTGGGCAGAGCTGCTGAAGGCTCTCACAAATACACCTTCTGTAGTTAAAGTTAGCCTTAAAAGCTATTTTAAGTGTCTTTTAAGGTGAGATCACCTGAACTATGATAGCATGATCTTTATATTTTGGCACAACACCTTGGGTGATTGTTTTTATTTGCTACTGGCTTTACTTGGCTAGAAAATATGAAGGAGAGATTTGTTTTAAAGTAAGCTTCCTTTCAAACTGAAAATTGACTTTTTTTCTTTTCTTATGCAGCGTGTTGCAATAAGGATCCACAATTATCTCTATGATTTAAATGCAATTGCCTGCAGCTTCCTGAGGAGTAAAAATGTTTAATTTTTATTTTAAACCTTCATTTTGGTCATCATTTGTGTTGCTTTAGGGTTTGTGGGTATAAGGAGAAAGGCCTGGGTAGAAAAAGGAGTTCAGATTTGTGTAACTGTACCAGAAAATAAAACTTGGTAACATTTGAAGTGTTGCCCTTGGAAACTATAAATGCAGCCTATCCCTGGTTTTCAGAAGGGTTGGGTTTGGGCAAAGGCACCTTCCATCAGGCAACCAATAGAAGATTTAAGCACTTTTGAATGAGATTTTGAAGTGGAAACTAAAGGTATTAGCACCACAAACCTCCAGCGAGTGTCTGAGTCTGGGTTTATTGGAGTTGTGTGAATTTGTTTCCCTCGGTGGATTCTGAGAGCTGTGAAGGCATGTGGCTGTGCCTCTCTTACAATCTGATTTTGTCATTTTGTGGTGATGCTGTGCTGCTTCTTCTGTCAGATTGAATTTACAGGCATATTACCTCGTCTGACAGAAACATGAACTGCATGGATTTTTCAAAGGAAAGCTTCCATGAGGAGTAGCAGGACAGAGTTTTTGGTTTGTTTTTTTTTCCCTCTTATTTTTTTGTGCTGGACTGCCCAAATCTGTTAATTTTATTATCATCCTAAATTAATCTTATAATATTCAGCTGAGCTTGCTGTCTTTTCTGCAATGAAATTGCTATGTCATCAAGGCACTAGTAAACCTACCAGGACTGCGTAAAACTAAATCAGGTTCAGGACATTTTTGTTTGAGGGTTTTTGTTATTTGCTCTTGACTCGATACTCAGCTTTAAGAAAAGATCCTTCTGCAACTGTTTCACCTGGCTTCTGAGGGAGTTCTGGTATTAAAAGGTCAGCTAGTACAGCATTTCACGGCGCTCTCATAAAGGGTTCAGGTTGGAAGGGGCATCCGGAGGTCGTGTTGTTCAACCTGATTGTGAAGGAGAGGCGAGGACTGGAGGAGAACCACTGAGAGTGCTGTGCCGTTGTTGGTACAACTCAGGAACATCCAGACTGGGCGGGTGGGATGCCTGAGTCACAGCTGGTGTCACGAGGGGCCACAAGGACCAGGAAGCTTGGGATGGGTTGCAGGAGGTAGAGCTGAAGTGGAACGAGGCTTGCCGTGGTGGAGCGGAAGGCGGGAGTAGCATGCAGGCAAAACTGAAGGAGGTTTGCAGCCAGGATGGGACAGGACACCTGCTAGGAGCAGAATGGAATGGAAAGGACAGAGTTGTTTAGGGCTCAGGGCAGGAACATTCAGGTAGATTTTACAGCTGGAAATGGAGTAAGAGGAGTGTTTTGATGGGAGGAAAATGCTGAGCACAGGGATGGGTAAAGAGTGTGCTGTCATTACAAAGAACTGTCCTTCTGCCACAGCCATTTTTTGGGTCACTAATTGCTAGTTGTGACATGACCTAGTTTGAAGTGGCTGCTGCTGCGGAACAGGACCTGTGGAGAGCCTCCCCTCACACAGCACTGAGCAATTGGAAAGCAGATACAGCACCACATGCATTTTCTGTCTCTCTGTCTCCAAGGGATTTTTGAGGGATACGGACTAACAGACATTTTTTTCTCTAGGAAGGAAGAGATGTAGGCTTAACAATTGCAGGAGAAGTTGACTGACCACCAAGAAAAATGTTGTAATGATTGAGGAAGCATTTATGAAATGATAAAGCCTGCTAGAAAGCATCTCTGTTTTCCCTACTACTTGGCAACAGTTGCCACAAGATGTAGAAGCCCTCTGTACAGTTCCAAGAGAGATGATGCAGTCTAACATTTTCAAATGTCTAGGTATCATTAGCTCCAGCTGACAAATAGCAGTTACATTTTATCCCAAAAGTCGTACTTATCTGAAAAGTATGTCAATAGAGACTGTGGTTTGAAATGTGCTTTAGGATACAGAGGGAGGAAAAGGCGTGGGGCACTATTTTTAACATTCTGTCTTCGATATTGCTGTTTGCAAAAATTATATAAACCAAGCTGTTTTGTCTGAGCTTTAGGTAGTTTAGGTATGTGTGATTGTACTCAAAAAAAACACAGGCCCCAAAGGAGAGAGAGGCTCCTTTTGCTTATCACTAAAAATTTCAAGCAATGAAATGATGTAAAGCTTTCCTGAAGTTTGATTTCCTGTTATCTGCATTAACTCCATCAGTGATGACTCCATTTTCATTCAGTGTAAGTGAATGAGATTGCCTGACTTAGGGGTTTTTCCTTTCTCGTGGAAAATCCATCTTGCTGGACTGGGAGAGAATGATAACCACATTAGTTTTGTAGCTGCGTTGATTCTGAGCTGTCCTGTGGCACTGAGGAATATGATCTTTGTTCTGTGAATGAGAATACTGTACTTCAACTGCTACAGTAACAGGGGAAAAAAAATCCTAAATTTGCCTTTTCTGTAGAAATATTTCTGAACAGATCCTTGGCTTAAACTAAAGTAGTAGCAACAGGAATGGAGATTCCACAGCATTTCTGGACAACCTATTTCAGTGTTTTATTATCCTCATAATAAAAATTATTTTCCTTGTGTCTAATTGGAGTGTCTTCCTTTATGACTTGTCTGCTGCCTCTCATCCTTTTGCTACGCACCTCTGGTAAGAGGCTCCACCAACTGCTCTATACGCTCCTCTTGAACCCATGAAGACAGCAACAAGGTCTAAGTAATCTCTTCTTCAAGCTTAGCAAGCCCAGTTCTCTCAGTCGGTACTCATACAGTGGCGTGCCTCAGCCCCCTAGTTCTCTCAGAGGTTCTGGACTTGTTCTTATTGCAGTGTCATGTAGTGAGCAGCCCCAAACTAGATGGGGCAGTCCAGCTGTGGTCTCACAGAATGACTTGCCTGTGACCTGCTGGCCACATCCTTGTTGAGCAGGCCCAGGATGTGGTTGGCCTCCTTCACAGCCAGGGCATGCTACTTGCTCGTGTTTAGCTTTTTGTCTACAAGGACACCTGGCTCTTTTCTGCAAAGCTGCTTCCCAGCCTCTACTGGGGCATGGGATTATTCCGTCCCAGGGACAGTGTTTGGCACTTGTGATTTGTGGCAGTCCAGGGAAATTTTCTTCCATACCCAGTCTACAGCTCTGCAGTCGAGCTACAAAGTTGTATGGGAGACTGCCAAAGGCCTTGCTAAAGTCAAAGTAGGCGGCACCTGTTACCCTCCCCTTGTGCACAGAGCCAGTGATCTTACCATGGGAAGTAGTCAGGTTGGTGTGGCACTGTGTGCCTTTTGTAATTCATATTCCTTTTTATCCTTTGTGTGCTTGGATACAGCTTCCAAGCTGACTTACTCCATGATCTTCTTAGGGACTGAAGTTGGGTTGACTGCCCTACAGCTCCCTGGCTCCTCCTTCTTGGAGATGGATGTGGTGCTTTTCTTGCTGTTCATCAAAAATCTCCCCTGATAGTCGTGACCTTTCAAAAATGGGAGGATGAGTTTACAGTGACACTGGCCTCCTTCCTCCATGCCTTCAGATAAAACTCAGGTTGTTCCAAGGATCTGGGTATGTCCAACCAGCTGAAGTACTCCACTCCCACAGAGTGACCTTGGCTTGGGGACTCTGAAGGCCTAAAGACAAACCTTACCAGGAACTAAACCCCTTCCCCACAAAAAAAACCCAAACAACCCCCCTAAGCCTAAGACTAAACAGAAAAAGATGTAAGGCAAAGCAGTCATTGAGTACCTGAGCCTTGTCCATGTCCTCTCTCACTGCTTTCCCCGCCAGACTGAGCTGTGGGGCCGTATTCTTCCCAGCCTTCCCTTTGGTGCCAGTGTACTTACAGAAGCCCTTCTTCCCTTTAATCCCTCAGCTCTTCCAGCCAAGTCTTAGCTTTGGCATTGGCCTTCCATCTCCATGTCTTTGAACTGAGATGGGAGTTCCCTGTCCATCCGTGCTAACTTCCTGCCGTGCTGGCTTCCCTCCTGCCTGTCAGACCGACCCGTTCCTGTGCACGCAAAAGGGGGTCCATGAGGACCAACCACATGTCCTGGGTCACTTAGCCCTGCAGGGCAGGCTTCTAAGGGGTCCCCCACAGCCCATTCCTAAACAAACCGAAATTTGGTCCCAATTCCTGTGTTGTGATCCCAGTATTTCCCTTGCTCAGCTTGTTCCAGGATGTTGAACTGCAGAATGCTGTGTTTGCTGCAGCCTAGGCTGCCCTTGACCTTCACATCACCCAGCTCCTCATCCTTTTTTTATGAATACCAGGCTGAATGCCTCTCCTAGTCATCTTCTTGATAAGCCACATCAAGAAAATGTCATCAACATATTAACATGACTATTCATGAGAAGGAATTGATTTCATGAAGTGTCTAGTTCAAAATTACAGACTAAAGAAGTTTGAATAAGTTTCCCAAACTACTGGGTAATTATCCAAACAGAACCATTTAAAGCTCTTCCACTCCTTGTATTAATAGGAGCCACAATATTCCCATGCTGACTATGAGAGGAAAAATCAATATCAGCAAACGTACATTCATATTGATTTATCTTCCCTTTTGGTTTTCTAATTTAGTAAGGGCTACTAATGCAACATTACATAAAGATTCTCAGGAGAGTAAAAAGGCTAATAAGAGCAGGTATTGCTGTTTGTTCTGGGGAAGTGAACTGACTGTACTGCTCGTAGTCAGTTGTTGCCCAGTCTCTGATACATGGACTTTTGGGCCATGTATGAGAGAACATTATTCCAGGGAAAGGATTAGAAGGTCAAGATGACTTTTTGGAATGCAGGCCCAGCACAGTGTTAGGATTTCTGAAGGTCCTCATATACATGTACAGAGCAGTTTCACAAAGTTGACCTTTGTGAAATGAGGTTAGAAAAGGGTTTTCGGGTCATGTCCAATTCTTATGCATATATTTGATTTTTAATGTATTGTTTCGTGTCTTAGGAAAAGGGAGTGCCTTATGAAAATGATCATTTTGTTTCAGTTACTCATTCTAAACAAAGCAAAGGGAAGCAAATGAGGGAAGGAGATATTTTGTATCATTTGAAAACTGAAGTTTATGACTGTCCAGGACACCAGAAAGCTGTCACGTGGGAAAATCAGTCAGCTACACACCTAAATGTTACATCCTCAAAGATTAAATGGGGATGTGATATAGTACAAGCTATTGCATGTTTCATCTGGTATAAAGCTTCAGAAAAAAAAAAACTTCTAATAAAAAAATACTCCTTGTGACATTACAAACATGGAAGTGCAACAGGTTATAAACCGGGGAGAGCATTCTCTGTGCTCTTACTGTGCAACATCAATAGGCACAGGTTCATGACTGGAAGTATTCCACATGGTTGGGGTTTTTTTTTCCCTCCCCATTCTGAGGATAGGGCATTCATGAGGACACTGTCAAAAAGTAGGACATTTCCTTATCCTACCAAAGGACAAGGAAAACAACAGATTACTGAAAAATAAGGCAGAATAATTAGGTCGTTGAAGGTCTGGGCTCATAGAGGTGTTTGGTGTCCCAGAAGAACGGCTGATAATCTGCAGCTGAAAAATCACCTTTTGAGGATGATTGTAAAAGTTGAGTTCTGTCTTCCAAGGCCCAGATTCCTAGCTTTTTTTTCAGCTTCTATTGAATTTGGCCATCAAGGCGTTCTATTGGAGAAGTAAATGCAGGAACAGCCTTTGTCCCACTCTAATTGATGGCAAATTAGTTTTCCTTAGTCACCTTCACGGAACCATCAACAAGTTCTTGCACAGGAAGGAGGATTAGAGCTTGACTTGGAGTACCAAACGGCAGGGAGGCTGTCTCCAAATGGCCATGACATCATAGTTTGAAAAGCTGCGTTCACACTGCTCTTCCCTGTTGTCCATCAGCAAAGGCTGTGACTCCTTGCTGGGAGTTACAGTGATACCAGAGTGGTTCACTATAGAGATGTGCCTTTTTCCTAGAGGCAGGGATTCCACTGTGAATGCAACCTCTTTACTCAGTCCTTTAGCTCCAAAGGTAGAGAAGATAAATCAATGTCACAAAAGTAAGGTATTCCAGGGGTTCTGTCAGGAAGTGGTACTTGAACATAATGTAAATATTATAATTCCATGGAAACAGAGTGAGGGTGTTACACGTGGAGGCTTCCTTCTTGCATCATTCACAGTCGTTTGGATGTCATTTTCATGGTATGCATCTCCTGAAACACACACCTCGCCCACCCCCAAATTTAAATACACAAAACAATTTTACTGCACAGTTTATTAAAACAGCTGAAACATTTCTATCCATAGCCCTTATTTTACCATTTGGAAACCAGGAGTAGCTGGTAACGAGTGTAGGTGGTCACACTCTTACGTCAGCCCCGAGGAGAGAACAGGGGCTACACCTGCAGGAGAGTGTAGAGATCCAGGTGTGAAGTTCCAGTCAGCTTTTAAGTTCAGTGACTCTTGTGTTCTGGGATGGTCCTGGCCCTATAGCTTGCTCCCTTTCCATACTGAGCATATGGAAGTCACAATTCTGTCATGGAACTTTAACTTGACAAGATTCAAGTCATGTACGTGACAGAAGGCCTTGAAATCTGGGCAACGCTGCTCGTCAGATTGCAAGTCCTGGCTCTGAAGCATTTATTACCCGTTTTCATTGGGAATTTCTAGTGTGTGAATTTTTGAATATTGTGGGATAAAGCACTTCTTACCCTTCTTTTACAAATGACTGATTTTTTTTTCCTCCAGAAACTTGCAGAATAAAGTCAACTTCCACCCTGAGAAATTTCAATCCAAACAGTTAAAAACTTTATCAAAAACTGAAAAGAATGCCATGTAGCAGTGTTGCCTTGTACTTATGTTGTGTTAAAGAGGGGTTATTTTTAAATGAAAATCAAACTAAAGGGTACCATTTAGTAACACTGTAGTTCATGTGGATTTTCAGTTCTTTCATTACAAGGTCTCAAACAGCTTCACAAATACCTCAGTGAGATGCAGAAATACTATATACATCTTGTTTTTAAATAAAAATAGGGTGGGAAAGGCTGCAATTGGTCAGTGTGAGTGAAGAGACAACACATGTTTGAGGTTAGAGATGAAATAATTTTACCAAGTCCTTCCAGTTAACCTTTGAATCTGCAGATTTAGGGAATACTCAGTAGTTCCATTTTTGTTTAGGACAGCTGCAATATTCGCTGAGGTCAACGTGGCCCTGTCACTTCAGTGACTTTTGATTTAGGTCTCTTATTGTTTGCACAGTCACAGAAACCTTGCTTAGTGGCGAGAATTTATGTATTTTTTACCCTCCATGTTCCTTTGTAGGTAATGCCTGGGCGTGTCCTGCCCGGCTGCCTGGTAAGTGAATACCAGACTTCAGATATTTTAGATATGCACTACTTTAGGTATTCACTTCCATCATCTTGGTCTGGCTAGGGCAAAACCATGATACCTATTCTGTATCCTGTGACACCTATTCTAGAAAAATGCTTCTCAAGGCAAAGATTAACTTGGAAATAATTACGGATAGCTTCTGATAGAGGACTCTCTTGGTGCCCTTTCTTTAAAAGAGAGTCTATTGACTGGAAGTTAAATGGACACCATCAAGAAAAAATTTCCAAGAGGCAAATTTTTAATGTATTTTACCTGTAGGCCTGTAGCTTTTAGAAATACTTTTTAAAAATCAATACTGATCGTGTTTGTTTACATTTTGCTTTGGATTCCTATTACAATGACCAGCGTCATCCTGCATTTACAATCATTTTCACCTTCGATTGCACTGGCCAGTAGTTTATCTCATGTAACCTGGCAAAGGTGTTAACTTCTTTACACTCACAGATTTGCCCGTATTAATGAAACACTTCTGAAGATACCTAATATATCATCAGTCTGGACACTTTTCTGCTGGTGAAAAAACAATGAGAATTGTTTTTTGAGAAATATTTCCAGTATTTAGCAAGTTTGCCAGTCGAAATATTGACAGTGTTGTATGCAAATGACATCGTTTTCCTCATGGAGAATTTAGCAAGGACATGTCAAGTGTGTGTTTCTTTTTCTGTAAGCTTCAATAATAAATTCCTCTGCGCTTACAAATCTACTCTTCCCACCCTTAACTGGGAACACACCAGCTTCCACAGTGCCACAGGAAGGAAAAGATGGGAAGATGTCAGTACAAACATCCTTACTAACTGTAAGGCTGGGAAGTAAAGGGTGGAGGACATGACAATTTGGCTAAATCAAGATATGTCTTGAAACCAAAGGAATTGGGGAAATTGTCTTTCTCTCTTTCTGGTGCTTTAAATGTGATCTGAACCCTAAGAAAGCTGAGAAGGGATAAGAATGAAAAACCACAAGGAAAGTATGCAGAAGATCAATGAATTGATACCTTAAACAGTGTCAAGTATTGGAGAAATAAAAGTAAAAATATGTTGCATGTTTTTTTCCTTTTTTTGGGAGGGGGGAAAAGGTGGGACAGCTGGTAAATCTCTTATTTAAATATAGTGTATTTTAAGGTATACTCTGGCTTATCCTTTGGAACTCAATAGGAGCAAGTGTCTAATAACAAAGGTTTTGAGTATTTCAGAAGCCATTAATCTTTCTCTGAGTATCAGTAGTCATTGTCACTCGGGTATTCAGGGTGACTCTTTCCCTCAACGTTTTGTTTATGTGAGAGTAAATTATTCAGGAGCACCTTCTTTCTGCACCACTTGTGGTAACTTCCACATGCTGGCTGACATTTTACTCACTGAGTTCACAGTTGCCATGTGGGCCCCCCCCCCTCCATTTATGGGGGAGCCGTGGCTCAGGTCACTCGGTGAGTGTGTTTCCTGTTCAGGGCTGGAGGGAGGTTGTGTAGAGAGGGCAGTGCACTGGGCTTTTTGCTTTTTTGGATTCTCTGTGATACACACAGGTGCGGGTAAGTGGTACCCTCAGTGCCTCCTGGAATCGTTTTTCACATTCAGAAGAAATAAGGTGGTGGAAAACAGCTCCATTCCCACCCTGCTGCATGTGTGGTTTTCTGGTGGGGGAGGATAATTCAGCTGGTGATGCCTTCATGATGTGTACTGTTAGTTTTTTGGGTCCAGTTCTGCCAGATATGTAGATGGTAGCAGGCCAAATGCAGCCTTTTACTTTTGTCTACAAAGAGCTTAATTTGGTCCTGGCATGAGCTCTGATTGCTTAAAGCCACAAAGCAACTTTTTTCCTTTATTTTAACCCTATACAAAGGAGACTGCTGCCAGTGTTGCAAAATAATTGAGCCAGAGCCTCCTGCAATCAAAAGATGATTAGCTTCTTGTGTTTATGTGTGTTCTGATGTGAACCGACCTATTCTGTCTGTTTTGCGTTCCTAGGGGTGCACTATTTTTGTGTGGAACTTGCAAAAGCAGACACAGTTCACTGATGTTTATTAGTGACCTTGTCTTGTCCTCTGAATTATGGACAGTCTGCTTTGAACATGGGGAAATGCTACTAGCAGTCATTAAGTGGATGTTAGGGTTTTTTGTAGTTGTTTAACCTCTCCAAGGCCCTGCTGCAATTCTAGATGTAAAAAAAAAAAAAAAAAAAAAAAAAAAAACAAAAGA
>VZRQ01006249.1:199488-288670 GCA_013397975.1 Machaerirhynchus nigripectus
AAAAAAAAAAAAAAAGAGAAACTGAATTATGGGTGTTTAAAGCTGAAATATTTATAGAAGCAGTTTTTTATTTAAAAATAGCATTTGTGCCTGAGAAGATCAGATGTACCACTTCAGTAGGAAAAGCCAAACCAGATTTTAGTTCACATTGTTAATAGGAATTGCATGAAATTTGATAACGTAATTTAGCTGAAATTATTTTCCTCCAGTCTAGGTTTTGGAGTGGCTTTTTTGTTACTAAATATTATAAAGAAAACAATTTTTTTTAAATTCTGTATTTTTTATAGTAATAGAATACAGAGACTGGTAGTTGAGTGACTGTGTATTGAAGAGGAGAATAGACTGAGTATCAGAACACAAGCAATAGAGATGAGATCTTTCAAATTAAAACAAAGGCAAATGATATTAAAAAAATCATTTTGCTCACCATGAGAAGATAGGTGGGGGTTCCATCACCAACAAAGTGCAATATATTAAGATGAAAGTGTGTTCCAGAAATAGATTACAATTAAAAACTGGATTATTTAGGATCAAAAGTTGCCTTAATTGCCTGTGAGGGAAGCTGATGTGGACTTTGGAAATCCATCCTTATTAAAAACGAAAAGCAACAGTATGTGAGATCATGAAGTCCTTATTGATTTGAAGTCACTATTTGGGTTGATTTTAGCATTTTGCCTGAAGGAGTGTAAGTCCTGCAGGATGTGGCCCAAGTGATTTTAAGGTGGTGGCAATTGTTAGTGCTCCTGTATCAAAATAGTATCCGAATTTGGGTTGTTTGGAAATGCTTCCTTATTTGAGAAATCCTACACTGATGGGATTGAAAGAGTAAAGAATTACCCTGAATTCCTCTGTTGAAGCTCAGGAAAAGGATGTAACACTGGTGGTTTTTTCAGCTCAGTGAAAGGAACTGCAAATTCTTTGTAAAGTGCTAAATTGTGGCAGGGAGTAAAAGACGTGGCTGTTGTGAGTTACTGCTTTGACTTTTCAAATGCCATCTTGGAGCACAATTTGGGGGGAAGAGAAGTGCCCACAGAGCAACGATCCACAACTCCAAACAAAAAAAGTAAATTTGAATGCATTTTGAAGAGGGCTACTCCCGATACTGTGACAACTTTCTTGAACAAAAATTTGAAGAAAAAAGTCTGCCTAAAACTTTGGGCACTGACTATAGAGACCAAATCCTGTCTGAACAAAGAGAAATTCCTGCTTCATGTTTCCTTGGAATGACAGGCTTTGCAGCCTTCTTCCCCAAAGCAGTGTGAAGCAGCACTCCTGATTAGTCCAGAGAAGGCAGCATGCAAACATTAATATTAACTCTATCACATCACACCCCCTGGTGAAGCTTCACCAGCTTGGAAAGGATGGCCTCAGTCATGTAGCTTTCCTTACTCATGGCTGGCAGCAAATAGCAAATTAATTGGGAATACAGTTGTGATTTGCCTTTTACCCCTTACTCTTGACCCCCATGGTCTGCCACTCATTTTGTCTTTGAAAGGCTTAACACTTCCAAGAGTCGTGTTTGATCTATTGAGAAGAGAATATTTGTTGTATACTGGAGCACCAAGTATGTAAAGAAAGGCAAAAAGTAGGTGGAAGCTGGCATAGAGCTTAAGTTTTCTTTTAAAAAACCACAAAACTCTGTTTAAGCTACAGAGCTGAAGGGATATACTTTTCCATGAGGGCCCATTAAACATTTATTCTCAGAGGTACTTATGGATAGAGAGGGGAATGTTAACATCCAGGAACACTGCAAGGCAGCCACCCACTCACCTTTTTATTTCGTAGCACAGGATTGACCTGACCTGCTGCTTTATTTGACAACACATTGCATCTTTCCTCCACAGGTATCATTTTGCTACAAAGTTTCCAAGCTCCCTGCAATTTAGTCAGGTTGAATCCAAGCATAAAGAACAAGATCTTATTTGCCGTCTTCATGGATACTCTAAGAATTAATTAGCCAATATTTTGCAATGCTTTAAAGAGTTAAAATTCTATGTAAAATTCTGTGACCATTTGGTTCTTCACTCCAGTGTGGCCCAGCTTTTAGGTGTTCTGCTTGCCATAGTGCCAGGAGCTGAGCTCTTGCAAAATCAGTGGTAGTTACTAATCCAATGAGACTTCAGGAAGAAATTTGGGGTGGCAGCAGATGTAGGGAAGCTGATTCCATTCTTCTCCTGGAATAAGCACTGAGCTGGCAAAACTGTGGTTTGGGTTTCACCATGCTGTAACATACAACTGATAGCTCAACAATTTATGGTCATTCCTCATCTCACTGAACCTTTTCACGTTCATATTCTGACCAAGCTCGTAAATTGTAAATCATTTCACGTGGCATTTTTCAATTCCAATTTCAAAGTACAGTGTGGTGTTAATTCAAAATGAAGCTTTAACTCAAATGTCAATTGTGACTAGTAAAATTATTTTTAAACACTTTTTGTGTGCTCTGAAGTTTTTTTGGATGTACTCTGAGTATCATCAGTGACTGTATTTTATGCTGCTGCAAACCATGGGAACTTCGTCTCAAGGACTGAGGAGCTTAGAACACGGGGAGTCACGAGTGTGTTCTTAACTAGTGCCAGAACATCAGCTCAAGCTGATTGCTCCTTTGTGCCACTCGTAGGGCAGGAGTGTGATTCATCACTTCCATTTTGCTGAACACTGAAGTGCAGATGCATCTTTCTGGGTTAGATTTTGCTTCCACTGAAGGCTAAATGGCATCGTGATCTCGTTTGTAATAATGTAAGTTGGGAGTAATTTGGTAAAAACGATTGACCTAGATTGGTATAATTCTTGTGTGAGATCTTGTCAGACTCAACAGCTTCTCTGGGAGCAGTTTGGGTCTTAGCAAATACATGTGTTTAGCTCCCCAGGAAAGCATGTGGATTTCCCCTGCACTGGGGAGCATCTGTGGATTCTGCTGGTTATTCGTCAGTAGAATATTTGTAAAATAAATTAAGCCATTTAAACCTTGTGTTCTTCACGTGTGAAAGTTGAGGCATGATGTAGCTTTCAATGAATTATTAGACTTGACCACCAGCTCACTTCCATTCTGACGATAATACCATCTGCCATTCTTTCATAGTGTGCTTGTTCCTCTATCTTTGTAACTCTCTTGATGACTACATTGTTTTGATATGCTAGGCCAGTTAAGCAGCAAAAATCTAGTTTAAAAATAGCTGTATGATTTTAAAATGATTTTTAAAAACTGGAGGAGCACAGAAGAAAAAATTGTTTATATATGGTTATAGATCTATTTTTGTAGTTCTATTTCTGGTAAACTGAAGCTGATACACCAGCACAAAAAGGAAGATTTATGTAAGTATAGATATGGAGTCATTTCAGGCTATGGTCAGGATCATCTTACTGGCATGTCTTTGGGTCACTGGGCCAAGCAGGGTTTGTTTAGGTTTTGTTCTGCGTTTTTTTTTCTTTTTTTTGCCTTCCCACCCCCCCCCTCTTTTTTAGCATTCTTCTCCCGTCAACCTATTTTATTTTGAGAGCAGTATTTCCTCCCTAGCTTCTTCCTTCTTCAACTAATTGATGTCTTTTGCTTCTAGACATCCGCTGGGCTGCAAGAAGAGCAATACAGTAGTGTACAGCTAAACACAGATATTCAAAATGTAAAATCTCTCAGTCCATCCCTTGGGCACAAGCCTGTGCCTATTCATGTCAGAAGAACAGCCACGTGCCTTATTAAATCAGGTGCTCTTTGTGCAGCCCGTGTACTGTGGGTTTGCTCTGCTCTGTAGTGCATAAGCTCCACTGTTGTGCTGGTGCTGATAAGAGTTCCTTCCTCAGGCTGCAGTGGAAACCAGCAGCCCCTGTTGTGCATGGCAGCCGCTGCCACAGACACTGCAGATGGGAATGGGAGAGAAATGGAATCAGAGGGATGTAAAGGTCCCATGTTATTTACGTATTCAATTCCTGCATTCTCAGAATCTACCAGCCTGGAACCTTCAGGCTGCGCTTTTCCTTTGGGGCTGGCAGGCAGCACTGACCAGTAGAAAGCTCAGAATGTCGATACCTCCATTTCCCTGCCTTCCTCCAAAGTTCAAGCTGTGTTTCTTCAGGAGATGGCAGCAGATGATACAATAATTGTAAAAGTCAGACTCTCCTATGAGACTGAAGAGGGAAAGCTGCCCAACAGTTACTCAGTTAAATAACAGAATTATCAAGCTTTTTGCATTGCAATGATACAGATGGAACTGAGAAAGATTTTGAGCCTTTTGTGTTCCTTTGATGCAAGAGAAGAGCCCTTCAGACTGTAGAAAGGTGGTCCAGTGCCTGACAGCTCACAATGTGAAAAGGAGTTTTCATATCACATTGGATCATCCTGTGAACTGTCACTTGTGCCTGTTCGTAACGAGCCTGGCTTAGTTTTGCTCTCAAAGTCTAGAAGAAGAAAGTAAGGAACTGGATAGAGACTTCTTCAGGGATTTAGTTGTTAAGGAGCCAGGTCTGAAATGTTCATCTTGCTTTCCCTCAGCCAGTCTTCTTCTGAAGTCACCAGACTCCCACTGTCTTACGGGAACAGAGGTAAATGAGACATAGAGGACGTCTGAAAATGCAGTCGGGGAATAAGGTGGGAAGTGGGGCTTCTTCTGTTCTCTTTGCAGTTTGGTACTTGTGCAACATTGGGTCAGGCATTTATTCTGTTTTTACCAATTTGAAAGATTACCTATGAAAAGTATCATTATATTTTATCAGGGTCAATACCTCAGTTCTTTAAACTCCTGGGTTTTTTTCTGGTTTAAGAAAATGGCACAAAAAGCTGAGGAGGAGGGGACAGGAAAGGAGGATAATGTCAAGGAATGAAATGATGCAATTACATGAGCTGGCTATATTGTGTAATTGGCATGAGCTTTCCATTCTCTTTTTTATTTTCTTTATTTGATTTTGTTTATTCCTATTAAAAATTATTAGTTTCTCTTCCCATAGTGTAAAAGGAAAAATCAAATGAGGACTTAAAAATTCCATGGTGCTTTAGAAAAGGGTGAGTTATGAATAACAGTTGAAGCAGCCTTAGCCAGTGATGTAACCTATTCTAAAACCTACCTGTTTTCCACTCAGTGTAAAACTATCACTATTTGAAGTTGAAGCAGAAGGTGCTTTTCTCTATTTCTCTCTTACTCTCCCTTCAATCAAAGAGGGTATTAAACCTGATCTGGAAAACTTACTTCTTGTGCTGCATTTCTTTCAGATAAAACTGCTTGCCCTTCCTTCCTTCCTTCCTTCCTTCCTCTCTCTCTTTTTCTCTCTTTCTCTCTCTTTCTCTTTCTCTCTTTTTCTCTCTCATTTTCTTTCTTTCTTTCTTTCTTTCTTTCTTTCTTTCTTTCTTTCTTTCTCTCTTTCTCTCTCTCTTTCTCTCTTTCTTTCTCTCTTTCTCTCTTTCTTTCTTTCTTTCTCTCTTTTTCTCTCTCATTTTCTCCTTCTCTCTTTCTCTCTCTCTCTTTCTCTCTCTTTCTCTTCTTCTGTATGTTTGGAGCTTAGCTTGGTCATTCATGGTCTTATGGAGTTCTGGAGAGGCAAATCTTATAAACTAGTGTACACACTGATGGCATTATAAAATAACTGAACTCTTAACCATTTCTGTTAAGGAAATATAAATAATTCCTTCAGAACATGTGGAGCCACTGAGCAAAGATTTTGAAGTTGTTTGTTGTTTTATTTTGCCTGTGTGCATGTTTAAGCAAAGATGGAGGAATTAAAAGTCGAGGCATAAATAAACTGTTCTGATTGCATGTTGGAGGGGTAGTTTAAATAACAGTAAAACATTTTTCTTGGCTTCTAAAGCTTAATTTTTTTTGAGAAACTGCAAACATAATGAACATTTCTTACACTATGTCGATTCAAAACCTACCACCTTACTGTGTTATCCTCCAAATCAAGTAATGCTCTCGACTTTGCCATGTGTCACTTCACCTGTTTTTCTACTTCTGTTCCATCAAGGTTCCACTGCAGCTGAGGAAACTTTGGAGAGCACGTTTTCGGGCACCCACCCCTTACATATTGCTACAAGTATTTGGAATTATTTTCAGCAGTCTTGGAACTCACAGTGACAGCCACACAACCATTTTTAAATTAAAGCTATTTGAATAAGTGTTGTGTGCAAGCCCAGATCTGTGCAGCTGAGGCAGATTTAATTTATACAGTGTTCAGGAACCTTTAATATCTCTCCAGCAAAACACACTTCCAAACACTTTGTTTCACACTTCCAGAACTTCTGTGACATTTTATTAAAGCCCCATTAAATGAGTTTTTGGATGTCCTAGGACAGGGATTAGTCAGGATGGCACCTTAATGAAATACACAGTTTAAACATTGATGGTGTAACCAATTCAGTTAGGGTTTGTGTAGCACTTGCTTGTGGTGTTTTGACAATTATTTTTTTGGAAATGAAGAGAGCTCTTTTGAGCAATCTATTGGAACTAATTTTTGTTTTAAAGGGCAGATTGCAAATAATCCAACACAAAGTTTGGGTGGTGCTGAGATAACCCTGGTTTGTCTGCAGTCTGTAACCATACAGTTCTGGAAAGTAGGGTTAAAATAAAACCTTGCTCCATGTGGAAGTTGTTTCTGACTTAGTGCCCATTTTGAATTGACCACAAAATTGTTATTCAACTGAACACAATTGCCAGTCATTTTAACAGGAGGCAATAGGAGAACTGCAAGTTGTAGGACAGATTTTAAGATCACACAAAATAAAGTTGCTGCAGTTGAAACAGAGGCTGATTGCTGGACCAGTTGTGTTTTTCTTCATTTTGGAGAGAAATAACTGGGGGGAAAAGAAGCCAGAAGAACACCACAAAGATTGCATTATAATCAGATACACTTACTAAGCAGTTTAGTCCTTCAGTATAGAAAGAGCCATTGTTGAAGATGAAATGTTGACATTGTATATCAGGCCAACATCACAGTGACTGACTATTCTAATAAATTAATCCAATCATCTTCCTTGCAGCTGATACGTAAGATGATGTATTTTTAGACCATTTTATCTCATCAGTGATTATTGCAAATCCTCCAAAATCTGTCAGAACTCCAAATTGCTGGCTTCCTTGAGTTTGTCAATAATTTTCTGTGTTGACAAAGCATATTTAGAAGTTCTAGATCTTTAAATTCCAAAAGACAAGGAAGATTCTTGGTCTTACAGCCCACCCCAAAATTAATTTTTTTTTAAACTCAGTTTATGGATTTTATACTTGGAGTTGGTTGTCCTAGCTAAATATGTTTTTCTGCATTGCCTTCTTATTTTGACTTTGTGTAGTTCTCATTGTTTGCTAATTAGGTCCTCTGAGGTTTCCAAATGTCAGCATCATGTAATTTTTCCAGTCACTGTCAGGTCTTCCTCAACAACTTGCAAGAATTTATTCTTTGAAGAATCCCTCCCTTCCAAAATAGTCTCTTTGTGCTTGCCCTAAATCTCAGCTTCTGTGTGGTTCTTAGTTAAGAACAAGCTACAAACTACGTATTCTTGAGTATTTTCTAGAACTGTGTTAGAAGATTAGAATGCTCTTAATTTTTGTTGTGTAAGCAGTGGCAAGGGTCTAAGATACTCTCGAGAGTGTGCATGACTCTTTTCACCAATGTAGGCTGATAGGATTAAAATTTCATTTTTCATTGTACATCTCCTTGTAGACATTTTAAGTTCATGTCTTTTGTTTAACTGATTTTAGACTATTATTAACAGCAACAATTTTGTTTCTCTCTCTTTTTTTTTTAATTGGCAGAAGCTAATGAAACAATCCTGAGTTTAAATATCTTTGTATCAGTACATAACCAATCTAGATAGGATCAATTATTTTTTGTTTAAAATAGAAACAGTGCAACACTTTTTATTAAGTTTGGGTCTTTCCCTTAAGCTGTCATGGCAGAGCCACCAAATGGCATTTTTCTTTCTCGAGGAACAGAGAATGTTTTTGTGTTTAAATTCTGCAGCGGTGTTAAACCTTCCTCCCTGGCCAGGTACCCTTGATTGTGATAGCAAAATGAAAACTACCAAAAGCTCTTTTCAAGTCTGAAAAGCATAGCTGCATTTATATTTTAGCTGGGGGACAAATAGCTGTTTTGTTTTTGAGAGTGTCCAAGCAATTGTTTGCTGTTACACCTTAAAATTGTGCATGGACTCGTGCAATGCTGCATAGTAATCAAACATCCGTCACCTGTTTACAGGGATAAATGGTGCCTTCTTCCTTTTCTACAGCTGGAATTAAAAAAAGCACCTCTGCCACCACCCACTGAATCACAGATCACAGCTGGCAGCTGGGACAGCCAGTGAGATTTGACTAAAATCACACTTTCAGACATCCAGGTTACTTTCCAGAGGCTTCTGCAGTCTGGAAAACCAAAATCTACTTGAAGGCTATCAGTTTCATCTACTTCCTTCTCTTCTGTGTCTAATGACCATTTATTCTCCTTACTAGCTGCTTTCCTACCCAGCTGTCAATTATTCCATTCTTTCCTTTTTCCCCCTTAGATCTAATATTTTCTGTCATTTACCAGTAGTAGGCCTTAATATACTTTAGTGGACCATAAAACTATCTCAATAATCTTACAATTTCCCTTCTAACTTTTTGTAGTTGGTTGACAACATTTAAATGTAAATATAAAAGCTAGTGACTGGAATTTCAAAGTCAAGTAACCACTCCTTTTAATTTGAATGTGAAAACCACAGCTAAGTTTCCCAAGCTGACTCTGAAAATCAATCTTTTTCACTGTACAAAGTCTCAAAAGTTCCTGTGTGTATGTCACTGCTCCAGATTTTAAGACATGAAATCACCTAGAAATCCTGATCATCCATCTTTTGTTTCCCATCCATCCCAGATTTTTCTTATCTTGAGCAAGTCTCCTGTGTTCTAGCTAGCTGATAATTTTGAAATGTCTGCAGTTTCCTGACCACACTTTGAATAGCTTTAGACAGGACAATCAATTGCTTTCATTTCAATTAAAATTGAGCAACGAAGAAAAGTCAAATAAAGAATATTTTTATAAATCTGTATTCATGGGTTCAAACAGGTATTTTTTTCCATTAACAAGTAAGAAGTTCAGGTGTAGAGGATGTTTTAGATGATATGTCGTTCAAAAGAATCAAAAATAGCTTGGAGAACAACTCACGGCAGTCCTGAAATACGAGAAAAATTTGTTATCATCAATATTTCATGTTTTAAAAAATTTACATTGTAGTCATGCAACACCAGCAAATACCCAATATTGGTATTATGCTGTGTATGGACCAGCAATGCAGTCTTGTCAGAAGGGACAGAACCTCTTGTCAGAACAGAGGTTTTTTTTTGTTTTTTGTTGTTCATGCACAGGGATTCTTTAGTGGACCCAGGACTGCTCAGGCTGTTGCTTTAGGCTTGAATGGTCTGAAGGAAACAGCCACTAGACAGAAACCAGAATTAGTGACACGTTAGCCTTTGGAAGAAAGGAGGGTCAGGCTTCATACTTTGTGTTTAGATCCCATTTATTTAAACCAGTGAGAAAAAAGATATCCCATAGTCTTCAGTGCAAGAAAGTGCAGATTCTTCTGAGAAACCTTCTCTGTTTGTTGGCAGAGGTGCAAAACCTAAAATCTGCAGGGGAAAAAATACCTTTCAGCAAAGTAACACGGAGCTCTGGCACTGTTTCTCTGAGCTGGCCCTGGGAGGAATTGCATTTGTATTGTGAGCATTAGTACTATTTCTGGGATAAAATACATTTCTTTTCCACTTTTGAGTAATTTACCCTTTTCTTTTAGAGTAGAAGGCATTACTGCCAAAACAGTGTGAGCATAATCTACTGCAATTAGACAGCCTGTGCAGTAGGCCCAGTGAAAACCCTGCATCCTTTCAGGAGCACTGAGACTGCTTAAAAGAGCCTTACAAATAATGTTGTAAGTTACAAAAATAGTTCAGTGCAGAGTTTTTGCGCGCTCTGGTGTGTTTTCATCCCATTGCTTTCCAGCCCCATTGTTCATACAGCATGGTGGTAACTCCTCCCTTTGGAATCGGGGGACGTGTTCTCCTGCACAACATTCAGGTGGTTTCTGTTCTGAGGATGGAGGCAGGTCCTGATACTGGATTTGGAAGAAGCTGTTGTGCCCAGTATACTCTTTAAAAGGCTGGATAAGAGGGAAGGGCTGCTATATTGGACACAGAACAAAACATTCCTGACGTGCAGGGTGGACTTGCATGCTCAGAGTAGGTACCCTGCAAGTCATTTTTTTGACGCTTTGTAACCTTAAATAGCGTTTTTTCAGGAATCTCTGACTTGGTGCTTTATATGGCCCTCATCACAATTGTTCTCAGAGCAACTGGAGAACAGTTTTTCTTCTTGTACAGTTTTGCATGGGATGGAAAATTTGTGTCTCCACCCTAGGGAGGCCTTAGGCTGAATGTACATTGGGTCACCTGTCCAATCTATTGTCATGTGCTGAGGGGAAATCCACGAGCACAGATGCAGGCCAGTGTGAGATACCCTTGTGTCTGATCTTTCCACTCTTCATCTTACCTCCGAATCTGCTGGCTGCCACATCAGGCATGGACTAAGAACTTTTGAATTGGTTTTATATTGAAATAATAATTCTTTAATGATTTTCTTTAAAAGATGATCTCTCACTAGTATACTCCTCTTTGGGCGTGTCTGTGGGGATTGAACTCTGAGGAAGGCTAATTTTCCTAGTTTCTGTAAAGGTCAACACCTCAAGTTCCTTCCTGATGGAATCAATATTAAATGTGCATTTCAGTAATCACATTAAGAAAAAATCTTACAAGTAGATCTACTTCAAATGTCACCTCTTTACCAAGCCTGTTTTCATGGACTGCATCTTCTTTGGGTACTTGGACAATACAAATGCCTTAGGGGAAGGTGTGATGTTCACTCTTATGCCACCTGATTCATTAGCAGGTTCTTTCCATCTTAATCCTACAATCAGTTTCTTTCCACTTCTCTGCAAAGGAAATTATTTGATTAGAATTGCTGAGTAAGGAAACCTCAAGTTATAGTAGAATTTTATTTATGCTGGAGAAATTAATGCCAGCTAATAGCCTTGTTTCTTGTTCTATTTTTCTTCAGTATTTGATTTTTGGTAATTGGCCCAACTTGTGTCCTACTGTGGGAGCTTGGCAGAGAGAGAGAGAGGGATGAAGAACGGAGAAAAAGATTTGTAGGTGTCAGAGACAGCTTGTGTATGTGCCTGCATACATATGTGAGCTGGCATAAAGCAGGGCTATGTGGATTTTAACTGTTTAAATAATACTGTACACAAACCTTTAGCTAGCTGAGAATGTGACCCAAGAATGGCAAAAGGAATATTTACAGATGCTCCACCAGTGTTTGGTTTCTAGACAAGGGTGATCAGCGTGCACTTACTTCCCAAGATACTTTGTCCATGCAAGGGTGAATCACGCAAGACTCAGTTGACTCATGGGTGGGAAAAGATGGAGTTAGCACAACCCAAAATGGCAAGGATTTGTGGTCACAAGGAGAAAAACAAAATGTACATTTACACAACAAATGTAGGCAGCGAAGGATTTTCTGTCCAGTCCCTTTTATAATGGTGAAGGGAGGACTTGACTTCTTTAAGAAAAGAAAACTTGAACTGAAAATGAAAGCCAACATACTGCCATTCTACCTCTAGCTGTGATCTTGCCTGATCTGCTAAGTTAAATGGGTAAGTGCATGTGACATTATTAGAGGAAAACTAGGCAAGAGAGGACAGAGTATTTTAATTGCTCAGAGGAACTCTTCCTCCTGAGTCAGAAATAAAGCTGTGCCTCTACATGCTGTCAATGGCAATATGGTGTTGGTTAATTACCCTTTGAATAGCATCTAATGCAGAAGTTGTGATGATCAGTGGTTATTAGAAATCAAAATGACCTTTATTTAGGACAAGTGATTTGGCTGCGTCTGGGTTTTGGTAAGTGCATTACGTCTATTCTAGTTTTTCTTGTACTTCCAAATGGATGTGGGGTTTTTTTTTGTTTTTTTCCATAAATCTGTTAGGTTGTGGTGCTTTCTGTAATATTTTGAGTTCCAGCTGAGAGACAGCTCAATTAAAGTGGTGGGGAGAAAGCCCCATGAAGAGATGGGTATTTGATACATCCCACTGAAATGTATTTGTAGAGAAGGCACTAAGTTTGTTCAAAAGTAATTCCTTTATAGGGGTAATACCAATTGTAAATACTCTTTTTTTTTTTTCCTAGTTAAAAGGGAAAAACACTTGAAAGGAAATAACCACGGTGTTTTAAGCTCCACAAATAGTATTGCATGTATGTGATGTTAGCTGGATACTCGGTCATGGTGAGAATCTACAGCCTTGGGTTTGCAGGTAGGACACAAGGTATTCCAGGCGTTCACCTCCGTGGATGTCAGAGTGGTTTAGTTCTTCAGGTTGTGGCACTTTCTGCAGTGGTTCTTAGAGGCGTTTCAGAACTCCACATCTCTTGTTTAACATGGCAGCTCGGAGAGTCCAGATAGGTTTAACATGTACTGCATTCAGTTCACATTTCATTTTAGGAGTCGTTTTTGCTCTCTGCGGAGACTTCAGTTATAGAGGGCCAAATGACAGGCGTAATTAAGGCAAGTGGTGGGATACCAGCGGAGCACTTTGGCGTTTCCACCAAGGATTTTGCAAATCCTAGCTCGATTAATCTGTTTAAACATCTGTGCATCCTCTCGTCTGTGCAACTTATCCCCGGGTATCTCTCCCTTCCGCTGCCTGCCTACCGTGCCTGTGCCTGCCTGCTCGCGGGGGCTCAAACGGAGCCGCAGCCCGCTCCGCCGCCTCGTTCAGCGCTCGCACACCACGCGAACGGCTCCGTGCTCCTTGAAATGCAGCTCACACTCGCACTCCGTGGCGGAGCCGCAGGGCAGAGCCCACGCTGTTGAGAAAGCGGATCGCAGCGGGGCCGGGGCCGGCGGCGCGGGTGCCGCGGGCGGGGCGCTGGGCGCGGTGCCGGNCCGCCGCTCCCCTCGCTGTCCCCCCACTCCTCCGGCAGCCGGCTCCAGCTCGCCTCCTTGACGTCATGTCTGTAGCCAGGCTTCGGCAGGCGCAGTGGAGGCAGGCAGCGTGTTAAACTTTCGCATCAAGTCCGGCGGCTCCCAGCGCCGCGCGCGGGGAGCTGCGTGCAGCCGCCGCAGCTGGAACATCTGGAAGCGTTCAGTGTGTCTGTCTGTCGGCGAGAGGGAGAGAGCGGGGAGCGAGCACGCTGAGGGAGGGGAGGGAGTAAGGGGCTGGGACTGTGCTCTCTCTTCCTCTGCAGAAACAGCTCCCTGCCAACACAACGCGCTCAGAATGGCTTTGAAGAGGAGGAGCAGCAGCGTTTGAACATCTCCCTTTTTTTCCCCCTCTTCCTCCTGTTCTTACTCTTGTAGTTGGTGGATTTTAAAAAGACATTTAACCCTCAGAGGTTTGTCCTGGATGCTTTTGCTTTTTTCCTTTTTTTTTCTTTTTCCCCCTCTCTCGTTTCCCCCCTTCCTGTTCTTTTTTATGGTTTAACAGCCAGAGGTGCTGTGCTAAATTCTTGGAAGGGGCCCGGATGTACTGAGGATGCATTGCAATTTCACTAAAGGAGGCAGTAGTGGAAAGGATCAGTTTTTGGTGTTTGATGCAATAATGGGAATCAGGTAATAATAAAAGGGGAAAATCTGCAGCTCCATTCTTCCTTGAATTTTACCAAGCCGATTTTCGGAGGGATTATTCTGGACTCGTTTTAAATGGTCAATGAAAACAAGAGGATGTACATTCCAGAAGAAAACCATCAAGGTAAGCCTGAGATTTACCTCCGAGGACCTAGCAACCATTCCCTACCCTGCCCTTTGTCCCTTATCTCTCGGTTCAGCTCAGCCGCTGCCACCGCTGCCACAGCCAGAGGCGGGCGCGGGGCCGGGGCAGAGGACAGCCTTTGACACCGGGTTCCATTCGGAGCACTCAGCTCCCCTCGGCCGGGCGCGCTCCGGGGAGACCCCCGCAGCCCCTCGCGGAACGGCTGCTTCTTAGGAAAGCCCGGGCAAAGAAAAGTTGCCTTAAGTCGCCGTCGTCGCCTTCTCGGGCGAAGGGGCGAGGAGGGGCGGCCGGCGAGGGGGCTGCGCGCTGGGGCCGGGGGCTCAGGGGAGCCGCGGAGCAGCCGCTCCTCCGTGTCAGACGAGGATTAACTCGCAGGGCGGCCGGGATTAGGGGATTTTTCCCAATTAACGCCGTCCCGGTCCTCCTAACCTCCATCTGGGTACGGCTTCCTAAGACACCAGGAGAGGAGCCCTTCCCTTCTCTTACGCTATTTCTAATCTCTCACACGAAAGGGGAGGGGAAGGGAGAATTATCTGTTTACACACATATGCACCATACATGCGCCCATCCTGAGAGAACGAGGGACACGGGGGGTGCCTGTATTAGAATTAAAGTTGGGTTTTACTCGGGGCAGTGATTTCTCGCCGAGCCCCTCTCAGGATCGCCTGCATCATGGTTACCAACCCGTGCTGTTGCTNGAGTTATTTTTATCCTGTTACCTGCATGGTGTCACCCCCTCCCTTCCCTTCCCTCCAGCCCTGGCTGCACACACACGTCGGTGTTGCAGAGCAGGCAGAGCCATTTCCTCCCCTCGGCGAGGCGAGAGCAGCGCTCCGCCGGGAGCGGCTGCCGGGGTGTTTCTCTCTCCACAGCAGAGCCCCCCGCCCGGGCCAACTTCTTCCTCAGCTCCCCTTCGCCCCCCGCCTGCTCCTCAGGGCAGCCCCTCCCTCGGCCGCTGACAACTTCCCCGCCGGCAAACGTGCCTCCGCCCGCTGGGATCCAGCACCTGCTCCGGGGTGAGCCCCCGGGTACCCCCGGCCCCCCAGTCCCTTGGCTGGAGGGGCGGCTGAAGGTGCAGCTGGGGAGGGGCAGCAGCGCTGTAGCAGCCCTCAGTGGTGGAAGGGTGGTGGGGTTTTAGGAGATAACACCACCCTCCTTCCGATTAAACACAGATTAAAAGGAATAAAACCACCCAGCACCCCCTCCCCTAACCACTCCATCGAAATGAGGTGGGAGGGGAAAGGAAGCAGCCCCTGATCCAGAGTGCCTCTTCCAAGTGGGAGCGAGTCTGCAGCACATGCATTCAGCAGGCATAATTGGGCTGCTCTTCCTGGTCCAGAGCTGATAAAGTGGATGAAGGGCTCAGCCTCCATAGCAATATGCCAACACTATGGCAACCTAAATCCAGCTCCCTCCTTATCAGCTGCAGTGATTATATAATTGGAGGAACAGTTTTGCATCTGTCTCTTGATGCGGATTGTCATTACTCCCAGGTGAAAGAGCAACTTCTAAAGCAAACGGAAAATCAGCCAGGTGGAAGAGAGTTCTGTTCCCTGATAGTGCTCAGGCTGCCATTTATTTACAACCTATTTTTATGCTATGCAAACAGCACCTGAAAGGTTAAATTGATCAGTAATCTAGAAAACCTGGTGGTGAGGAGATGGGAGCAAACCAATCACAATGTGGAATGGAGCCATTAAAGCAACTACAGATTGCCAGTTGCAAGGTAGTGATAGGAGGGGAGTAGAAGATGAAGCTGGGTCTGGGATCCTGGTCTGCTCCTCGCTTCTAACATGGAAGACTGCTTTGGATCAGCCCTTACTCTTGCATCCTGCTCAGCTGCTGGCAGCGAGGTGAACGTTCCAGGTACTAGTGGTAGAAGACAAATTTTGATGTCTGTTCTTGAAATGTGACTGACATGAGTGGGCCTCTGCCAGCAGTTGCTGTCTGCACAGGCCTGATATCAGTCAGCCCCTTATCAGCCTACCTGAGCAGCTCTCACGCTCAGGTACCTGGGCAGCAGGGGAGCTGCTGTAATAGGGCTTACTTAAAGTAAATAAATAAATAAAGCGCAGAGAGGCCATTAGTTACACTGTGAGGGCTGTGGGGAAGAGGAATTGTATTTGAAAGTGCTTTGTGGACTTCTTAACTGCCCTTTTGGGTAGGTTTGTAACACACTTGTTTTATAATTCTGAACATGACTACGTATCCTGCAAATCTTTGACCCTAAAATAAGAATTTCCTCTTTTTTTTTTTTTGGATGTTAAGCCTACTGTGCTTTCATTGCAGTCTCCTATTGCACAAAGGCAAGTAAATAGTATGATATTTGTTGCTGCCGAGACACAATGTTCTTTTCTTTTTTTGCTACACAATGGAATATTTTTTAATAACAATTGTTCATTAATTGAGCTTGTGTTTGTCTAGAAAACGCCAAAACCCCACCCAAGAAGCACCAGCAAAAACTAACTACATCGCATCTAATGCACGTGTGGGCTGGGTGGAATTCTAGATGGGCATCTTTAGCGCGTCCCCTCGTAACACTTTCGAAAAGTTGCTCTCTGGATATAAAACAGAGACTCGGTCTGCAGCCCCACGTGTTGCAGCCCCCTCCAGGGAGGGAGCGAGCGGAACGAGGCCCCGGGGTGGCCGCTCTGGGTGTGCAGCGCTGCTCGGACACCCGGTTCAATTCTGCGCCGGCGCCCGGCGGCATCCGTGCCGGGCGGATCGGGCAGGACTGGGGCCAAAGGCAGAGGTTTCGCTGTGCTTTTTCAGCGGCGGGGAGGGGGAGCGGGGGTCCCGGGCTGCCTCTCCCGGAAGGTGGCACTGCAGGGCCGCGGAGCCCGGCGGAGGCAGTGCCCGGGCTGCTGCAGCCGGCCCCGCTCCCCGCAAGCAGAGGCGGATGGAGCACCCAGACACCAGTGTCCACCCCGGAATAAAATTCATTAGGGTTGAGGAGCCCCTGGTAGGTCATTTATTCCGCACAGTAATGATCCTCTGAGTGAAGAGCCATTTCTGATGCCGTGTCTGAGCTACCCTTCCTTCAATTTGAGATAATGCCTTTGGGCTTTGTCCTTATTGCATATTTTGAACAGATTCCTACCTGCTGCTTGTAGAAAAGAACCCCCTCAGGTATTTGTCAACCATAATTAGGTCTTCTTGCAACCTCCTTTCCTAACCTGCACCTACCCTGTTCTTGAAATGTTTCCCGGTAAGACACTCCTTTCATAGTCCTTGTATCTCCTGTATCTGTTAAATTAAGAACTAATTAGTATAGCCTTTATTTCTCAGAAGCCTATTGATAGCGAGAGGGTCAAGTCACAAGCACGGTCCCTAATGCATTTTCTGACCTGAAATGCGGGTCAAACCCACAAATATTCCCCTTAACTTTGCAGGTATAAATAGAGATGATTGTGTACACTTCACAGCTGATTTCAGCTGGAGGGTTGAAATCTGTCTCATGCTGTGCTACAGAACAAAACCATTGGCTATAGGCACTAGAATTTATTGGATGTTGGCTTTAATTTTCTGCTCTATTTTCAGAATACCAATTTTATTTCCTGTTTGTTCTGGGGCAATGCTTTCATATGTAGGAGAAACCACGCTCTTTCCATGGTGGCAAAGTGACCACTTTAGAAAACTTAGTTGTCATTTTTGAGTATTTGTTCTTGTGCTCTTCTTTTGCTGTAAAGGTTGGGCAGAGCAGGCCTTGGTCATGGGGCATAAAGAATTTCTATGTGGTCTGAAACAGCTTATCTTCAGGACTTTTGGAGAAAAAGAGTCTGAATCACTGTTTAAAGATGAAGCAATAGAATTCCAACCTCCCCTGATTTAACAATAAACACTTGTATTTACAAAGTGTTATTTTCTGCCTCAAAGTACTTGAAACTTTTGGTTGGTACAAATAATTTAATTCAATATAATATGAAATAGCATAATATGAAGTATTTAATATATGTTAAGTAACAGCGTTTAAACATTCTGCATAATGCATTTATTTGTGGAAGTTGCCAGTAGAGTCTCTAGAAAGGTATTTAAGTGCTTTCAAGCATTTCCTGTCCTTAAAAGAAGTATTTAAGTATCCCTACTAGAGGCATGGGATTTAAAAATTATGTTTTTGAAAGGTTTTCTTTGAAATGATCTTCAGTCACAGAGACCAGTTTTGGTTCAGTCATCATCAGTGTTCCTGCTGACTGCTTCTTCCTGAAGTTTGCACTGCTGTCATGAGCTCTTACCTGGTGTGCTCTCTGCAGCCAAGGCACCTTTATGAACCCCCCTCTTGCTTGCATCTCTACTCTGCAATCAAATATGGTTTTGGGGTTGCATCTGAGTAATTCACTACAGCAGGTGTGGCACAGCCTTGCCATGTGGCATTAATTTATCCTACTGAGATATTTACTTTGAATTATTTGTCCTCATCTTTTTGATTTGTTTCCTCCAAACACTCCAGAGAACACGTCCTGTAACTGCAGCGTTGCCATGTATGCTTGGTTTTGGCTTACTTTCTTTTGTTTTTGTGGAAAATGGTTCAACATCCATGCTTAAAATAGGATTTGTCTGAATGGCAATCATTCTTAAGTTTACTTCTTGTGTGTGTGCGAATTGTCATTGTGGCCATCGATGTGCTAGGAAGTGTCTTGTTTAACCCTTTCTGGGAAATAATGAAAGGAACAGAGTCATTCAAGTTCAGGAACAGCAAATAAAAGCCCTCTTCTGAGCGAGTGTTCTCTAAATTTATTGACTATCAACCAGCATAACAGATGTGACTGTGTGCAGTAGAAGTCTCTCTTAAATTATTGAACACAACAAATCATATCAACACCAAAGAAAGCTTTTACCAGTGGCAGATATATGCTTTACAAAACATAATGTTATTAAATGCTTCAATTGCCTATTTTATTTTTTTAAGACTGGATACAAACCTAGTATTTTTTTTGTCAGTCATTTATCTGAGACACTGGTTTTATTTAGGTAGTGGGGATGATGTGAATTTGAGAGCAAGTGTATTCATTAAAATGTTTATTGCTGGATTTCAGCTTCATTAATTTTACAAAGAGAAAACACTGTTAAGTGCTCAGACGTGTTGGTGGCCACTGAATACTTTCCCTTTTTCTGGTAGTGCATCTATCACCTAACATAAAATTGGCATTTCTTCTTTGTAATATTACCAATGAAAGTTAAAAATTAAAAAAGATTGCCACTTTTAGGAATTTCCTGCTTTATTGGTGTAAAAGCATCACTGTGGATTATAGCCACCTCAAGCTTTGGTTTTTTTCCTTAGCCATCCTTTTTTTCTAACGAGAGAGGAAGTACCAGTCAGTCTTCAGTGCAGGGAGGGCAGTGATGGGCTCACGGTGCTTCTGTTTCAGGTGGTGGGGTGGTCCTGTTGGGATCTCTGCCACCCAGGAGTGAGATTCTGTGGTCCCAAAGGCAACTGGTGCTCTTGCAAGGTTGTTGTGGAATACTTCAGGGAGCAGTTGATGGTAAATGTAAACATTTTCCTGAAAGACTCCCTGGAAGAGTTCCTGTTGGTTTCTACAGATGAGACGTAATTGGGACAGTAGTGTAAACTTCAAGAACTTGAGCTGGTTTTGGGATAGGTCTGTTCCAGCTGGAAGAGTCACAGGTGTCTCTGTACAATGTATAGAGATTTCCGGAACAAAAGACCTGGCCGAATTTCCCCCAGAAACCCAAAAACAGCACTAAAGATTGTATGGTTTGGATTGGTGCTTCTGCGGCCCATGAGAGGTGTGGGAGGGCAAAAAAAAAAAAGAAAAAGGAGAAAAGATTAATATACGTGTTGTAAAGATGACAGAAGATTTGATGGAATCACATTTTGTCTTTATTTGGTCAAATTGGCAGCTGTCCAGAGACCAAGGTTGAGTTATTGCAATCTAGAGCTGAGAGATTATTAGCACAGTTCATCCTCAAGAGAAGATGAGATTGAGGAGAGCTGACTGCTGCTGGCTTTGAAGGTGGTCTGCTCTACGTGTCACCTTCCCAGGCATCCTTCCCCAAAAAGACAGATCTGGGAGGTGCTGCTCTCACTGGCTCAGGTTTCACTGCAAAAATTGCATTTCTGGGAAGCGAGGATTAAGTAAAGTGGTGTTGTGTGGTGGAAGGGAACCTGTTGAAGCTGGGGGGTTCAACACCCTACCCCAAACAGCTCTAACCCTGAATGTCTTTGAGGATGGAGCTTTCATAAACTCCCTGGGCAGTCTGCTGCAGAATTTAACTCATAACAAACAAACAAACTCAGCTCGTTGTTCCTGGTACCTGCTCTGTGTGTTTCGGTCTGTATCTATGGAGAGCTCATTTCCAAACACCCCCCAGCAGCTGAACTGCTGCCATGTCTCTGTGTCTAAGCAGGCACAGAAGGTGTTTGAGGGGCTTTTTCCTCTGTGCATCACACCAGTTTTGGAGTAGTTTGCTTTTCTGGTGATCTCTGGGGTGTTAGAAGCTTATACAGGAATGCTAAAACTGTGTGTTTGTACAGGACTTCAGCAATTTTCCTTTTTCTCTGCATGTGTCTCTTTTTTCAGTCCTACATATAAGATTCTAAATTTCAGTGGCTGTCTCAGCAGGCCAAACATTCAGAATCCATGAAAAAACATCAGCAAGTTGAATATCCTTCAACAGCTGGGAGAAATTAACAGAGTGCCAGTTAAAGGCTTGTCTGTGGGGGGAAAAAAAAAGTTATTTAACCCAGAATGTGTCAAGAAATAAAAGAAATCCACAAGTCTCACCTGGGCACCAAAAAACTCAGCAAATTTAGGAGAGAGGGAGAATTTGCTTCTTTGATAAATGACAGAAGATTAAAACAAAGTAATTATTAAGGGCGACTGGAAACTTAGTGGTTTTCAAACCAGACACAGTAATAAAACAAACAAACAAAAACTCTGGCTAATTGTGCAGGAACTCTTTTCGAGTTTTGTACATAAACCTTAGAAGTTAATTGTTGCAAGGAAAATATTGTTTGAGAGCCACCTAACCGTAGAGAATACTCTGTTATATTTAAAATATGCTTCTCTCAATGGTATTGTTATTTATCTAAAATATTGAGGTTTTTAACCCACTATGTGTATGGTTGCCTTTGGGTATTTTGGAAAAAACAATTAAATATGACTGAACATGACATTATAATTACAAAGTAAATATGCCCTAATTGAGTAATTAACTCAACATTTCTTCCTAAAGGCATTGTAGGAACGAATTCATGTTGCTGATCAGATTTCAGATCCTTTATTCCAAAGGAGAAATGAAGGTTTCCATTTTCCAATATGGCTGGCTGGATGCAAGGCTTCTTAAGATGCCTCAGTTTTTAAATTTTATATATAATTTTTGAAATGTAATGTCTATCATTGATACATCAGATATTCTTCTAATGTTTTTTGTCAGATGAAATAATCTTTTATATAGACAGAACACTTGTGTCTCTTTGCTCGTAAGCGAGCTCAACTCTTTTAGGTGGCAGCTAAAATCTGCTTCACATATTATTGGCAAAAATAATAATTCTGAAAATGAAACTGAAAAAATGATAATTCTGAAACTGAAATTCTGTGTGGTCTAACTGCTATTGGTAGAGTTTCCTGAGTTAGGGCTACGGGAATGCAACAATGAACTGTGTGAGGAGCAAATGTGATCTGTGCGAATACAGGAATTAAAACTGATGTCTGTTGAAGACAGAGGGGAAAATGAATTATTGCACCTAAATACACTGCGTAGAGGATTCATGGTGAGCCTTATTTCCCGTGCAGATTGACAAATATCAGGAAGCTGAAGGTTAAGACTGATCTGTACTGCCAAACTTGGCTGGGTTTTCTATCTTGTAGCTTCCATATAGTTCACAGAAGAACGTTTTCCATGCAGACCCTATGTGTAAGTATTAGATATTTGAATCAAGTACGAAGGGGTCGGATTTCCTGGGGATGAATTTAACATCTTGACAGCCAAGTCAGCAAATGAAGTCAGATATACCCAAGGGTCATTAAGAAAACAGAGGAAATCCGTAGGATTCCTTACTCTCTGGAGTTGTGAACAAATGGACTCGTGCAGGGAGGAAAGCTTCACCTGTGTGCTGAAATTCAGATATGGTAATTAAATTGCCTATTATTGCTTTTATAAATTGTATACTGCCTGTTATTATTGCCTGTTATAAATTGTATAGATGCACAGAGTGTTTTCAGGTGTAATTTAAATTCAAATTGGTGTCTTTAGAGAGAAGTAAAAAGCATTTATGGGGTGAAAATTGAAAGTGATCAGGTTTAATTGTGGGTTTAATGGAACTTTAGTGTGCCTGTATTCAGGAGCAATACCTAGGAGTGGATTACGTGAAATTTTTACATCACTTTCACCTAAGTGAAAATTTTAAGTGAAAAGCCTGAGATTTGCAGATGTCAGTTTATGTTTAGCGCTGGCAGCGTCGAAGTAGAGTTCATAAATCAGTGAGTGGCTTGAGCGACAGAGCTCCGGTGTCTTGCCTGGCAGCTTCTCACTGGCTTTGGCTCAGCTGCACAAATTCTGTGAGTGTGAGACGTTTGTTAGCAGGTGTTTGGGATGCGCTGGTCCCGCGTGCAGCAGTACACGCTGCTGAGTTCTCAAAAAAGGTTTCTCCACAGCTTTCTTTGAGAATTGTTTGCTAATTGTTCAGTGTAACAAAGCTTGTTGCTGAAATCAGAAATGAGCAAATTCGTGAGCGAATATGCTGAAAAACCAAATCCTTAATTTAGTTTTTTTGGGTTTGCGTTATGACCGAAAGAGTTGATAATTTAATTTTCATTTTGGCTTCGAAAGCAAACGCAGTGGGACAGTGGTGACTGGAACAGACTGAGTATCTCCTGTCTTTTCAGCCATTGTGGCAAAAGTCAGAAGTAAAAGCAGAGAGTGAAAGACCAAGATGAGCATGACTTTGAAGGCTTTTCTCTGCTTTAAGGCAAAGGGTGTCAAGAAAGATCATAAGAGGTGAAAGATTGTGTCCCAACTTGCATGAAGTGATAAAAGCTGTTATGCATGCCGGGAAATCAGTCAAAAAATAACAAGAGGGACTTGCTACTGGCAGTTCTTAAAGACAACCAAAGTGTTTTAAGATAAAATTAAAAAAAAAATCCAGGTATCAAACTTCAGAAAAGTAGAGTGTGGAGCTTTCCAGGTGCCTGGCAGGATCCCTGGGAAAGTATCATGGCACATGGTCAAACGTGAAGTGCTTAAAAAAGGATCGCGTCTTAAAGCATGAATAATTCAGCAAAACATTGCAGGAAGTTTTTAATGCTGATAATGCAACTTCTGCTACTTTCTATGAAACGCTGTGCTTAGACATCTCCTGAAGTGCTTTTAATTTGCAATGTGGTTTATGCAGCTCGGAGTATTTCTGTAGAGAGATACGCGTTTGACTGGAACATACATCCCGCTGTTTCAGGGCAGAGCTTGTACCTAAATAAATACATATGGGTCAGCAGTTCTTTATCTGTTTTTCCAGTACTTAGCATTCTTATTGAGAGCTTTGCTGTTATCTTGCTTTGCCTTGAATTCGCTCTTATTTCACCAGAACACTTCTTTCACTTTTATTTTGGGGCACGCAGCCTCGAGATTTTGCGCGTTGTGCTTTAAGGCAGTTTCTGATGGAGAACACCAGAGCACAGAGCTGGGTCGGGCTGGGTGCTCCTAAGGATTTTGGTATGCATGCTGTAGGGCCAGAGGACTCATTAGTTATGAGAAATACGGATGGGAAAGCCCTGCGTGGAGTCAATTCTACAAATATCAGAGGGAAGGAAATGTATTCTTTTAGCACATATCAGTGGTGTTTGATACTTCAAAAGGAATGTGATGTAAGCTCATCCAGATGGCTTTAATGCATTGGTGAATTTTATTACTCGACTCCCTATGTCAGTGTTGGAACACTGTTTTAGAACACTATTTAAAGGCAGAATTACTGCAGAAGATGGAAAGCCCCACTTGTCATCTGAGGATTTAAACCTCTAGTTCATGTATAGTGTTCTGATAACAGCAGCAGAAAGTATCTAAACCCAATTCTGCAGCTACAACATGATGAATAAACATCTGACAGAATTTCAGGTGCTGTTTGGGAGATTAATGTAAAGACTGGAGTATGGACATTTAGACATAAAATACAATCAAACTGTATTTTAATTTATTTCTGTGTTAGGATGTAGACTTTCAAAAAGTCTCATACCTCTATGAAAGCTATATTTCTTTCCTTTTGGAAGGGTGAAAAAGAAATATGTTCTCTGAAGTTATTTACTTCTCCTCTCATGTATTTACATGGCTCATGAACATCTTCCAGTTTTAAAAACTCTCTTCATCTTCCCAATGTGCCAGGTCAATAGGCTTAGAAAATTAATTTTCTCCTTCTTCATCAGCTGTGTTGTGTGTGCTTATGTGGAGATATCACCCCAGGAGGTGCATGCAAAGAAATTAATAAGGCATTTAATTTTCATAAGGTCCGTGTTATGAAATGGTGTTTGGCTACTGATGTCATCAAGCCTGGAGCAGACCCAGCAATGCTGGGATGCCTGATCCCTGTGCCTGGGTGCAGATCAGGGAGAGCAGCCCCTGCCCAGGTCCTCCAGAGTGCACAAGCAGGTTTGAGCCGTGTGGTACGGTTAGAACAGCAGCTTGGTTACTTTGTCCTGGTCCAGCTGTGGTGATCAAGGAGAAGGGCTCCTGATGGAGACCCCCATACCACTGCTGTGCCATGATTTGCATTATCCCTCTCCAGGTCTGCTGACTCGCTTTTTCTCTGCCATTGTGTCTCCCTTCTCACTCCAGTCTTGTACAGAATAAACAACCCAACCCTAGTTTTGGTGGTTTTTTCCCCCACTGCACCAGCTTTTCTACCTCCATACCCAAATTTGGTGTTTCTGATACTTAGAGGTTAGGTTTTCAGTAATCCTTATTTCACATTCCCAACACTGTTACCTGGCCACTGTTATCCCTGTGATACTCCCCTGTAGGATTCCAGCACTTTCCTCAACCACGTGTGAAATTTGTTCCTCTGTGACTCAACTCCCTCCGACCTGTGTGTGGGATCTGGCCATTTCTCACAGCGCCACCTGGAACTCTTGTCAGCTTCTCACTTTGTTATCCCTTCTGGTCATTTCTCATGTCACAGCCAGTAGTTTTCCATGTCCTGTTTGGTTACCCAGGCTGGGCTGAGTCATCTGCCTGCAGCCCTAATACCAATTATTCTGAGGAGTCTTAACTTCAGTAATGAGTGCTGTGTATTAATAAGTAAAGAGGATTCTCTTCATTGTAAGTGCAGTCTTTCCCTGGTGGTGGTCAGTTTTATAGTCAGGATGTATCAGCCATGGGAGGAGGCTGATGTCTTGGGAACTGGAAACAAATGATCAGACAGGCTTACGAGGAGTCAGTGCACTGGGTTTTGAATTTTGAACCAGACTCGTCATGATCAGGATGTGTGTGGTTTCCCTCTTGGATGTAAATTGCAGAGATAAAGCATGTTTCTCTTCAATGTAGATGTTGCCATGGTCAAATGGGAAGCTGATAGGAAAGGGAGCTGCTGTCTGGTCTCTCTCTGGGGACTGCACACGGTGCTGCGTGGTGTGCACACAGCATACTTGGACCGGAGGAATCAGACCTCTCTTTTCCTCCCAAATCTACACACTCTTATCACCAGGCACCTCCGGGGCTTGAATAGCAACCTAGATATCCAGATATTTCTGATTTTTATCTGCCATCTTTCCAGTGTGTGTATCATGAGGCGTTTTTATTTTTGTTTCCAAATAGCTGGAAAAAATGATCTACTCTTGGGAACCATTAGGATGTCTTTGAGATGTCTGCAGTTGCACTGTGCCTACACAGTTGTGTGTATATATAGGCAGAAGTATAATTTGCTAAATGGACCAGAATGAATAAGTGACTGGGATTGGAAGGATCTAGCTGTGTTGTGAAAGATTTTGAAAGAAATACAGCGGTATGAAATAAGAGAGAAATGGTCTGTGTTTTCAGATTGTCATTCTTCATACAGTAAAACTGCTCATTTGGCATAGATTTCACTTTACCTCACTGTAGGTGTTTGAATTGTCTAGTTAGAACTAATCCTTTAGAGCTGGTATGTAGTGAGTGGAGAGGAAGGCAGCCATGGCCAAAGAACCTTACAGATATCTGAAACAGGTGGGGTAAGCTGCTTTTTTGGGAGCTACTGAACTCTGCCTTGCCTATGTAGCTGCAGCTTTGATGACTAGGTCAGACTAAATGTCAGATTTCAGATGGCTAGGACTGGTGAACCGAATTCTACCTGATGCATGTGTGTTGATTCCTCATTCTGGTTGTCAGCAACAGAAGAAAGGAGTGAAGAATGGTGTGAAGAAAGGAGTCCTATGCCTATATTAGTTTTAAGTCACCTGTCTTTCAGGTGGCCTGTGTGAATGCAAATGCTGTCAGTGTGCACTTCCTGCTTGGATGCATGCTGTTAAACAAAAGAAATTGGCAAAGAAAAGCATGATAAGAAAAATAAAAACCTGGGAAAAAATCCCAGTTGGAAATTCACGAAAGCTGCTTCTTGAGGAATATCCCTGTCTCCATCTGGGGTGAGAACAATTCATTTTTCCTCAGACTGTGTTTAGGAGTGGGAAGCTTTGTGACTGCAAAACAGGTAGCTTCAGGAGGGAGATGGGCTTTCCAGGCAGTGTCACAGGGGAATGGCAAGCGTGGCAGGAGACACAGCATCAGAGGAATTATGCTGCCATCAGTGCAGGCTTTACTTCCTGGCTAGTGAGCGTGGGGAGCTGAGCTGGCTGGGATGTAACAAATTCACCAGGAAGAGTCAATAGTTGGGTACCAGCAATGTAGGGAGGGTTCTCTGCAGTAACCCTTTGGTTTGTGTGGGCTGTGCTTTGGGGTGCACCAGTGCAGCAGGCCTGGCTCTGAGAGTGCCCTTTTTGAGTCATGGAGAACTCCTTCTCAAAGAGAAGATAAACTGAGGTGTGAAATTCATTTGGTCTCATGAACTTGGTGACTTTGTTCAACCTTGGACATGTTGGCAAATGGGATTCTGCCTGCCAGAGCCCGGAGTGGTGGGTGGGGTGTGCTGGGTCCGTGGTTTCAGCCTGAGGGAGAACCCTTGTCCCTCTGGGATGCAGCCAGAGGAGTGATGCTTCTGGTGACATCAGCAGAAAAGGAGGACCTGTCTTGGCAGAGAAAGTTTTTATTGTTGTGAATAAAGGGTGACACACACTCTTTCTTTGTGCCTTTGTGCTACTATATCACCTCAAAGAACGAGTGTCTTTTCCAATTTCCCCCTCTTGCTGCTGCAAGTGCAGGGACACAGTCTGTGTGTCATGTTATCTCTTCAGGGCCTCTTTCCCCAGCATTTACAGCTCTGGCTCTGCCAGGCTGCCCTTTGCATGGGCTCTGTAGTGCCCAAACACCTGCCGTGCCCCGGGACAAAGGCACCTACGATGTGTGAAACAGCTCTCACAGCTGCCTGGAGAGCACCAGCGAGAGATTCTCCTCGCAGAAACTGGTGCCTGCAGTGGGATAGAGCAGCTCAAAGCAACGCTTGCCCTTCTCGTGGGATGCTGGTGACACAACTGAACTTCGTGAACTCAGTTGTGAAATCTGAATTTTGAAAATAGGAAGTTAAGGAGATTTTTTTTTTAAATGAAATAACAACCTTTAAGCGTAGTATTTCCTATTGGCGGCTTCCAGTTTAATCCTTCTAAAGAAATCACAAACATATGTTTTGCCTCTTTGAAAAGCTATTCTGTAATTTTGCATGGGGTTGTCTCTGATGTTTTCTGTCATCGTTTCACCATTTGCTTTTGAATGCTCATTTACTGTCTGTGCCTGGTAATGATACAATGACTCAAAACAAGAGGAAATGTATGGATTTAAGTGGGAGTAATTTACTTAAAATAATGTAACTGTTTTTGTAACACTACTTTTCTGATTAAGCCATTGTGCTGCAAATAACTCGAAATAAGGACAGTGGGGATCCCCAGTCTACATGTGAAAATGTTGCATTTATCCCATTGCAGGCCTCAACATTTTGCAAAAGATACATTTTTTTACCAAGACATTTCCAATTGGTGTATTTCAAATATCATCCTGATAGCTTTGAGCTTCCTACTGTCCTTGGGCTGGCTGTGGATAACAGACTTTGGGGACATCTGCCAGGCTGAAGAATCTCTCCCAAGCAGTTTCTGAATCCTACTGTTTGATCCCCAAAAGGGCCATGAGGAAATGAAATGGACCTGCCCTGGGGAGATAAAGTGGAAGTGACCCCTGACATTCCACAGTTAAGGTTTCCCTGGTTAGGCCTCCTCATTCTTACCAGTGCACACCTTATTAGACATCTGAATTTGCTTAGCTGCAACTACCAAATATTGAGTGTAATAAGGGTTATTCCATGAAGTCGGAAGGGCCATGAGGTGTGTCAAAAACCTTTCACGTGCTCGTTATTTCTGATCAATTTCTTAAAACTCTCTCTTATGTAAGGCTAAATGGTTCAGCTGTTTTCAGTCTTTCATTGAAGATGTTATCTTGCTCTACATTTCTTATGCCTCTTTTCTCAGTTCTTTGAACTATCTCATTATTCTTTTTGAGGTGTGGGTTCTAGGACCAGGTCCTGCCATGTGGTGTTCCACAGCAATGCACTGTGCAGCCACATTCCCTGGGCTTTTAGGCTCCCACATGGTTTGTCCAGGGCCGTGTTTCTGTGTGTTGGCTCATTCTGTCCAGTGGTTAGAGCCAACAAGGGCAAAGCAGCTTGGTCATGGAAGAGGAGTTGTCCTGCATGCACCTTCTTCCTCCAAGCAGGGAGGGCACAGCACTGATGGCAAGCTCCAGAGCTTATAAGAGATGCTTTTGAATAGGCTGGATGTTTTGAGGTTTTCTGTTAACGTTTTTTTAATAGTTTGGGTTTTTGTGTTTTTTTTTTTTTTTTTTTTTTTTTTTTTGTTCTCTAAGGAGCAGTAGAAACACAGAATCTCTTGGCCACTGTTCAGATGCTATCAAAGTAAATGGTTTATAGGAAATTTCTTGCTTCTTCTGTGATGCTGATCCTGCAAAGTGCAGAGCATCCCAGGAAAGGAACACAAAAGCCTCAGCTTTCACCATCTTTGGTGCGATCTGCGAACTCTGAAGCCAGAGCTGGAGCAGCAGCCAGAGCCTTCTCAATGGCAGTGCCAACACAGAGCCTGCTGAGCTCTAATCAAGTCCTCTGCAGCCCTGGTGTGGGTCTGCTCGTGCCACCTTTGCACTGCTCCTTGTAAATTCAGTAATGATCAATGGATCTGCTTTCATATAAACAGGAGCTTTTATTTTTAGAAGGAATCTCCAAAGACTGCCTCAAACATTTGTCTGCATCCACTGCAGAAAAGGTCACAGAGAAGCAGCTTAACAGTCTTTGTGTAGTGAACCAGTGACACAAGAACTATTTTGGGGCTACATGTGACGGCCTTCAGCCTGAGATGTAAAGCAGGTGCTGATTTTCCTCACACAGGTGCTCACAAGGATTGTCTCCTGATGAATTTCCCCACCCCTTATTATCTCTCCCCCTTAGCTCCCCTCTTTGCTGCAGTTGCAGCCTTCTGATTAGTGCCTTATTTAGTTTGGAAATGCTCATAACTAGCAGAGCGAGCCAAGAGTGCTTGTTTTTGCATCTGTACATCTCACATGCTTAATAGTTAGACTTGGAGCATTCAGCAAGAAGATACCAGCAGATAAAAAATACTAGAGAGAAGTCTGCGTGCTGGAGATAAAACATAATACTTTAGGTACCGAAGAACTCAGTACAATCATTTTCCTCAATGCAAAGTGCTGTGAAAATATGACTCTAAATCTGTTAATGCAACAATACCTCTAGATCACAAAGTTCTGTTTTGAGTAAATTAATGGTTCTGGGTTGTTTTGTTGTTTAATTATCCTTCAATATCACCCTGAATATTAACCAAGCCACTGTTCTCCTTTGCTGTATAGCATGGTTCATGTTCATGTGGTTAGTAATTTGCTGTGGGTTTTTTTGAAGGGAGGTTCACAAGGGCTTCCTGTTCCTTGGTTTGCAGAGCATGTTGTATATGAAGTATCCCCTTGAGATTTTGTGGATAGAAGGAAATAGAGACAGAAGAAGCTTTTATTCTTCCCTCAGTTCAAATTTTGCCTTTTTTTGCATGATCTCTTTCTAACACCTTAATGATGCCAAGTTACAAAGAGCCCTTCTGCTTGAATACTTTTATTTTGTCTGAAGTTATTAAAAAATGAGATGACATTAATTAGATGACTGGAATTACAAGAAACACCAAACTTTCCTATTTTTACTTACTTAATTCTTAGGATTTGATAGAACTTTTTGTATAGTTTGTTTCAAAACTTTCCTGTTCAGTTGGTTTTGGTGCTGTTTTGTTGGTATAATTCCAAGCAGCAAGGGAAGGTGAAAAATAATATTTTAAAAATAGAAAAATGTGGTTTTCAGAACACTAAGATTAATAGCTGAAATCAAAGTCAGTTTTGACACTTGAAGCATTTTATAATACCTTTTCCTTTGAAACTGCCTGCATTTCAAGAAGGGAGTGCATCTTTAATTTATTAGGATATTGCATGCATAATCTAAAATTAGGTAAATGCAGCTTTAAATAAATTTTTGCCTTTCTGGAAAGCAACAAATAGTTTATAAGTGGCTGTTTTGAATGTGTGCTAATGTCTGGTTTATCCCTGAGGATAATGTAGTAGGTACCTCTGGAAATTAGAGAGATTATACACTGAGATGTATTTATATATATATATTTTCTCTTAAATTGTGTGCCCAGTACCTGAATGAATCTTTGATTTGGGTGAGTTCACACAGACCCAGAGATAAGAGGAGTGCTGCAAAGTGTGCTGCTGGAGAGCCAAAGAGGCCAATGAAATTTGACCACTTTGAAGGAGGGGGCTGCAAAGGAGGAGGATGTGGAGCAGATGGCCTTCAGAGGTCCCTTTTAATCTGAATTATTGTGTCATAATGCGGATTAATGGCTTCCTGGTGTGGGTATGGCACTGTGAGGGAGGGCTGGCGGCGAGTTCCTAGGGCTTGTATGGGAAGTTTAGGTATAAACTCTCCTTCTCTACACTCGCTGAGCTCTCTCTCACAAACTGCTGCTGTCTGGGTTTGTGCAGCTGAACTCTGACTCCATGAGCAGCAGGAGGAAGCAAAAGCCCTCAGCCTGTCAGAACTGCCACTGGCTATTGTTTATGAGGGCTGATCTCCATTTGGATGCGAAAGTTTGATTTATTTTTGTCTGTTTGTGTGAGTCTGTCTTTACTGAAATGTCTGGTGTGTGTGGCTCAGGTACAGACCTATCTGGAGATCCCTTTGTGCTTTTTAGCCATCATCTGCTGTAAATGGGAACAGACTGCTTTTTGTGGACTGAGAATACTATGAGTTGTGGAAAAGATGTGATTGATTTTTCTAGGATGAAGGCTATTGAAATTGCAGGCTTTGAATTATTTAGGTATCATAGGCTTGTACATGTTTTCCCAATTGTGTCACATGTTTAGGGCCAAAAGCAGGTACAGAATTGGGCTAAAAGCAGCTGCAGAGTTGCTCCCTACCTTGTGCACAAGCACATGTGCATGCATGTGCTCCCCACAAAGAAGTGGGCGTCATTTAATCTCATTTAATCCACCTAAATTTGCTGTACAATTAAATTTATGCTTTAGATTACTTCTGTACCGTAAGAGAGATTGGCACTTTGAGCAGCTGCTTGCACTTGTATTTCAGAAATCTGTCCTGGGGATGGAAGAAATGATCCTCTGCACTGATTATGGAGGGAGTTTAGACAAGATCCCTTTTTTTTGAATGGCTTGGGTAGGGTGAGGCAAATTAAATTACCAGGTTTGTGTGTTGGTTTCTACCCCGCTCCGCATTCTCAGACAAGGAATCTGGAGACCATCTAATGCAGTGAGGATTATTTTTGAAGTTTGAGAGCCTAATTTCTGAAAGGTAGTTATATTTAGATTACTCACTAAGTGAAGAACAATCATTCACCAATAAGAAAATGACGAGCAGTTGAGATGACAGGTTTGTCAGAAGAATCCAATTTATTGAGTTACAGTTAATCTCCAGAGAAATTTCACTGAAGTCTAGGAAGTCTTCCCGAAGATATGCTCGCACCCAGGATCTGCAATGGTGGTAACAAAACTTAGGCAAATGGTGGAAAAAATTGTGTTTAAACAAGAAAACTCTCTCCTGGTGTCTCCATTTGAGGATCTGTGCCTGGAGTTTGCCCAGGGAGCCTGATGTTGCCCCAAGAAGCTCACAGTGATGTGTGTGCAAGGTACTGCAAAGGTTTGGTGCTGACAGGTGCCCTAAAAACGGGCGCCCTACCTTAAAGAGATGTGTCAAAGCAATGTACCACGAGACGTGCATCTCTAGCTGCCTCAAGGAAAGGAACTTTGGGTTCTTATTCACTTGCCCTTTGGTGCTGGAATTGCCCTCGTGCTCTGTGTTCTGGAGATTGTGCTGTCCCAGGAGAACTGTGGGTTTCTGCGCTGTTCCTTCAAACACAGGGCTAATTGGGTTCTCTCAGGCTTACTTGAGACAAATACAAACACTGTTATCAGCACAAAGATGCTTGTCACTACTCCTCTGTTGCTCTGCTTTTGAGTGTTATGAATGTTTCCCTGAGCTGTGGTTGAAGGAAGGTGTTCCCTGGCTTGATTCTTGGTGCCACCAGAAATTCATCTCAAGCAACCAGAAAGGATCCTTTGAGAGTTTCTTTGGGCTTTCTTCTGGCTTGAAAGTCAAAAAAGGAAAAAAATGCAAGCGTTTTGAAGGAAATTGCCCTCGTAACACCTTCTCACCCTAATAAATTTATCTCCTAATAGAATCTCCTAAACGAACCACTTCAGCTGAGTTGACCTATCATCAATTATCACACCTTTCACATTAGACACCTGCCTAGGGGCTTATTAGTTAGTAGGGTTTGTGCTTTTCCCCCCTCTTTCTCCTCTCTAAAAAACCCCCAGCTTTACTTCCGGGTCTGGTTCTCTTGAATCCATAGTTACAGAAGAGAAACATCCCAAGCTGGTTGGATTTTTGTGTCTGCTGAGAATTTCCAAACTTGGAGCTTTCTAGATTCTCCTGGGCAAGGTTTGGTGAGATGCCTCTTTGGTGCAGGAGGCAGAACAGAGAGTTGCTTTAACCCCCAAATCTATCAGTAAATAGGAATATAATTTCTTTTTACTAGAAGTACAGGATTGTGTCTTTCAATTAAAAAACAATGTGAAACAAACAGTGCCCCTTCCTTTCTCCCCACCCTCAAAAAAAAACCCCCAAACCCTCTAAAAACCCTAAACACCTGAGCTGTGTTCATTGAAAACTGCAGTGTTTTCAAGCAGAAAAGTGAGGGAAATCCTTGAAATTCGTGTCTTTCTGTCTGGATCTCTTGTACGTCCAGGATTTGTGCATGCAGAAGAATGATCTAATTAGGAAGCGCTGAGTTTGCATCATACTGTGAACTACGGGATTTCTGCACAGAGAGAATTTAATTTTAAGATCAAGGAGATTTTAAGGAAGAGTTGTCCCATGCTTTATTTCAGGAGGGGGAATTATTATTGCTGGTAGCCTTGTGCCTAATTCATGAGCCAGGAATCCATTGTGCTGCCTGTTCTGCCAGTGTGGAACCTTCCTCAGAAAATTCAGGATGTTGGTAGTGTTGGCAAAGTTACAGTGATTTGCCATGCAGTGTCAGTAGTTAATTTTTGAGCGTAAATATTTAACTTGGAGGCATTTGATACTGGGAGTGAGAGCAGCTTGTGCACTTGGGCTCTTCATTGGAATGGATTTTTTTTTTTTTTCCACATGGCTAGGAGCTCACTGCATCTTCTGCTAATGGCATGCAGGGAAAAAACCTCCCTGTTTTTGAGGGGAGAAACAAAGGAAAACCAAGATTTCATTTCAAATGAAGCACAGTTCTTGAAAATGATATTTTTGTTTAGATTTTTTAAAAAAAAATGTTTAGTCTCAACTATGCCAAACAAACTGTCTTAAATCATGTATTTTCTATGTGCGTGTGTGTTCTGAAACCCCCAAACAATTTACAGGAGAAATTCTTTAGCCCTCTTATCTGGGCTAAAAATTACACACTGGGTCTTAGCGTGATGAGATGTTTAAAAGTGTACGTGTCTATTATAAATTTTGTTGTAGAAAAAGCCCTAGCTCAAGTTGCAATCCAGCTTTCATTAGAATTCCTGTCTCTACGAACAAATTGCCTTCAGAAAAAGCTTCTTTTTGGGGAAGAAAAAAACCTAGCGTGGCTTTAGCCATTACATATCAGAATTAATGTCTTGTCAACTTTTTTTAAAAAAGGCTAATAAGAAAAAATATCCAAATTATGCTTCAAAGAAAGAGGTTTAGGTGTGTGCAGCCTTGCATTCACTACAGGCAATTTCCAGGCATGGCAACTGAAAAGTTACTAAAGATTTCTGGGGAAAAAAAACCCCTGTTTTGTCATACAAATAAGTGGGTTTATTTCATGTCAAGATTTTAAATTTTGCGTGTGGCTGGTCGTTGTCCTGAGATGCTGACAGTCTATTAGGCCTTTAATATTTGCACAGTGAGGTTTCAAAACCAAAGAGGGAGTTCCAGGTCAATGGTCCTGAGCATCCCCAGCATGGGTGATGAGCACACACATGGAAACAGGAGCCTTATGAGGTGCTGAGGTAGCTGTGAGCATCTAAAGTTTGGAGAGAGGCAGGGTTTACTCAGAGTAACTGATGGAATAAATACATGATCTTTCTGTGCACAGGCTTTTCTTCATGTCAAACTTGCCCTGAATTAACAAAAGAAACTACTGCTCACTAGAAGTCTCGCCTCGGGTATGTGATTGCTGATGGAGGTTTTTTTTCTGGCCTGGTCTGCCAGACTTGCGAGTGTGGAAGGAATTTTTCTTGCTGCAAAAACCCATTGCTTATTTCCTGTGAGTTTGGTGATAGATATTACCTTTCTGTTCTTTGAAATGTATACATAGATGTCTAGAAATGTATATTAATCCCAGATATATCATATATATATACACACACATGGTTCAAGACTGTTGTTGTGCCACCCTCCCCCTCACATCCCTGGGAACAGCAGGCTGAGTCCTGCCATTCCCATTTCTGGGACTCGTTTCCTCATGGCTCACGTTTTCCAGGCCTTAGCTTGGTTTCCTTGCTCTCTTCTGGGGCAGCCTGAACTGAGCCAGTCTGTGTGGAGTGTGGAACCCACACCTGCCCGCTGTGTTTCAGCTGAAGCCCTGCCAGTGCCGAGCTGAAGGGGAGGATCACCTGTGGTGTTGCATGGGTTTTATCCCTGTTTACACACTACATTGTGGTGGCTGCATTTCAGTGGGAACAGGGCAGAATGACAGTATCAACTTCTGTTCTGTTGGGGATCCAACTGAAACCCCCAAGGCTTTTCTGAAAACAATTTGGGCAGATGATTCATTTTGCTTAAATGCTTTGCATTTGTCCCTGCTGAACTCCATCCTGTTTTAAAGACTTTTTCTTCAGTTCATGAAGTTAATTTTAAATTCAGATCCTGTCCTTCAGTGTATTTGCTTTACCTCCCAGCTTCACAGTTACCTGCTTGTTTAATAACACTATTCACCGCTTAATCATCCAGATCATTAATTGAGCAGAATCAAAACATGGAACAGAATCAGATGCAGGGCAGGCACTTGGGTACCTCCCTGTGACACATCCTCCAATTTAGATGTGCAGCAATGACAGCTGCCCTCAGGCATCCACTGGTTTCATACTCATGATGCACCAATTTTTTTCTTGCTCGTATGTCCCTGGAACTCTTAGGAAACTATCATACAAGACCTCACAAAACTTAATAAGATCAGGAGACATCATGGACCTTGCTGCTTCCATCTCGCCTGTGAATTCTGTTGCTCAGTTCTGAAAGAAACTGGTTTTCTTTGATGCAGTGTGCTCATGACAGGTCCACGTCTCTTGCTCTTTTTCTGCTCATCCTGCAAGTACTTGCTGATGCTTGTTCATTTCACTCATTCAAGATTTCTTTTTCTTTTTTGAAACGGAAGTTAATCTGGATGTAAAATTGCCCTCCTTCTACTTTTTAAGTGGGGATTCCACCTACCCTTTCTGAGTCCTCTGAGATCTCCTCTGTCTTCCATAAGTTCAAACCAGCAGCCGACAGCTTTGAGGTTGCTTCAGAAAGTGCTCGAAATACTCTGGGACATTCTAGGGTGCAGTACCAAAGTAGTTGAGAGCGTGGGCATTATCCAAGTACTTGTTTCCCTTTTTACAGCTGGAAACAATACCTGTTTTGGTTTGGGATTTGTTTGTGCTAGTCACCAGCTCTTGATTGTGGTTTTTTTCTTTTTAAGTAAAAATGGATGCAAAAGTGCCATGTAATACTTAATCATTCTTGCAACCATATATCAAATACTTTCCTTTTTCCATTGGTTAATGGATCAATGTTTTCCACGTTCTTTCTTGTTAACAGATGATCTCATACAATGACTTTTTTTGTGTGTGTGTTGTTCTTTGTGCTCCTGATTTTGACGCCTCTCACTTCAGCATTTTATAACATTTTCCCTGTGTGCTTGAACTGGTCTCACACATGATCTTAGTAGTCGGACCAGTTTCCTGCTTCCTGTTTGCTTTCATTCTGGGAGCACTTCAGCCACTGAGTTAACCAGTCTCATCTTTTGCTGTGCCCAGCTCTCCTCTGCTTTGGGGAAAAACACAGCTGTGCAGCACTTTCAAGGTGTGCAATTTCAGGATTCTGCTGTCTTTAAAGTGATGGGGAAAAAAAACCATCATGAGGCTCCACATCAGGATCAGTCTATTTTCATTTAAATAAATAATCTAAGCCCAAATTTCTCTAAAATAAATGTATGGCAGACTAGATTAAGTCAAAAACCTCAGAAGTTGTGGTTCCACTGTGTCATTAACTTGCCCATGTCTCATGTCAAATGGTCACTGCAGTGTTGGGGCATTTTTATGACACTTCCTTGAGACAGTGAATAGGTGGCATGACAAATGATGGTATTAGAATGCAAATACCACTCATGCAACCATTAATGGCCATCACTGTGTATTTTAATGGTGTTTTTGGTAATGACAGTTTTGGTGATTTAGTTGTGGGCTTTCAATGTCAGGTACTTTGTGCAACGTGGTTCATTTCCTGTTGCAGAGCAACCTTACCTGTTGCTTTTGTGACTTAATTCTGATCATTGAGACCTGTGTTTCTGTTGTTTCTGCATCTGTTTTAGTTCTGCACATCCGCATTTTTTTCAGACGTGAGAGTCTTTTCCAAAGACTTTGCAATCAAACTTGTTTATGTATTTGAACTTTCCAGTTTAATTGTATTCAGATGCTTAAATTCATGATCCGTAGCACACAAGGACTTGAGAGAGCAGAATTTTGTGCACCAGCTGGACACAGTCAACAACACAAATTCTTGCTGGAGGGTGGTGGGGATTAGCAGGGTGGTGATGCTGTGGATCACAGTGCTTTATTGTGTTTGGGTGGGGGCTCAATCTCCTTTCCTAGTTCTGCTCAACATCCAGCTTAATATTGGTGTATTTGGTAGCGTGAGACTTTATTGGTAGTGCGGAAATTGAGTGAGGTATTTCACTGCTGCACTGCAAATAGAAAAAAAACCCAGATCCAGTAACTGCAGCTCTCAGGTTGCAGCAAAAGTTCTGTGGTGGGGGAGAAATGAGTGCTGTAGGGGAAAATTCAGCATGGTGCCTCACGAGTTCAATATGAACTGTGTTCTCCTTACTTCCCAGGAATTAGCCCTAAGCATTTAGATTATAGGGTGGAATTTCATTCTCCCTGAGACTTTGGTTATGCTGTCTTTGAAAATATTTTCTCAGTTCTTGAATGTAGCTGTGGGAGCTTCACTCTTTTATTCAAGCTATTTCTATAAAGTACCTCTAGAACAAGTAATTTGTCACTGCCATTAGTCATTTACTACAGATCGTGTCTGCAGCCTCTGAGCTTCATAAAACAGACAGATCCTTATCAGTAATCAATGTTTGTAATATTTGTTAATATAAATCTGTCATTACTGACTCATCCTTTGAAATTAATTTGAGACAAAGCACTTTGTTATGGGACTGCTGATCATCTTAGAAGCAAAACCAATAAAACCACCAGAAGTTGGATCCTTAACTTTGCTGGCACATCAAAGTCAAAATGCACGGACTTAGATCCTCATATGGAGCCTAACTAATCAGAAATAATAATGAAGATGCTTGGCACATTCCCAAATTGCAGAAAAGTCTTCATTAAGATGCAGCAGCTGTTTATTTACAAGACCACATGGTCTAGTCAGCATGATAAGAACACTGTGGAGAGGGATCAGCAAGTGTGCTTTTACTGGAAAACACACATCTTTCTTATCCACTCTAATGGGTCAGTATTAAAGAAGAGCTGGAGTTGGAGAACAATTAGTGTAATTTTCCATTTATTTTTCCTTTCCAGCACGCCTCAGGCTAGTGAGGTCAAATAGATGCTAAAGAGAAAAACTGCATCTGGAACTAGTCTGAAAATAAATACGTATCCCATGAGTAGTGCTGTGCACAATTTGCTTAGCCTTAGGAAACTAAGTTTGTCTGCCACTTGATTGCCTGCTTCATCGAGGAAATCTGCTTAGCCTGTATGATTCTGAAAGCTCTTTTTCTTCATTTCAAAGTCTGAGGGATGCGAATTAACCATTTGCCATTTCTTGCTTCTTTCAGCTTTCCCTTTCACATATCAAGAGTCACATTACTCATTGGCTTCCTTTGGCTGCTCTGCAGCTAGGAGGATTTTCAGTGAGCAGAGACGAGCTCTAGGTTTCCCTGCTATGTAATGAGGCTACAACAGACTCAAAATCTTATGGCAATGCCTGACATAAAATAACATCTGACTCTCTCATGTCCTTCCTTGCGATTCAGTGAGATGAATTTACAATGCTTGAATGCTTTCTAGGTAGAGGCATATCCTGTTGCACTCTGTGTCGATGTAATTGTATTTATTCTACCTGCTTTAATTCATTTGTAGTGCAGTCAGTGCTGTGATACCTTGGCACTGCACATCCAGCTATGAAATATGCATCTTGAGTAATTATTTCCATTCAAGAAGAGCTTGCCAAGTCCCTGGTTTTAAATGTCTTTGATCTGATATCGTAAATGAAGGAGGGTCACAAGTGGTCTTCCCTTTGCTGTGTCTAATAGTTTACAGGAGCCCACCTGTCCTGTTCAGTAACACCGTGTTTCTACACAAATCTAAAGTGGAACATGGTCAGCAGGAGGCTTTGAGCTTGCTTTGAGACAGGTGATCTAACTCCTTGACTGGGTTCCGACTCTCTCTGCCCCTTGTGTGTGCACTTTTTCTGAAGCGTTGTCTGCTGCTCAGAGGGAAGCACCAGTCTCAGGAGCGGGCAGGGTGTTGAAGCTGAACTGTGCAGGAATAAGATCTGTTGACCCCTCAGGCCTCCTTTTACCTGTACCTCAACTTGTGGTCCACAGGCAAACTCACAAGACCACAACAAATGAAAGTAGTCTCTTAAATATGACACAGGACATACCTAAACAAGGTGTTCTTCTTAATCAAAGTTTGCTGCTGTGACTTTGTGTAGATTCTATGTTGCACTTTTTAAACAGGGCTTACATTTTCTTCTGTAAAATGTCTGGGGTAAAATTCAGTTAATCTTGCCCAAGTTCCTGCAGAACTCAGCTGAAGCATAGTCCAAAGAGTAAGGCGGCCTGTTTTAAAGTTTCAAATTGGCTCCTCTTGAAGTGATTGAGTTTTTAATTTGAGTCACTGGAAGAGCCTCATTGAAGAGGCACAGGTGACTTAGCCGTCTTTACTGAAACACTGGGACAACCACACTAGCTTGAAAGAGTGACTTTATTTTTTGTGCTGGTAAGACCTTCCAATATCAGCGACACCTCACCTGATGTGTATATTCCATGACAGTGTTTGGGCAAGCGCATACACCTCCTCACTTTTGACTAAAGCTGCGAAACTTGGGACTGCTCAGTTTTAGAATTCTTATTTAATTTATGCTTTTAAAATAACTTTCTCCATTGATTCAGTAGTTCATCTATCAGTTTAGCAGGATGTGGAGTCGGTTCCGATTTCTAAATATATGTTGGTTGGCCTAAACTCTCTGCACAGGAACATACAGAGCACAAAGGCCACAAGCCCTGCCTTTGTGTGCTGGTTTCTGCTCCACGGCACCTTCTGCTCAGGCTGCCCTTAGGCTTATGCACGGGTACTGTTTGCAGAGAGAATTAAGCTCACTGGTAAAATTCTACTTTACCTTGAGGTAACCTTGAAGAAGCAGGAAGTTTTTTATGGTAGGACTCGACAATCTCGTTTGGGTCCTTTGCCATGTGGCAGGTAGCATAGTGCTGCATGTCTGAGTGATAAGGGGATGAGGACTGGCCTCGCCTTTTGAGCTTTTGAACAGCCTGACTTGCAAAATACGTGGGTGAAAAAAAAAGGAAGAATAGTTTATTTTCTGTGCATTTCTGGAGGCTGTATTGATTAGAGGCACTTTGAAAGGCTCAGTATCCATCAGTCTTGTTGGGAGTCTCTTGCAAGACAAAGGTTTGCAGAGTAGCATTACTTTTCAGTGAAGAATTTGAGTTCCCTGCAATACCCTACACTTATCCTTAACCTCAGCTCTTGAGGTTTGCTGGTACTGAAGGTTTTTTGAAAACACTAGCTATCTCTTCCGCAGCTTAAAAAATGTCTTCACAAATTTCTCTGGTTTATTTAAATTTTTTCACCCCCCCTGCAGGTTCCAACTATGGGAGTCCCCGTCCGGCTCACGCCAACATGAACGCCAACGCAGCTGCAGGGCTTGCCCCAGAGCACATCCCCACCCCGGGGGCAGCTCTGTCCTGGCAAGCTGCGATCGATGCTGCCAGGCAAGCCAAGCTGATGGGCAGCGCTGGCAACGCAACGATATCCACGGCCAGCTCCACGCAGAGGAAACGGCAGCAGTATGGGAAGCAGAAGAAACAGGGTACCACCACAGCCACGCGTCCTCCCCGGGCACTGCTGTGCCTCACGCTGAAGAATCCCATCCGGAGGGCGTGCATCAGCATCGTCGAATGGAAATATCCTTTTGTGCCGGCTCGGCAAGCGGCAAAGCCTGTGTGCCCCTCGGCTCCTGAGCAGGGGGAAATCAGTGCCTTGAGCCAAAAGGCACCACTGGGGACTTCAAGTACACGGGGAGTTTTGATGTCTTTACTGAGGTCGTTTTTGCTGGGGGGGTGGCAGGAAAGGGGATTAGAACTGAAACCTTAACTAGACCTGGATGTGAGAAACCACCAGAAGCTTGAATGGTAAAGCTTAGTGGTGGAATTCTGCTCTTTGAAAAACATATGGCCCAGGCTGAAATGCGTGGGAGATGTTCAAGATATCTGAGGTCAGAACTGAACTGACTCTATGGGAGATGGCAGCTTCTGGCTTTCCTTTTGCTAATTTTAATTCTTTTTTAGAGGAGCCACCAGTGCAAAGCTCTGGTACCTTGAATTGTCCACTTTTTTGTTAAGCATGTGGCATCACACTTTCTACAGTCTGGATAAAAGAATGGGGCAAAAGGACAAGGTGAAACAACCCCAAAGGTATGCAGTAAGACCCTGAGACTGGGCTGAGGACTGTGAATTATGCTGGAATTCTGGTTAAAAAAATAAGGCTCAGTAGTGTACGGTGAGGAATAATGGTTATGTAGAAGAAGGGAAAAAGAAATATAGTTAAAGTAATCCTGCAACATGTACAAACGCAGTGCAGAGCCAGATCTGACAGTCTGAACGAGAGACAGACCGTGTCACAGATGGTGGATGATAACCACTGACACAGAACTGCAGAGTGTAGGGGTCAGTGCTGCTTCCCTGGAAAAGCAGGGAGAGTTTGACCATTGCTTTATTGTGTGCGAGGAGCAAAGCCTTTTTAGTCACCCAAGTCTGATCAGTGCAAGCTGGAATTCGAGTCTTTGGTGTGAAACTCAAACTGAAATGAAGTATGCCTACTTGGCATCCCCAGAGAGAAACCAGGATTAACCCTGAACAGTAATCACAAGCTAATGGGGTTCTCCAGGAAATACAAAAGAAGAAGAATGTTTTTAGGGGTGTATAAGCATGTCAAGGAAAGGCAGCACAGAACCTGGTAGTAGTTAATATGATAAAAACTGAATTAAGGCATTTAAGACAATGTGATAATATTATTCCTTTGGGTGTCTGGGATGTTAGGTGAAAACAGAGAATATTAGGTATTGCTGACATGGACATATTTTTCAGATGAAGAACTTGTTAAAAATGCTCCTGTCAATCCTTCGATGTCCTTAAACTACCTGCCTGCCTGTTCCTTTCTTCTTCACATGCTAATTTTTAATCCCCTGATTAAGTTTGCTACTTTTTATTGCTTCTGACATGTCTGATACTTTAAGTATAAGATGATGGGTGATGACTAACAGGATAAAACTGAATACTGGTTTACTTAGCAGCACCCCAGTAACCACAGAGAAAACCACAGAGAACTTCATAGAAAGCACAGAGTGACACTTGATAGATGAATAAGATCAGCAGTGAAGGATGGGAATGATGTCTTGTAAACCAGGATACAGCACTGCTGCGATCCAGAGATGACCAAACAATGCCTTTAAAGCAATACAAAGATGCTGAAGCTTGCTGTTTTGGGTTTTGTTTGGTTTTAGGCGAGTTGATGGAAGTATTTTTTTTTCCTATCAGAACCTCTCGTTGGACATCTAGAGTTTGCAAACATGGAAACTTCAATGACAAGAAGCAATATCAAAGGGTTGTGACAAGGTTTAGTTTAATTCTATATTCTGACTTTTCCTACTTGCCAAAAGCTACTGAGAAAGGCTTAGCTTAATTTGTTGTACCACTGAAGTTTAAGCATAATAGATATTGAACAAATATCAAATGGTACTTCAGTGGTGTTTCTCACCCAAATGTTACAATGTTAAGAGCCTGAATGAGCAATTGCATTTAAGAAAAAGTGAAATGAAGTAATTACCTTATTTTGCCAAGACTTAGCTGTGTATTTAATTTTCTGCCTTGTGTGCAGTGTATTTGTAGATTTTATAGAATTTAATGTTTACAGTGCAAAAAGAGAACAGAAGTAAAAGAAAGTATGTGTAAACAGTGATACGTTAATGGATAATAATCCTGCCAAAACAAACAAAAAAAAATCGGAGGGAAAAAGTGATTAAGAAAATGAAAGCTTGTGGAAACCCAGGTCTTTAAGCAGTAAACATTACGCAAACAGCCTGAGGTAGTATATACCTGAGAATTCTTACTGATTGCTGGTGCAGTCTTCCTGTCCTGATCTGCTCTTCTTCCTCCGTGGTACCACTTATCTCCTACTACTCAGAGGCTTAAGCACAGTAGTCTGGTCAGTTGGGAACCCTTTGACTCTTCCATACGTGAAATGTAGAATGTCTTCGAGTATAAACAGCAGTCAGGTGCCTGGAATTTGTGTATATCTTGCAGCTCAGCTTAACAGTCAGAGATCTCCTGTTCTTCCCTGCTAAAGCCTGCTGAGAGCAGTGGTCTGCTGACCAAAATCATGCGTGCTGTGTTGACATTTGGCAACGCTGCAGAGCCAGTCCCATAGTAGATAAATTCACGCTCAAATGCTCTCTGTGGCACAGGTTATGCTTGGCATTCTCCCTGTTCTATCCCACTCTTCATTCCCTCCAGAGTACTGGTGAGTTATCCCAGAACTTGCTTCCAGGATGTTCTTGCAGGCCACTAAATGCAGACAGACCATAAATCTGGCCTCTAGTCTGAGTTTGGAGACACTTCACAGCAACTGAGATTAAGGAGACCACTGAAGTAGACACAGACCGGGCAGTAGAAAAATGCCCTTTGATTCGAGTGGACACTCAGGGGGGCATTGAGCCCTGTGCAGGATTTCTTTGTCAAACATTCCAAATGTTTGGTTTTTCTTTTCCCTAACAAAGTCAGTGCAAGGCTGAAACGCCTGTGAATTGTTTCTCTGTCAGAAGGGACTCTCAGCTTGCTGCTGTCCTTGATACACCATGCGGGGATGTTTGTGTTCCCTCTGATGCCAAATGAAATGCAAATAAGAGAAAAAGAAATACTCCTCAAATAATTTTTAAGCAAAACAAGCATACATGGCAATGTGCAGCATATGCACATTTTGGACAAAACCTTTTTTGCCTTAATAAAATTTCTCCTTATTTAAACGTCTTCTAACCATGTATGCATGTGTTGCTTGGGCCCTCACATTTATCTATGAGAGAGAAACTGAGAAAGGCGGGAAAAAATACAGCAACAATAGCAAAAGAAAAAAACCCCAAACATTTGTTAAAATTATTTGAGAATTTATAAATGCAGATGAAAACAACCAAGAAAAATTATACCTAAAAGGAGCAAGGGCAGTTGTCATAAAACAGGTTTCTGTTATTAAAACTAGTGCAGCCACACTCAAAGGAAAATTGGGAAAATGCAATCTAAGTAAGTAAAAGAAGAAAAAACTTTTAAGAAATCTGTGTTTACTCTGGCACGCGACTGGCCTACACTGCTTTTGACATATTAGGAAGATTCTTGGCTGGGAGCTCCTAAAAGCACTTAAAAAGGCATATGTTTCTTTTCAGAATATAAGGGGCTTGGAATGCTTTCTTTAAACAGAATTCTTGTAAGTCTTTTTTATTTCTTTTTATTTTTGTGTGCTCATTTTGAAATGATTTCCTTAACTCCATTCCTCAGACCATTTGAAATAATTATTTTACTGACTATTTTTGCCAATTGTGTGGCCTTAGCTATCTATATCCCCTTTCCAGAAGATGATTCCAACGCCACCAATTCCAATCTGGTAAGTCCTTGATGGTGTTGTCTTGCTATTTTGAAATGTCCTGTTTTGAAAGTCCTTTTGAAAATTGATCGTGGTGACTTTTGAAGGTAGGGAATGTAAATATACCCACCAGAGATTAGAACATCGTAAAAACTGGTTTTGACTGCTATGTCTTGTCAATCCATGCTAGTACCTGTTTCAGCTGAGCTGGTTTTAGAGAAGAATAGTCAAAAAAAAATGGCACAGGTGCTGGATGTGATGGTTAACAAATTTCTGCATGCTGCAGAAGTGCTTGGTAAATTTCAATCTGCAGGTATTTGTGGGAGATGTCTTTTAATCGGGGTTATCTGGTGGTTTTTGTCTTGCTATGAGCCACTGTGAACTTGGTACTGTCCTCCTCTCAAGTGATACCTGAGAGCACAGCTTGATGACTAATTAATGCTTGCATTGCAGACACATGCATTGATTTGGCTGAACAATGATTGTGGGGTTGGGTTTTTTTGTGTTTTGTTGGGGTTTTTTTGTTTGGTTGGGGTTTTTTTTGTTTTGTTCTTTTTTAAAAATTTTTTGTGTTTTTTTTATTATTCCCTCTTGCTGGGGGAATATAGCTTTTCTTCTGTCACCACCGATGCCAGTGTTGGTACTTTGGGATTGAGCTGTCCGTATAAAAAGGAAGAGTGTTTACTTTTGGCTTAGCATGAAGCCATAGCAAAGAATTCTGTTCAGTAAGGGCAAAACACAAACCAGCTCTGGAACGCAGCTCACTGAATTAGCAGAAAATATGTGAATAAATCTCCTACTTGTCGGGTTGAATCAGGATGAAAACTTACTCCCAGAGTTTAGGAGCAGGGGTGCTATTTCCTGAACAAAATTTATTGAGACTTAAGAAATTTTAGAGCAACAGTGGAGGAAAACAAAAGCCATACTTCTAAAGTAGCGACAACTGGGATGGCTGACAGACATTGTAATTAAGAAGATTCATGCTGCTCTTGGAAGTCAATCATTTGATTAAATATCTCTTGAGGTTTTAGAAAACACATTGCAAACTTCAGGAGTTGCTGGAACAAGACTTTTGTGTTTAAAAGAAAAAGAGGTAGTAAAAAACTCGTAGTGCAGTGCCTTTGCACTGTAACTCCTTAGAGAAGTAGAAAAAGAGGAGCAGGAGGGGATAAGTGATTGTTAACTGCTCTCTACACGTACAGTGCACATGAGTTGGTCTTGTTTCTCTCTGGCTGCTCTTTGTAGTGTGACTCGTGTTTAACAATGATGAATTGTGGTGTGTATATTTAAAAAACTTCAGTAGGGCACCTCTCAAAAATTACTGTATTTAATTTAATAAAAAGCAGATTCAATTGATCCCCTGGTGAGGAAAACAGGTATGTTCGTGCATGTTCTGACTTGCGAGGTTGAAAGAGGAAAATGAAGCCGATTTGAAGGTTAGATGACTCACAATTTGTTTTGAGTTTAATTGGGTTGTGGGTATTTGCTTTAATTCAGTGAGGAGACTGCTGGCTAAAACCAGGTTGGAAGTACATTTGTAATTGAATGAGATATATTGAAAATGTTCTGCTGTCAAGAAATAAGTGCGCTTTTTGAGTTAAGTTTCTATTCTGCATCTGTTTTCCAAGACATCTTTTGTGTCATTTAGAATGTCTGTGAAACCACTCGTGTTGTTTGTTGGTAGGGTTTAAGAAAACCTAGCCAAGCAGGAGTTATCATCTCAGGAAAGCTTAGAAATGTTACAGCCTTGAGGATGAGGATGAATTGTTAATTTACCTAAATAGCTGTTTCACAGAAGCAGAGGAAGAAGAAAGTTAAGTGAGTAATCGGATCGACTCCACTTTGTTCTGTGTGTCTTAATGGAGCAAATAATTAAAACTGGAAGATGGGGTACTTAGTGTGTACTGGTGAAGTCGAGACTCTTGTATGTTATAGATCAAACCCTGGAGCTCTGGCTGCTCACTAGCCAGTGATCTTCTGTTAGTCTGTTTGTGTTTGTTGGGTTTTGTGTGTTTTGCTGTTGTTTTCTCAGCTGATACACTTGTCCCTTGGCATGTACGTACTGCTGTTGGGGAACACGCTTTTTGAGTACGCAGCACATGCTGCACTCTGTGAGTGAAGTCCTGAGCAACAGGGAGGGGAAGAGGAGGCAAATGGGTGAGATAAGGGTGAAAAACTGTGTTAGCCGTGTTTTGGAATGGGATGAAAGAATAAATGGGAGTTAAAGGAAAGCTATTCCATAAGGCAGAAACTGTACAAGAGTGGGACCTTACTGTCAAAGAGCCACACTGTACATGGGAGAGACTAGAAAGAAGCTGGGGTTAACAATATGTTCCTGTAAAAGCTCATGTACTTACTTCAATTTTCATTTATTTTTCTACCTGCGAGCATCTATTTCACAATCAGATTTATTTTGTAGCCACGCAGTCGAGGGCTGCAAAGGCTGTGATGTGACACAGGCAAGGAGTGTCTGACTGAAACGTGTGTGTGTGGGCCATGCACGGGTGTGTGTACTGTGCAGAAGGGGGATTGAATGCATACAGGCTCTTTCTAGCTGCCCAGATCTCTTGATTCGTTTTTGTTTCGCAGTTTAGCTCTTTGAGGGTTAAAGCTACCAGAGAAAATCCCACATCCCTGGCTTCCTAAGACATCTCTAACTTCTTGAGATACAAGAAACTATCTCCAGAAAACACGATGGGCAGTGACTGTTTTACAAGCTCTGAAAGTGCCATAACACTTTTCCAATAAGCTGCCAGATTTGCCTTAGGCTCTGAGTATTCCTTCCCCAAAGTTTCATCATGCCTCTTCAAATAATGTTTTCCTTGGTGACTGAGGTTAAAATTCAGTCAGTTGCCTTCAACATGCTAATGGAGTAGAGGGCGGTGAGGGAAGAGAGAGGAATCCTGAGTTGTGTCGGTGCCTTCTTCTCTCTGTAAAAGTAGAAAAAATGGTACCTAAATAATGCTTTGGTAAATCCTTGCTCTGTACGAATTTCACACGTGTGACCAGCCATTGCTCACAGGGGGCATGTGCAGTGCTGTGTGCCTCCACTGAACTCTGGGGTCACACACCTCACTCGCCTGAACAAAACCAGGAACCTCCTGCATGTGTCCACTTCTCTTTGGCCGCAAGACCTCTTTCACAGGATGCCTCAGTGATCAGCATTGAGAAGAGTCCAGTAAATAATTCCTTCCCTTTTGCATTAGCCAGGAGATGTGAATAGCTGTTACGTATTACAAGTTTAGGCTAAATACCACAAAGATATTCTGCCTGTTTCTCTGCAATCTATCTTCCTGTAACAGTAATTCCTATAAATCTTCAGGCCATTTTAATCAAGTCTAGGGATGGTAACTTGGACTGTGAAGCATTTTCAGTTTTGAAATGCGCATTTATCCTAACCCCCAAATTTCCTATTTTTATGCTCACGGCAGTGTCTTTGTCACTGGCTTTAAGAAATATGCCAGAATAGTATAAGGTACTCATAAAAAATGCTTAAAATTTGCTTCAGCAGTTTTAAAAAAAATATTTAAAGTATTATAAGTATTTAAAAACTGGAAAACTACTGGTCCTGGAAAGTTACTGGAAAACTATTGCACTTACATAAATGGAGGGGAGTTGTATTAGGCACAAAATTTTTTTTTGAATTAATGAACTTGCTGAGACTTAATTTAAATTTACAAGTAAAGTAAGCTCGTGGATAACCCTGTGCAAAGAACAGTTGTGTGTTAATGCAATCAGAAAAATTGGAGCTGGTTTGAGGGGAATTAAAGTCAGCCTGCACCAGAGGCTGTAACAGATACAGAGGCTCTCTGCTTGTTATCCCTGCAGTTGTGCATTAGGACACAGATAACGCACATTTAGGAATAAAACTATAGACTGCCTAAGATAGGAAGCTGAGAGGAAAATGCTTCTGTCACTTTACTGGCAACTGCAAATGGCACGAGCCTGGTCAGTGTCACAGCATGGTGATAACATAATGAGGTTAAGACCAAGGTTTACGGCACGTTCCAGGGAAGGCAACTCGGTTGGTTGTTTGTGCTTTGGATAAAGAGCAGGGAAATCTTCCTTCTGTTGTTTTGATAGTTCTGCTTTCCCTTCCTTGTCCTTCTTGCAGGAAGGAAATCCTGCTTTACACTAGTTAAATATAAAGAAAGATCTCTTGTGTTTATATGTGAGCTTATAATGGGTTAGACCTCCGGACTAATTCGTTAAACCTCGAATAGGGCCCTGTGAAAAGATAGATGGGATTTCTGCTTGCTTGTCAGTTCTTGTGCCCAGCCAGTGTTTGCGTCTGCCCATGGAAAAGGGGCTTGCCTTTCAGGAAGGTATGGCTGCTTTATTACCTGGTCATTATGGGAGTATCCTATAGAGCAGGTGATTCCTGTATTAAAAAAGAAGGAAGTGGTCTTAATTTTTTTTTCTGGCATTTTTAGGAGACTGACACAATAGGTGTGGATGTGACTATCCAGCACATTTCTATATATTGGCAGAACAAACTTCAGCAAATTTTTGTATCAGAGAACTCTAGGGTCACCAGATGGAACAGGCTCAATTTTTCTTGTGTGAGGTCAGAAAGTGTTAGAGAGCAAAGTGGGGGTGAAGGGGCTGGGAAAAGAAAGGATGGCTTTTCTGGAAGAGGGTGAGGAAGAACACTGCACAAAAGCTTTTGGTTCTGTTGTGTCACTGCTCTCATCCTCCGGTTCCCAGCTAGTGAGCGAACAGGGGAAGGAGAGATGCTAACATCCGGGGTGAGGGGCAGAGTGCATGCTGAGCTAATAAACCCTGATAGGTTTATTACCTCGGGCCTCGTGCCAGCGCTGCACCAGCTGGGGGAGCTTACACAGATGTTGTATTTGAGGAGTGAGGACTGAGTGACAGAAGCTGGGAGAGCGATGCCGAGGCGGCTGGAAAGGGACTGGAGTCAGGATGAGAAGAAAGGAAATGGTGCCAAAAAAAAAATCCTTGAGGGTTTCTTCCAGAAAGATTGTGAATCACTGTGTGGTTCTGAGGAGGTTGGATATAATGGAATTTCGGCTCAGCGTTTCCCAAAGTTGTCAGAAACCCTGCTTCTGACAGGGTGATACTCAGCATCCCTGGCTGTAGTGAAGCACAGGATAGAAGCATAAGCATTGGGTTTGAGAGGGAGGCGTTCAACTTGTGAGCTGGTCCTGGTACTGGCAAGCTGTGTGGCCTTGGACAAATTGCCATCTCAATTTTTCCATCACACCATTACAAGAAATGCTGTAGAAAAGACTGTAAGGAAAGAAGAAAATCCCTAGCAAATCAATTGCAAGACAGTAGTCACTAACTAAAAAAGAAATGTAAAAAGCAGGATTGTTTTTTTTAACATAGGCATGTCACTTCCTAGGCTTTGTGAAGATAAAAAAAGATGGTAAAGCAGAGACTGACATATGTATTGCTAGCAGGAACAAAACTGCTGCGTTCAGAGTCCCAACCAAATCCCAGCTTTGTATAAGGGCCCCAGAGTCCCCAGCCAGTCTGTGCTTGTTGTTGTTTGCCATCTCTTTATCAGATCTGAGGTCTCTCATGGCTGTGTCCCCCCATTTACCGTTGCTTTTTAAATTCATAATCCTTGCCAAGTAACTCTCCTTGTTCCAGTGCACATTTTAACAGACCTGTCCCTTTTGCTTTTCCTTTTTCCTCCTAACTGGAAGTCTCCCCTCCGCAGTGGTTTCATGTTTCCCACCTCTTTTCTCATTTGATCTCAGTGCTCTGCTTACTCAGCTTCAGCTTCCTGACCACTTCTCTTGTTACTCTTGAATTCCCCTTTTTTCCCCTAAACCTGGACTCTGTAACCAAGTAATTAATCCGACATTCTAGCTCCTTATTTTCTAGCTCCATTCTCAACACACCGGTCTTCCTATCTGAGCCTTTTGCTTTTGAAATCAGTGGTCTTTCCCAGGGATGTCTGAACAGCAGCAGTAGACATGGATACCCAGATGCACTTACAGCAGTAAGTTGTGTAAAAAACAAAGAGCTATAAACTGTTAACTAATCCAACTCCAAGAAAACAGTAACTTGATATTTGGAGGTTGTACTTTTCTGTGTAAGGGATTTTGAAATTTTAGCTGTATGTTTTGGTTCTGCTTGATGGCAAGATTATGGAGTTAGTCCAAACATTAAACCATTTATCCCATTTTTGTAGACAGCTCTGATTACCGTTTTCCCTTTCTTTATGTGTAGGCTTTCTAAATCTTAACAAGTGTGATAGTTCTCTCTTTTTTTTTTTTTTCAGGTGGTAATTATTCTTGTTTATCAAACCTCAGGTTCAGTGTAGGATTTTTGTCTGTGTGTGTTTTGTTTGGATTTTTTTACCAGTTTTTTTACCTGTATGGGAAAGATAGAAAACATGTGGTAGCAGGCCAAATAAGAGTATTTAAGCATTGTAGTCTCATTCTTTCCACTGCAAAAGTAAGAGTCTTTTAAAAGCACTGGAAATTTTCAAAATGGCATATAATTTTTGTATTATCCTTTTGCTACAAGCATCCTTATCCTTTTATAAGTCTTTGGGGTGTTTCACTTATGTTCGTTAGCTCTTCAGAATTCTTTTAATGATGTTAGGAAATAGGGGTCTAGAAAAATCTAGAAATTCAGTCGAGTGTGTTACATATGACCTTTAGATTGCTCTATGTATAGTTTGTATTACACCACGTTCTTGGGTTTTGAGTCAGGCAAACTTCCCATTGCCTTCACTGGACTTGACTTGTCACTGAAAACCATCCACTAATTCAGGGCACGCCTTTGACAAACAATAGTTGGAGCACCATGGGCTTTGCTGACATCTACAAAATCATTGACCCTAAAGGCAATGCTCCACGTACTTGTTCAAACTAGAAAAAACCCCAAGAACTTCTCACTGTTCCCTTAGAAGTAAAATAATGGACGTGCAGCTTGCCAAGGGACAGAACTGCCAAAAAGGGAGGATGTTTCGTGTGTTTGTCAGAGTTTTGACTGGCTATTCCTCTTGAGGACAATTCCTATTTTCTCCTGTGCTTTCTAAGTCCTAAAACATGAGGGTCTGTATGTCACAGCAGCTCTTCAGTCCTCTTGGCTGAATGACAGACAGCCCCAAAGCAAGATGAGACCATTCTTGGATTTCACCTTTGAGAAATGCTGGGCAATATATAATCAAGGTTGTCTATAACCTCGTGGAAGGAAATTTCTTTTCCTGCTTGTACAATACCCATGAAGAGCCTGTGCTTAGCAAAGATACTTCTTGATCAAGAATATGATGTTGAAAGACCACTGGTTAGGGCAAGACTTCCAGCAAGCAGCAGGAAATACTCATTAATGCCTCATTAATGTTTCATTTCTGGCAGATGCTGGAAAGCTGGCTCAGCAGGTCATCTCCTGAAGAAACCCTTAGCAAGTTCTGTTTCACCTGAGCCTAGGCAAGGGAGCTGGACCCTCCTTGGACAGCAGTGTTCTCCTAACCTTTTGCTATGACCTTAACAGCTTGAGGTGATCTGTGGGACACTAAGGATTGCATATTTTGCTCAGTGGAGACACTTTAATAGTGTAGAGCTGTAAAGTTTGATAGACACGCGATGTAAATTGATGTCTTGGTGCTCGTAGTGAGCTTACCCACACAGAGCTTGAATGCTGAGCAGCCAGAGGAGCACCTTTGAAAGCTGTGCCCTTCCTGGGGTTGCTGCTGGTACAGTTCCTTTGCAGCCTCTCCGACAGTGGTGTCAACACCTTTAGCCCTGTGTGCTAAATTTGGCAATGGCCCGTGTGAGATGCCCGGCTGCCACAGCAGAATCTTTCTGGAATGGAAACGGGATGTGTGTGCTTCCCTGGCTAGCTGTGTGTCCCTTGGCAAGTGTGCACCTGCTTTTCAGGCTGTCCTGACAAACTTGCACTGGTGGAGAGCTTGGGGTTTTGGAATTCATCATCTTCTGCTGCTTTACCAGTGTCTGTTGCTTGTAAAATTTATATTTAGGTGGCTTATATTAGGAACTGAAGCAAACATCTTTTGCATATGGTTATCTTCAGCTGGTATGCTGAAATGTTTTTCTACTTAGCAATAAATGTGCTTAATCTTTCACTATTACTCTTTGATCTGAAGCATGGTGAATGCTTTTTATGTGGACGTTTTAAAATGTTTCAGTTCTGTTTCATGCCCTCAAATGTAAAACCTCACACAAAAGCGGAACTTGCATGTAATTATACTATTATTTTTATCCATTGAAAACCACTTACAGTGCTGTTATCCTTGTGTGGCCTTAGTGTCTGAGTCACTTTTAAACAAGAATCCCTGTTTAGATGAGATTATGCAGGCAAACATGTGGTCACAAAAGATTTTTAAAAGATCTAGTTGCATAATGGTTTTGCAGTCTAAACTCATATTTAAAAACAAACAAACAGAAAGCTTCTCCTCGTTATGGTCACCAAGACAGTGCCTGAATCTGTACAAGAGGCACATCAATGCCCTTCAGGAGTAGCAGGCTGAGATGCAAAATGGGAACGGAAATAACGTTGAATGCACAGCTTCTATAGTAGTAGCTAAATCATAACAATGACAAAGGGAGATCTCACACATGCACGGGACTGGTGTCACTGTGGTGACAGGTATTCGGACACTTAATTGTTAAGGATTGTTTTGCTGTAGAAAAAGGAAATCTGCTGCTTTTACACCTTTAAAATCACTGCTGTCCTTGCAACAAAGGGAAGGAAACAGAGGAACTTCAGCTTCCCGCTTGTTGTGAATGGATGATGTAGGTTTAAATCAGCTTTTGCCTTTGCCCAGGCCTCTGGCAGCAGGCAGTAGCTGTATTGAGGTGGCCAGCACCCCAAAGATCCACTCTTATTTACAAGTTCTTTAATAATGGCTGACTCTGTCTATTATAAAATGAATTATTTATTAATAGACACAAAACTAACAGATATAAGACTTAAGACAGACTACTGCTACACAGGGAAAAGATAAAAAAAGGCATGCTAGTATTACACGGGGAGTTAAAGGTACCATTAAATTTACAGCTAGCTAAGAAATAGTACAACTTAGGATTCAATGTTTCTTACCATCCAATTCTTGATGGGGTACACATCGAGGTCCTTTCCCTCAGTTTCTGGGAAAGTAGCCTCAAAACTGCATCCAGCTTTGGGGAGAATCTTCTCACACATTCCAGAGGAGCATGTGAGAGACTTCTCCCTCTGTGATAATTGTGTGGGCTTTTATAGACATAAGAACCGTGTCTTTTAGTCAAGAATATTTCTTTCACCTCTTCCCACGTTTGCTTTCCAGACTGAGATGTTGATTCTTAGCTGAGGGCCTGAGCCCTTTTGGTGCCAGAGATACCCTGTGCTGGGCCTGTGACCCGCCCAAGTTACCTCCTGCCTGTGCCCTGGCTATCTGTGGCAGAGAGAGGGGGTAGGCAGGTCCTGCCACGCCACTTCTGTTAAATGCCTCGGGTGCCTCCTGAGTCCAAGAACCTAACTGGGCGTTTGCTTGTGCTAATACTGAATAATCATGTGCAGCTCTGTAGGGATACTGGGGTTTCAGCCAGAGTTTTCTGTACAGTCCAGTGCTGCATGTCCAAGCAGGGAGAGCAGCAGGTAAAAGCTGGCATCTGCAGGGAGATGCCAGGGCTGGATGTGCAGCTGTGGTTTACAACTTACGTTGCACTGATTTAGACCAGCAAGAATCTGATGGATCTCCTTTAAACCAAACAACTTGTATCCTAATTGTTATAAGTCATTAACCATTATGTATTCTTCCCTTATTCAACCTAAACCAAGTTTTAGCTGTGAATCAAGTCACTGGCTCTGTTACAGATCATCTTATTTAATGTTTTCATTGTGTCCTACTTCTCATTTGACACTTACACAATTTTTATCCATCTCAGGGGTGTGATGCTTTCTTCCTGACATAAATTCTTGTTTATGGCAGTTCATACTCCAGCATTACCCTTTCCTTACTCAAATTAAGTGTTTACTACGTTCTACCACATATTTAAAAACTACATTCCAGTTTCAGCCCTTTTAAAAAAATGTTGGATATAAATATTAATGTTCAGATCTACTTCATCTCAAATTTCATTGTCCCTAGGATAAAACCAGCACTGCTGCTGCTTTGTTTTCCTTTTGACACACCAGGCTGTTGCATGCAAGTATTTGACAGGTCACAGGGGAGAAAGGAAGAAGCAGCTGAAGCAAAGTTGAGTGTTTTAGCCTTTCAGAGGCCATGAATATGATGATGTTTGAGTGTTTTTGATGGTGTTTTCTCCACTGAAATCTTAAGGAGCGAAAGAAAAAGAGGAGGAAAAAATAAATGCAGAAATGCATTTGTAACTTTCACAAGGTCTAATTCTGCTAAATTTTGGGCTTGTGCTTAGCAGCCCTTGTACGGAGGATATGGCAATATGAGAGAGCAGTGAAAAGAGCAGGAGCTAATCTAGGGAAAATGTAGTGTGGTATTTGGGAGAAGTTAACTGCTGATACAGCCCTGGAAATACTTCTGATAAATAGCTCTTGAAATAAATTCAGTCCTGGCTGGCAGTTCCCTTTGGAAATGTTTACCTTTGCTTTCCCATTTTGATATGTGTTGAAAAAGGAGACTGCAGAGAGGTTGATACCCCTTCCAGAGGAAGAAGGATCACAGCTTGTGTTCAAACTGCTGCTCATGAGTTTCCCTCAGTTCATCTTGGTTACTCGAGTCATTTTGCATGGTACACAGGTAATGCTGCTGGGCTCTGATGTGAATTTAAGTAGTGTGTTTAAACTAGAGTTTTTTGTGGTTCATTCCCTGCTTCCACCACCCCGACCTGAACCAGACGTGTCTGCCAGTTTGTGTGTCCACTGCTGCTCTTTGATAATATACAAAGGAAAGTTTCACTGGATGAAAAGAATTCTTAAAAGAATAGTAATTTCCCAAGTAGGAATTTGGTTCTTCAGTATGTCTTGGGCTTTTAATTTTTTTTAATACCTCTGTTGAACGAATACATTGAGGCAGAACTGATGGCGGGCATGGTTCTACCTTTGCTGGGATCCATTTCTGAGCTCTCCCTGTGGGTGAGGGTCATGGATGTTCCTGGCGGATGCTCGTAGCAGCTCACACCATGGAGAGGCTGTGTAATTGTCATTTTCCCTGCCATTCCCAGTCTTCTCCAAAAGCACCCAGTGGTGCTGACACAGGCATTCGGGGCACGGGCACCAGGCTGGAGCTGCTCCCCTGCCTCTGCGTGCGGACACGGCAGCAGCTGCGCGTGTAGGAGGGGAGCCTCTTCCTCTGCCTTGCACCTTCCCTCCTGTCTCACTGGCGTGGGTAGCAGGTCCTCTCAGCAGCCCATGCAGGAAAGAAGGCTGCCGTGCCTTTGGAACAGAGCAGGTAAGGCCGTGCAGAGGTCTCCCTCGGGCACTGCTTTAGCTTTGTTCAGGAGAGTTCAAACCCGCCTCTAATCGATGAGCTGTGTGCGGACAGAGGGCTGAGCACAGCTTAGTTCAGCGACAACCACTGTGCTCCTGGCTATAGAACTGATGTGCCTTTACTGTTCCAGCCCAGAAGGCAAACTGGGCTCTGCAGAGCCTTTGACCTTTTGAAAGCATGAAAATCCATAGGGAGCTGAAAATTATTCCTTTTTCATTGAACTGCTTAATATAAAGTGGCCTATGACCTCTCGAAAGTATGTCTGACCCTGTGGGACTAGGGAGGGACCGAAGGAACTAGACCATAGCTGGACCCAGAGGTGAGCACAAATTCAAGTTTTAGGCAACTTCCATATATCAGACTACATTTTAAAGTGGGAGGTGACGATTTTAAGAATCCAGTGTTACTTTCTGCTGGTCATTTAAATTCATGCTATTCCTGCTTTATCAAGAAAAGGGAAGGTGTTTATAATGTACTTGTAAAAACAACCTCTCTTGTAATTTAAAGCTGTTGAAGAATGAGATAACCTGAAAAAATATAGAGAGTTTTTTCCTCCATACGTTCCTCTACTGCTCTATAAATTTACACTGAGAATGAAAATGTATTTCTTAACTCCGTGTACATTCTGACAGATTATGCTTGATTGTATTAAAAGGGCTGCAAGTTTTTCTATGTTCTCACTATTTCCTGATGATAATTTTTGGGTTTTTTTTCCTCCTGAAAATACTCATCAGCATCATGTTTGAAGGATGGCCATTGGAGGCAGATAAAGCTTTCAATTTTGCTGTCACTAGCACAGCAAAGAAGTTAGTAACTCATTGACCATCCTGGAATCTTATTAGCCGTGTTATCCAAAAAGCTGTGCCCTGGTGCTTGTGTTCAGCTGACCTTGGATGTGATCTGGAAGCCACCCTGAGAAGCTGTTGCTCTCTGCTGTGCAATAACAGTTTGATAAGCTTGACCTGCATTCCTTGATCCCGAGCACATACCTTTGCTTTTGGCTATGCTGAGGCTGATGGTTCAATAGTTCCCAATTCTCAGATGAATACACTTAAGCCTGCACCGCTTCAGCAAAATTGGAAACATGCAGGTTGATCTCAGTGGGTGAGTGAGTGTTGCTTGCACAGCTTGCAAACAAAATGTTGCGTTTCCTCTGCCGTTTGGCTACCCCTGTCATGTCTCTGCATCTTCTCTCCATTGCACCTGCTGGAGCCCTGTGCTGTACACAAGTGGTTATGTAGTTATTCTCTTCTGCTATCACTAAATAGGTTTTAATTGGACTGCAGAGCGAGAGAGACTGATTGTGAGCTTTGAGTCTGTTCTGTTTGTGTGCCATGTTAAATCCTGTTATTTTAGATCCCCTGGTCTGATTCAGAAAAGCAAGGTCTGAAAGCTTGTAAGCAAATCCAGATCTTGCCTCCTAAGACACAGATGAGAACGTATTTCCCCACATCATACACGAGTGAGTAAAGGGGTGATGATTATAAAGCAAACACTGAGCAGATAATGGCTCATAGAATAATGCACAGAAAAAGCACTGAGTAGATTTTTAAATAGCCCTGGTGTTAGGCCTGGCCATCAAGGATTGTACAATTTGTTCAGACACTTAATGTAAGGAAAAGAAATTGTTCCCACTTCAGGATATTTGCCATATTCTTTACAACAGTGAAATACTCTATACAGCCCTAAATGTTTTGGAATCTAATCTCATCATGTCCATCAGATGACCATGCTTGAGGTATTTATTGATGAGGCTGGATAAATCCGAGCTGAAGAGAACACCACTTGTCATGGAGTGAGTAAAATCCTGGGCATGATGCCAGACTCTGAGGGACAGTTTTGCCTTGATGGCATACAGTGATTTATACTTGTCTTTGCTTCCATCACTGGGTGCCAGAACAGGGAGAAGAGAGGCAGGAGGAAAGCAAAAACACTGTATTCTCACATGGGTGTTATTTACCTAGAAATTAAAATCTGCTCATTGCCTCATCATTTGCTGTAAAAAAAAATACTCCAACTTCATTTTAGATGGAGTCTGTGCTGTTATACAGATATGGTGGTTTTAAGTCTTTCTCGACCTAAATAACTTTTTTTTTTCTGAAATACTCATAATCCTGTGACAGTAGAAAGTCATTTGTTAAATAATCTTGCCCTAGACTGCTTATATTTAGGCTGAGTTCTTGGTAGTTTTTTCCCTTGCTGCTTGGTGATGTTTTGTTTTGGTGAGCAAAAGTTCATTTTCCAGTCTGCTTTCAGTGAATCAGAGAAGTCCATACACTTTGTGTTGGTCAGCTTCCATCTTTAAGCAGCCCTTTATGACTTTCAGTAAAACCTTTTGTTTTGAAAGCTTATTAAAATGAATTTTTGCACTTGGGAGCTGAATGACTGACTTACGCAAGGAGCAGTAGTTTCCACCTATTCCCTATAGCCTCACAGGAAAATAGCATTCCCGGACAAAAGTTGAGTCAGGAGACAGGAATGACTCACTCTTTGCACTGTTCCCCTCTGATATTACTTCAAGAACAAGCAAGAGGTTTAGTCTGAAGTATTACTGTTGTATAAGAATGCAGAAAGTTTACATTAACTCTAGAGGAGAGTGGAACAAGAATTTAGAAGACAGGTCCATTGCGGATTAATAATTAGATAAACTGCATCCAGCTGAGGAAATCCCCTGAGCTGAGAATAACTCAGAGAAGGATGAAGGAGAGGTACAACCCTGTCTTGTCGTTGATCTCCCTTTGGCTTTTGACTTCGATCACTCTTGGAGGCACCGTTCTGAGCTAGATGAAGTCTTTTTTGGAGGGGTGGGGAAGCCTGAAAACCAGAACTTTGGGATTCAAAATAGAGAAACTGTTCAATGCTTTTGGCTTTGTGGCCAACCTTCCTGCTGTTGTGGGGGGGAAAGAAAGAAAAGGAAACAGTGCATTTTGAATATCTGTCTTTTAAGGTCAGCAGTCTTTGACTTTTCATAGAGGCATAGGGTTGTTTGCGTTGGAAAGGACCTTAAAGGTCCTCTCATTCTAATGCCCCTGTGATGGACAGGGACACTTTCCACTAGCCCAGGTTGCTGAAAGGCCTGTCCAGCCTAGCCTTTTAGTGAACTTGGTTTAAGAGAATGTAATTGTAAGTGAAGCTGAAGATTTCTGGCTTGTTATTGCAATTAAATCTGAGGAAAGATGAAGGTTAAGTCTTGTCAGCTGAGATGTTCTTCCTGAGACAGTAATGTAGGAACCACCAAATTCAGGCATCTGAAAATGCACTTGTATCTCAAATTGCTGGTTTTGTTGGTGATAATGTTTGGCTTCATGTGTATTGTGGACTTAGATCCGATTGAATTTGGGAAAGGAAATCTGATTGTGACTGGTAAAACTATATACAGGGAATTTCCTACTTCTGCATCCCTTCACATGGGAGAATTCTTCCCAAGAACATGCCTTTAATTCCCTCTTAATATGTTTTTAATTAGGATGGTCATTAAAGCCACATCTTGTAAACCAAACCCACCGGAGGTTCCTGCCCATCCTGTTACCTCTTTATCCCTGTGATAATGCTGGTCATACGTATATTAACTTGGCATTGCCAACAGCAAAACTAACTTCTGTGCTTTCCTGCATTTTTCAGGATGCTGTCATGTGTTGCAAAAGTGGTCTTCCTGTTAAATAAGGAAGGATTTGTTTGGGGAGTTTAGTAATTGTGCAAGAATATTCAGCAAAAAATCTTCATCTCAGAAAGGTACAGACTTAGAAGGGTGATGTTAAGCTGAGGTGGCAATCTCAGCTAAAAATTAAAGGGAAGGGAGGCAGATAATTTCACAGTGTTGGTTTGCTCATTTGTGATACAGCCCTACATTCAAAACATGTATTTTTAAATCTAGTTTTGTTTTCACACGGCAGTAAAGCAAGAGAAACTGGAAATCTGTGAAGTGGCACTGTGACTCCTGCATTAGTCCTGGCAATGTAGGGTCACAAAGAAGCTGACAATTCAGCATCAGACTTTGTTATATGTAACTTTGTTATATTCATGATGCCCTTCAGCAGCTTTATTTCAAGGAGCTTTTAGTGGAGAGTCACATACAAGGACTATAAAGGAGATGGCAGGACCCAAGACATTTCAGCCTCTCTCCAAGGAAAGCAGACCTAGCAGCATGGTCTAGATACTGTCCCTATTTTCATCAATTCCCTAGCCAGTTTGAATCCAGATATAAGTGTCCCAGATATCTGAAAAAATGGATCCCTCTAAGGCCTCAGAAACCTTGCTGGAACAGAATCCTCTCAGCCTTTCCAATAAAGTTCCTGACTGGGGAACTTTCATAGAAGACAGCTTAGGGGAACAAGTTGTGCTCAGTCCGCGCTCGCGGCATCAACAAGTGCCAGCTCTGGTCACTCAGGGGTGTCCCACCCTATTTTTACAAGGTGTCTGCTTCTCTTCCAGTCCTGCCCCTTCTGTGGAGAGGCAGCACAGCACCAGTTTGACATTTTTCCGAGGTGGCTTAGCCAGTTTGTCAGCTGTTCAGAGATCCTACTGGAACCCATTCAAAGCTGGCTACAGCAGAGCTTTGAGGTGACTGCATTCACTCCCGGTATTAGTAAGGAAAGGGAATTTCTCTGGGCCCAGGAACTAGCCTGGGTTGAGCTCTGTGGCATCTAGGTCAGTCTCTAGTGTTGTCTGGATGCTGGCTCTTCATGTTGGAAAATATCCTGCTGGTTTTGCATTAGCTTTTTGGCAGTTCTCAGATTTTCTAGGAAGACAGTTCAGCAAAACTATCCTGAAAGCCAGTAAAATAAGCTGATTTTTTTTTTTAGCATGCTAATATATCACCGGGATGCCATTAGAATCCAGACACTGATGCCTTTGCAAATGGGGATGTTTTCCTCTGTACACACGCTTCTGTAAAATTTTGCTGTTAAACTTATCTTTTATTGATAAGGTTTTTTTTATGGATTGCTATCGGTTGCTACTCATTTCCTGAGGGTGTTAAAGTACTCTAGTGCAACTTGGAACTGCAGTTGTGAATTTCTCGAGATAGGTAAGCAAATCTGCTGTGTTGCATAATTGGTGATGGGATCTATTTGACTTCCAATTGGCCATTGTGCCCTCTGTATCAGCAGCTGTGGAGGGTGATTAGCACAGGCCACTTTCTGGATCAGTGAATTTCTGGGAATCTCACATTCAAACCAGGACAGCAATGCAGGAATGTATCCCACAGGATTAAGAGGGTCCTGTAATGGTTTTTCAGGTCGCCAGATTCACTTCTTCCACTTCAACTAAGTTCAATCTCTGTGTGAAAATGTTGATGAAACCACTTCTTCTTTTTTTTTTTTTGAAGGCTGATTAGAACTTTTCTCGTTATATCATTCCTCTTTTCACAACTTGTCTAAGAATAGAACTGTCATGTAGAAATAATCATCCAGTCACAGCTAATAAGGAAATGAGTGATATGTGTGTTGTTTCTCTACACTTGCTTTCACTCCAGAGTTAGGTACCTGGAGTTAGGACAGGCATCAGTTCCTGTCTGACACTTCTTAAAGAGAACAATTTTAACAATGTCACGAAAAGGTCACAAAGCCACATAAGTATCATCTGTGAGGGGTTATGGTATTCTGCACTTGTAAATTGTAAGTGTGTGTATCGTGACAATGCCTTTGTCATTTTAGTAATAGTTAATATAGTGGCTCTATGAAAAGCAGTTCAGTCCTATTAGGAACACTAATTATACACTTTTGAAAAGACTCTGATAGTGCACAGGACAAAGGAGTTATAAAATGGTTATAAAAATCCTTGAGTTGAAACTTTCCGGTAAGTGACTCGGGCTGATAGGCCTAATTCAACCAGCACAAATAAATCCAGTAAAAATATATGTGACCTAAATTATGTGAATAGCACTATGGGCTCCAAGAAGGCTCTGTGTGTTACCACTGACAGACACTTTTTAAAAGACTAATTTAAAACTGGTCAAGTAAATATTTTTATATTTCTCTCCAAATTAAATTACGTCATTATCAGATGAATAGTCATTAGCAGTAAAAGTATGTGCTTGTTTCTTGAAAGAACTTTTTTGGAAAAGAGAAGGGAGCTGCATTTACTAATATTTATCTGATTTTTTCTAAGCAGCATTGAACTATATCAAATAACACGAGCAAGACAATGTGCAAATACAGATGTTGGAACTGATAACAGTTGTGAATTGGTTCATTGTTTATACATCATGTCGATGCTCTGAGAGGTCCTGTGTCCCTTCATTACTGATATGAACATTTTGTGGCTGGCAAAATGTGAGTTCTTCCCACAGAGGAGTGTTTGCTGTTTCGGGTGTGCCTGTGAGTGGATGCGGGAGGGCGGAGGAGGGCCCGTGGTCATCCCTGCCCAGGTGAAAGCAGTACAGCAGCAGCAGCCTTTCAGGACTGAAGGAGCAGGCTGAATTCCAGTGGGCTAGAGCTGATTCTGGAAGCATTTAGTGCATCCTGCTGGAAATATCTCCAACACAGACTTAAGTGAGGCTTGTCATCCCGGCTGTGCTCTCCTGGGTGCAGGCTCAGAGTGAAATACCACTCGGGCAGCACGGGGCCTGTGCACCAGCACAGATTGATCTGTGTGTGCCATCCCTGCCATCAGGCTGCACGGAAATTATTTAAAGGACCAAAGCTGCTCAGAGCCTTCGAGGTAGGCCCAACCCCGCTGTGCGAAGCGCTGCAGAGCACAAAAGCTGATCCCTGCCCCGAATCTTTCAGCGCAGTCCTTGGAAGAAGCAATGCTGTGTGACTTGAAGGGTTTTCTGCAAGTGCTAGGTTCCTCTCACAAATGCGAGCAGAGAACTTATCTGTCAATACAAGCTGTGGTCTGAGTGAGTTTATCTGCGTATCAAGAGCTGTCTTGAAGCCAGAGACACGTATCAAAGCAAGTGGCAGATATCATAACAATTAACTGCTTTAAAAGCCTATTTTTAAGAATGCCTAAAGTTACAGAACACTTTTGGTTTCTTAAGTTGTGTAAATTTACCAAAACAGAAGGAGAGGGTTTAGGATTACTCTGTCGTAGCATTATGTCTGTCAGTGTAAAATTGAAGTTCATTTTTTTTTAAGGTACCTTTTCTGATATGGTGCAACTGAAAGAAGAGGTGTTTTGTTGCTTCTTGTGTGTCTAGAAGTACAATAAAGTACCACTGCCTTTAAACAAAAAAAATATTTCAGAGTATAAAAATATCACTGAGGGTTATTTTTGTGCTTTATAAAAGTAGCTCTGAATTATGATAGCTATGTTTTCACCTGTATCTAATGAATGTAAGACAAAAAAGTCAGAAGAGGACAAAGTAAATTTAAAACTAACTAAACCAACCAAAAAAAATATAATCCCATAAAGTGGGATTTTGCCATCTTTACAGACCTTTTCCCTCTGCCTGGAATAAATGTCCTGACTCTGTTACATTGCTGGCAAGTGTTGAGAACCTGGGTATTTAGCCCCATACTGGCTCACTGAGGATTAGAAGGGAAGAAAATGCCCTCTGTAGTTACCCAGTCCCCTTGCTATAGCATTTCTGCTCACATTCTGTGTTTGGGTTCTCCTTGTGCCCAAAGCTCCTTAGTTTTTGTGATTTAATGTTTGAGAACTGTCATACCTTAAACTGATTAAGCACCAAGGATCCTGGATATAGCCACAGCATTTTGAAATGAATTGTTGAGTGGCTGGTTTGAGACTGTGGCCAAAGGGTTATGCTTTTTAATTGACAAAAGGTTTCCAATTTTGTGGTGTAGGAACGAAAAGTAAATCAGGAAACTGGACTAGGTTGAGAGACGGAACAATAGGCTTAAGGAATCGTTCTCTCGTTGCCTTTAGAGATTTTACAGGTGTATAAAAATTCTGGATTGAATGAAGCACAGTTTTTAAAGAACTATGGGTTATGATAACTTTGTTTAAAAAAATAAAAGAAGCTTTTTAACTAGCAATTTGGAATGGAATCATCATGATAAGTTTCACCCTTATTTTTTGGCCATTGCAGTTCTGCTTTCTCCTCTCTTCCTTAAAGCCAGATGAGATATAAATACTAAACTTTGATCCCATTCCTTAAGACTACATCTTGGATGGAGATTCATTGTTACAGATTTACGTGGTATAAAATGCTGATGTAGGACCAGGATGGAGAAGGAGAGTTTTCCTCTAGATCTAGAGTGATTCAAATCAAACAGTGTAAAAACTCAGCTTCAGTCATTGCAGTGAGTCACTGTCCTGAAGACTTTGTGGTCTGCCACTGCAGTGGATTAAGACAGGCTCTTGCATCTTTTCTTTGGGCATGACGAGTGATTTGGAAGAGCTGTGCAGCTGGCAGAGGAGAGGTGTGACCATGTCCATCTCCTTGACAGGCCTGACACTCGTCCAGCTACATTAGGTGAAATCAGCTTATTGACTGGGGGCAGCCTCTAGTTTGTGCCAGGGTAAGGGAGAAGACCTTGAACGTGATTTACCTTCATTCTTATTTTCATAAACTTGTAGTATGTGATTGTACCAAGGGTAAACATATTTTCTGGCAACACAAGTGGTTTTGTTTATTCACACATAACTGTGTGCAGAAATTCATGAAATGCTTATAAAGACATTAATTTGTAGGACTTCTGATAAAACAATGTGGTAGCAGGACTCCAGTGCAGGAAATTAATGATGCTCATACTTTAATTATGCAACAGGCTTTGACATAAGAGGCCCCATGGCCTGTGGGAGTACGTGAAGTTCCTCACATCTCTGTACTTTCAACACGTTCACAAATTTCTAACCTTGTCCAAAGGTATGATGGAGAATTCGTGCTTTTCTGGGAAATGTTAGAAACTGATTACTAGGCAGTAGAGGTTATCTGACCAGACCAGTGATCTGGCTGTATTGGATATGAGTTTGTAAGATAATTTTATCATTCTTCTCTCTGTTTTTTTTTTTTTGTGTGTCAGGGTGGCAGAACTTTCATCTTGTGGTTGTGCTTGAAAGGCAGTAGGCTGGCTATTGTTGTCTTTGATCTGGAATGTCAAAATTTGTATTTGTGATAAACTCCTGGCTGGACATTGGTATTAAGACCCAAGAGGAAGACTATGGCTAGTTTTGTGTCCATGTATGGAGAATGTGGCAATGAATTCCAGTACTGATAGAAAAGCTTTTATTTATTTAGTCAGACTTTTCTGCTTCACCTGCTAAATGTTCTAGCTGTATTGTGAAAAAGAAAAGAAAGCATGTCAAATAGACTTTGGAAACCATGCTTTCTTAAGAAAAAAACCCAAGAATTTCAGTGGCTTTGATTCTTTGCCCTGAAAATCCAAGCAGCAGCAGTATGCTCAGCACTTTTGAGAATTAAACCACTTCTTCAGATGCTGGGGAACAGGCACAGAATGCCAGCTTCAAGCAGTTGCTTTGCACACTCTTGCCTTCTGTAACAAATATCAGTGAATACAGGTAATAACAGCAGCAGTATGGCATGGCATGCCAGAAGCTAAAAAATGAAAACCCCTGTATGATAATGGGTTAAAATCTATTTAAATTTCTATTTCCTGGGCTGGTTCTGCTGCAGTTGGGATCAAAGAACTGGCTGAAGAGCTGGAGATAGCAGGGAGATAAATATTTCATAGAATGATGGTATTTTTTACTGGTTTATAAAGGCTGAAATTCATAGTCCAATCCTCTCTATAGAAGGTTAGAAGTAATTCAGTTTTTAAGTGGGGGAATTTTAATTTATTAGCAGAGGTGTTTTGAGACCAATTTACGTGGTTTTCATTTGTGAGGCTTGAAGAAATATTGTTCAAATATGGTTGAAAGTTAGATGGAAAAACAAGAGGAAACCTAAACTATAAAATTATACTGGAGAAGGCCATTTACATGCATTTTGCTACAAGAGTAAATTGAATAACAAAATAGAGTTATTAAGTTTGACACAATAAATCATGCAAAAGAACTAATTCATTAGAGCCTAACAAACTTTTAAAAAGTGGAAATTCTGTCCAAGCACCATTAGTAGATTGGAGCACAAGTTATGAGACAATCTCAAAATAACATTTTTTAAAAGATGGTAAGAGAAATACAAAAGATAAAATGCTCTGAGGATGTGATGTAAGATAACTGAATATTTAAACAGAGGCTTCTGCTTCTAATATCAGATGACCTAAGGAAATTTTTTGGGCAGAAAATGTTGAGGAAATTGTTCACCAAAACTAAATTTCTCTATAAGAAAATTGTGTGGTCTCAAATGAAAATGAAACTTTTGGAATAGAGTTATGTCTCTTTGCGTATTTGTAGTTTGATGTAGTTTCATGTTCTCCTTGACTGGCAAAGGATTGTTTGGAGTTTTTGGAGTTGAAGTGATGGCAGTTTGCAGATTTTTTTTTTTTAAATTGCTTTTATTTGAGTACCTGTGGTAGTAATCAGAATATAAGGAGAAAATGAGAGCAGCAGAATCAAGCTGTGTTCAAACTAAGCATGTTGAACAGATAGACAAAAACTGAGAAGTTAATATATATGTTTCAAAATCTGGGATGATTTAGGATATTGTTTTATTCGTAGTCAGCTTCTAGATCTAAAGCATGAAGAGAAATGGCAGATAAGGGTGAGGAAGCATCATGTATCCACAAAAACAACTTTGATCAAAGACCTAAACTTGCAAAAAAAGGAAAAAAAAAAAAAATCCCCAAGCTGTGAAGACTCAGAAAAGGAATCTATTTAAGGACAGAATTGTTTAAAGAACTGAAGTCTGCTTTGTCTGCACTGAGCCCAGAGCCTGCCTTGGGTTGGATTACGTCCAGAGGTCCCCTCCAACCTAGATTGTTTTACAATTCTTTGTCTCTCTCTGGCCTGCTTAACAGAGGGCACAGGGAGGTGCACGTTACCCTGGGCTTGTGCCAGATGGACTCAAAGGGATCGCAGCTCCCCTGGCAGTGCCTCGTGGTGCGGCACAATTTGGCACACAGAAATGTCCCTTTTGGGGGCCGTGCTGACTGGCAAGGGTGAGGTTAGGGTCTGGATTCTCACCCTGTCACAGGTGCTTTGCAAGTGAACCACTGAACTTAGGCTCAGGAGGAGCCCTGAATGCAATTTAATCTTCCTTTCCTTGGGAATTAAGTATGATAAGTTTGTTTCAACACTCGCTGTGTTCACCTCCATGGGTATTGTGTCTGATTTTGAAGATGTGGCTAAGATGAAATTATTTTCCTTTTCCCGTCTTCTGGTCAAAATTATTTAAACCAGACCTTGTTTTTTAATGACACTCCATGTTCATTAGAACAATATCTAAATCTGCTTGAAACTTGGCCAGTAGTAGTCCTCTCTGCATTGCTTGGTACCTAGCAACCATCATCAGGGCCAGTATTTTCATCCACTTTCCCTTTGAAGTGTTTTCCAGTTTCTTATAGCTAGGGTATGAAATAAAAACAGCCTGAGAGACACTTACCTCTGTATGTAATGGCAATAGCTGATTTTATGTACTTCAGGGCAAGCTTCCTGTGGTAGGCAGCCCTCCAAATCATTCTTTATTATTCTAATATTATGATTCGAACTCCTTGAATTTAATCGCTTGGAAACCCTTCCCATGCAGGTGGTGGAAAGATGCAAGAATTTGTGTGCTCTCTGTCACTTAAAAAGCAAAAAAAATTATCACAGGTCATCTGCAGGGAGGAAAAGAAATAAACTTGTCCAAAGGAATCACTTTCCCAAAGTTGCTTTTCATACGTGTTATCAAGAGGAAACGAGCGCTTTCCAAACAAGCAGACAGCCTGCAGATACGAAGTGTTTCAACTTTGTGCTGTTCAGACAATAATCCTGTTTTCTCAATATTAATAACTGCAGTGGCTTTGGGGGGAAATCCACTCTTGCAGCAGATGTTAAACCAAAACTGCATAGCCTGGGCCTTGCTTCCTTTGCCAGGTTTCATTTGGAAGGTGAATTGTTCCAGTACCATCCTTTTTTTTTACTCTGTGGGGAACGATGTTGTGCCTGCATTACTCGAACAGTATCGTGAGACTTGTAAATGTATTTGCAAGTGCCATTTGTCTGTTGCATAAGGCTGCTTTCCCTTGTCCTGGCTTAGTATGATTATTTCTCTTGGCAGTAAAGTAAAAGAAGGACATAAGGATGTTGCTTTCTTTTAAATCAAACAGCTCTAAAGAGGCCGAGCTGCATTGCGAGCTGCAGCATTTTGTTTCCTTGCGGTGTGATAGCTCAGCCAGAGCTCGCAGTTCACAGGGGTTCTGCAGAGGCAGCCCAGGCCACGCTGCAGAGCTCGCAGTTCACTGGCACAATGGCAATACTTGCTCTAATGAAAACACAATTAAAACCAGGCAGGAGCCTTAGGACTCCTGCTATAAGTTATTCAATTACAGCTCATGGATGGCCGGTGAGATGAGATCATTTCTGCCCATATGAGGCTCCTATGGTGATGAGTTATTTGTGAAGATGAAACAGTTTACAATAAAATATCCCAAACAAACAGCAGTCTTGGAGCTCGATCCTCAGACTCTGTAAACTGGTGTAACCACACAGATTTCAATGAGACTGGCTTATAACTGTTTGAAAACAGGGTGTTCATGTTAAAAACCAGCTTAACTGTGGTGAGGGTGGGGAACAACCAACAACTGCAAGTTCTTCTTCCCTGGGCATTTCCTTATTTTGGTGCTTTCCTGCAGTCTTTCCACGTACATAGCCATCTTTCTTCTTTAGCTGTCACACCAAGGAATAAAATCTATTTGTGCAGTTACAATACATTTTGGGAGAACTGTCCTCAGGCACTGGTTGCTGTAACACAAACATAAGCTAAGGGTGTGTTACTTGAGTCACATGAAGTTGGTTGTTTGACTGAGAAAAGATGATCTGCAAATATTCTTGCAGATGGTGGCTGTCCTTTTGCCTAATGGAGGTTTGGGGTTCCTTATCTGGGTACCTCACTTTGCTGAAACATTGCACTCCAAATTGGGGTTCAGAATTCCTTTCAGGCAAATTTAATGCTTACAGCTGTGAAATCAAATGTTCTGGATTAAAGTCTGGCTGTCTTATCTGGTGAGAAATACCCGTCTGTTATCTCTTGCTGAGCCAAGGGTTGTTCTGTGTCTTATGCACAGACACAGTACTGCCAGGATGTATTTGTAATTAATTTTCTCACATTCACAGGTAAAATTTTAAAATACTGCATTTGTCATGTTGATTTATTTCCTTTGAAGGACCAGTTCTGTTTCAGAAGCACCTTCAGATATTAAAAACCATTGCTATGTATTGCATGTTATATAACATAGGCAGTGATGTTCCTTAATTTGGTTGTAAGCCTCAGTTTTGCAATGGCCTACTGTCCTGGATTTGGCTGGAGGGGAGAAAATATTTAACAATAGAAGGATTGGTTATTCCTTTCTTTTTTCTGGTTCTGTCATCTTTGGGCTCCTCAGTGCATGAAGAGAAAGAAGATGAGGAACACGATCACCAGAGTGTGCTGGTAAAAATGTGTGGAAGGAAGGTGGTTAAATTCGTCCAAGATGGCATTACCATATTTACCATCATATTGCTCTTTTATGCCAGATCTTCACTTGAGTCATCCAGATTCTTGTGGTAGCCTGTTTACACAGAGATGGAGGAAGCAAGGCAGTGGGTGATATTTTTTTTTTTTTATAGAAGCCTCATCTTTAAGCCAGAAAACCCAGCAATTATGTCCTCTAATTCAGATCCCGTCGTATAATTGCATAAATCAGACTGGAATGTGTGCATGTGTCACAATAGTCACTTCTTATAGCAGTGCACACTTCCAGTTCCTGCAGGAAAAGCTAGTTAGTCTCAGAGAGGAATTTGTAGTTAAGATGAGAAAGCACAGAACCTGAAACAGCCACTGGCAGCGCAGTGTCCTGGGCCCTCACGCGATGCAGGGTTCAGATTCAAGTCTTCAAGCAGCCCAGCAGATTAAAGTAGTGGCTTCTCCACCCAGCAAATGCCCTAGCCACCAGGCTACAGAATCATCCCTGGCTTTTTTCCTGCCAGATATATTCTTGGTGGGCTTAATTAGTGTGGAACAAATGAGGGGAGCTGAATGCTCGTCCACGCTAAGGACAATCACTAGAGATGTACAAAAGAGATTCAAGCCTGGTCTGCAGTGAGTCAACAATTTGGACATAAGGAGATCTCTCCCACAGGAAATTTTAGGATGCAATAATTCTCTATCTATTTGCTAAGACATCCTTTTAAAAAATTAGGATTCACCTCCTTAAATAAGTGGAGTAAAGATCTGTGTTGGAATTTCCCAAAACCCCAAGATGGATGCTATAGTCACCTGCAGAGATTCTACTTAATGCAGTGGCTATGGGCTCTGTTTTTCCTTCTAGGCTTCAGAATACCTTCATCTGTAAGAAAAATTAGTTTCCAGCTCTTGCAATAGGAACCTCGGGTTCTGTCTCATGCTTAGATTCAGTTGTCTGGGTCTAGGTGGGGTGCTACATCGTGGCTCAGTGCTGAATATGATAGCTTCACTCAGTTTTATGTGTATATTCTTTTGCTGCTGTTTCATTGTGACCCGCTGTGGACAAAGGATGTCCATCTATGTACCAAATTACTTGTAGCTGACTTCTTTGCAGTTCCCCATACAAATGGTCAGAAAGAATTACAAAAGCCAGTAATAAAGCAATACCATTTGTGTTATTAAACTGCCTTTGTTGTTTTGCAATGTCTCAAGTGCAAGAGGAAAAAATTTGGAAAAAGGCCCGTGTATGTTTCACCGTGATGTTTCAATTACTTTAAGCCTTATTCAATGAACTATACTAAACTAAGTGCTTAAAAGCCTTATAAATTGTCACAAAAACTGTAAGCAGTCTTTTTGAGACCAAGGCAGGCTAATGAGAAACACCGATTTAAAGGAACCAAGTAACTTTGGCTGAAATTAGAAATGAGACAAGAGAACATTTTACTTGCTTCAGTGGCTTGTGTGAAATGAACTGGTGGCCCCAGTCCAGTTTCTAGTAAATGTTTCTCTGCTACAGCAATAGTCTCTATAAATCATCAGTAGTGCCCACATCAGAAAAGTCACCACTGGTGTTTGACCATAATTGGCTGAGTGATCGTCCTCAATGCCTTTCAAAGGAGTTCTGCTCTGCCAGTGCTAAAAAACACTGGCAAGGAATATGGAGGGTGGGGAGGGAGAGGGGAGAGAATGTTTGGTGATGTTGGTGCAGATGTTCTTTGGGTAAACCCCCTCGATTTCCAATTCTGTAAGAGTTTCCTTTTTGTCCAAACTAAAATTCAATGAAAATGAAGAGGAGGAACATAAAGAAAGGTATTGAACTGCACAGTCCTGACTTCCTCCTGTTCTTATGACAGGCGTTTCAGTTATTCTTATGCTGCTGCCTTTCCAGTGGCATGGACAATAAGTGTCAGTAGCAATTCTATTTTTGGGTGTTCACAGAAAATGTACTCTGCAATTCTTTACTTTGTTCTAACACTCACTGGTGTTTTCTTTACCTTTAATCCAGCGAACCTGTTTTATCCTCTCAGATTTGTTCTGAGCTGGCTGCTGTTTTAAGTTTTCCTTATGGGCCGTACTGTTTAGCCTGCTGTCCTGTTGTTCGTCCCAGGGAATCTCCACAATATGTGCCCCTTAATGGGAGCTAGTAAGGTATGTTTGGTCAAGCTGCCAGTTTGTCAGCATTAAAACCTCTTCAGAGTCTTAAAAATCTGACACCTGTGTCACAGCATTGGTTTAAGATCCACAGGACTGTGTTATTAGAGCACATAGGACAGCCATTGCAAATAGGTGAATCAGCTCAGATAAAATTAGAACTGACTCTGTCTTTACCAAGTCCTTGAACTAAACCTAGATCAGATTACATTTGAAGTAACTGTGAAGTCTCTCACACATTTTTAATTGGAATCACTCAGGACTCTGATATTTCCATTTTACTGAAGTTAATCCACTTTTGTTCACTTTATGAAGTCTGTACTTCCTTGTTCTAGTGAAGGCCTTTTGTTCAAGATCTGCACCATGGGAGGGTAACTTCCATCCAGGCCAGACTTGGGAGGAACCAGAAACTTCCCCATGGAAAAATAATATTGAACCAACCAAACAGAGCAAAGCAAGAAACACGAATTCCCACATCTGCTCTTGCTAGACTTCTTCTGTGTTAAAAGACCAAGGAGGTTTGGTAAAGGTTTGGGCTATCAGCCATTTGGGCTGCTTAACAGAACCTCGAGTCTCCAACGGTTTGACTGTCACTGTTCAGAGTTAAAAAGGTTTTCCTTGACTGAGAGTACGATGCCTGTCTAACAGCCAGTCTCTTTCATAGTGTGCTCCAGACACGGCAGTATGCTATTAGCATTAGCAGACAGTCCTCTTAAAGGTCAGATGAAGTCAGAGAAGCACATTCCTCAGTGATAATAGAATGAAGCCAGAGCTGACACTTCAGTAGTGACGAGGCAAATGCAGGCTGGTTTTGTGTGCATGCATGCACAGGCACCTGAATCAAAAAGCCAGTCTCTGCATTCTTTTACACCACCACTATAACTGCAGAAGGAGTAGGTTCTCCAGAGAAACACAATATTGGTGCTTGTAATGAGAATGGTTTTTTTGTTTTCTTGAAGCACTAATTAATAAGCATCAGTGAGCCACATGCTGTGGCTGGGAAACTGGGGCCCGTGCTGGTTGCATTTGTATCTTTTTTGCTTAGGACGGATTAAAATAATAGAATCATGGGAGATATCTGAAGACTAATTCATTAGGAAGGATAAAGCCATGGTACTTTTTGTTTTACTTCATCCTATTTGATTTCCATATGCTATTCAAGGTAATTAGTAAGGCTTTGGAGTGGCGTGACAGACGATGCTGGGTATGTTACTTTGATTAGGTTATTTCAGTATTTACTCTACAAACATATTTAGTCTAATTGGGGCAGTCAGGTAAAAAGCCAGAACAAGCAGAAATAAACGAATGGCCCAAAGGCACTTCCTCCACAGCAAGTAATTCACGGTTGGATTTCGGAAGGCTGTTTTCTTACTCAGCACCGTGGATGAGAAGTCCGAATTGAAGTAAACCACAGCAGTCTAACTCAGTCACATCTGCTGGGTTATACTGCAGCCCACAGTCTGGGCATGAGTTAAAACCCATGGGAGTCTCCTGCAACGTAGAAAAATGAAGCCCAGGAGGTGCACAGAACGGGGCATGGATTGTACACCAGCTGTACAGAAGCATCACTGGAGCAGAGGTAATCACGTGTGGCGCTTCTCAGGCTGCGGGTGGGTCAGCAGCTGTGTGGCCATCGACTGGTTAAAAAACAGAAAAACAGTCAACTTGGGTTGTTTTGATCCAAGTGCAGGACCCAGCACTTGGCCTTGTTGGAGGTCTCTTCTTCCTTCCCATCCCCATCTAACATATTGGCAGATAATTCTTTTCAGATATTGAAGCTGCTTCCTAATGAGGCTAATCTATGGAAACGAATGGAATTTCTAGAACATTGATGATAAAGTATATTCTCTGTAGAAAGGTAGCTGTCAACATCGTGTTTGTTGGTCATTTACAAAGTCAAGAATAAAGTGTCTTATTGCATACAAGAAGACCTTCAACACTGAAAACAAATTCTAGCAAAGCTGAAGAGACCTTTGGCATAAGTCCTATGAATGTGAATCATGCCTATCTTTTGGTGCAGGTGTCTCTTATCTCATGTACTTTCTTGTGAATGCCTCAACTAGTTTCAAATTCATGATCATCGGACTGCTGCCCCTACACAACTTCCATTTGAACCACAATGTGGAGATCAATGTTCTGTTCCCCTTCCTGCTACAGATGCAAATGGCTGAATGAGACAAAAGTATAGAAGCTCCCCTTCAAAATTGCACCAGGGTCCCTCCCCCTTCAGGACTCTGAGGTGTATGAGAGGATGGAGGCTCACAGGAAACCTTAGAGGGGCTGGAAATACGTGCAAGCCTGAATGGTGACTGGCCAGGGGGAGGTGGTCACGCAATGTGAGATGTGCTTTGAAAACCGACCTGGCAGAAGAACAGCAGGTGGAACTCTGTGAAGGATCATCACAGAGGTGTGATGACTTCAGCCTGTACTCCTGAGAGTTGTAGGATGCTTCTGTCCTTAACCTGGAAAGACTAACCTTGGAGACAAAGTCACAGAATAAATTAGGTCACTGGGGACTTCTCAGGGTCATCTGGTCTAAGCCACCACTCAAATTAGAGCTGGCTTTGAGGTTACATTGAACTTACTGCTCAGTGCCCTCCCCAGGTGAGTTTTGGTCCTCTTTAAGCGTGGAGATTCCACAGCTTGTCAGTTTGACCACATCTGTGATGAAGTGTTTTTGCTAATATCCTGTTGGAAATGCTGTGGTAAGGTTTTCTATATTTATATTAGGTCTAGTCTGAGTTACATCCTGCCATCACAGAAAGCAGATATATACATAGTTGGAAACTGCAATTTACTTTAATAATTCAGAGCACTTCAATACTATTTTTTTAGAATTCCATTCTAATTTTTTTTGGTGGCAAACTGCATTTGCAAAAGTAGAGGAAATGCTTCCATTCTCAGTAATTTTGAGGCATATAACGTTGGGAGAGAAAACAAATGAGGCGTCTGAACTCTTAGGAGCTCGATAGCTTTTTCTGTCATGGTTCAGTCTTCAACATTTGTGTGTTTCTTTGGGATACTAAAATGGAACTTATTATCTCTTAAAGACAAGTGTGGTTCTTTTTTGTTAGCATGAGTCTTTTATGGACATATAAGGTCATGTGATTCCAGAAGTGCACGAAAAAGATGAACAAAATCCAAAACCCTTAGATGTAATACTTCTATGCTAATATATACCTGTGAAAATCATACTGTTCTCTCCAGCAACAAAGCCTATATATAGAGAAAATCACTATCTAAATATCTTTTCAATGCTCCAGGGATTAGATATCTATGTGTTTATTATGTAGGCAGTGAAGAATTAGAAATCAAAATTTTCAATTTGTTATTTCAGATTATACCTATTTATTTGGTTTGTACTGAAGATTTGAGAAGAATATGTCATTTTCAGTTGCAATCACATATAGATAAAAGAAACGCTAGAAACTTTTTTTTTGGATGGTCTTCTGACAACAATAGCCTGGTGTCTGCCATTCTTTGTGGTGTAAATATCATTACGTATATGTAGGTATTTCTTCTGTGGTTTTGCTTTCTTCAATGAGACTCTTCTAACCAAACAGCTTTCTTTCCCTTTTTTGCACCAGCTCCTTGATTTGACCTTGGTTTGCCTGGACTGCTATTTAACCTGACTTAATTTTGTTAAGATGTGCCTGCACACTTTGCCCTTCTGTTAGGGAACTTAATATTCACTTCTTGTTAGTTTTATATAAGTTCAGACCCACCACTGTTCTTGGATGGTGTCTACATCCAGACCGTGCTGGTCTCCTTTCTGTGAACCTTCTACCTGAGTAGCAACAGGTTTTGTTTCCTCGGAATGGAACTGCTTGTTGTCCGAGTAATCCTGAAAGGGAGAACATTACCATGCTAAGTATCATTGCTTTAGGGATGAGGATGGAACAAACAGTGTGAAATAGGATATCTGAGATGATGGCATTTAAGTCACGTGAGGAAAGCTATTTCATAGTTAGGAACTGGCTCATAATCTTCAGCATAAATACATTCACAGCTTGAATATTCCTAGATCTTCCATCATTTCTGTCAGCTTCTTAAATCTCATTAGAGGCTGGTATAGATGTGTCCTGGAAAATCAGGGAGCATGTATATCATATTTAGATCTGATGAAATAGGAAGCATAATTAGAATGTTTTAACATGTTTGTAGTTGCCAGTACATCATCAATCAAAGATTTAGCAGGAGTCTGTGGCCGGTAGATTCGGATGTGTGAAAGAGACCCAACAAAGTCTTTTTTAGTGTTTTTGTCTTTTGTGAATTTTTTTTTTTTTTTTTTTTTTTTTTAAGTAAGCAATGAAGAGAACATGAAGAGGTCTCAAAAATCTGATTTGGAAATGTAAACTTTATCCTTCTTCGAGGTCTGACATTTATTTAAGGAGCAGTCCTATTTCGTGTAACCACATGAGGATGTGGGGGTTTTTTGTTTCCCATGATGGAAATTCCCTGAATGCTAACATGTTTAGTTAAATACAATATTTATTGTTATTGACTTTGAATAAAAAAATTAGTAATATGCTGATGGAAGTCGCTGGTCGCTAAAGTTATGAGGCATTATGCTACCAGAGAAGATTAGATATATGAGAACAACTTGATGATTAAACCAGAAGTAGGAGAAATCAAATGTAGTCTTGTAGCACAAAATGCCTTAAGGAACTAAGAAGAAATGTTGGTATCATCTGGAAGAGCATGATTTGGAAAAAGCTGAGGTGGTTATAGTTTGACTGGAGGGTGAGAGTGAATTTCCAGTGCATCTTAGCTGAGAAGGAGGTTAATATGTTCCTCGTGTCAAGAGAAGTCCAATAGATTGAAAGAGGTAATAAACCTGTTGTACATGGTGCTCCACAGCTGATGATCCTTAATGTTAGATGTGAATGGACCCAAAGGGTGGGGAAAGTCATAACAGAAGGAGTGAGAGAATGGAAACCATTATCTATCAAGCTGATTGTAGAAGTTTCACTAGTCCTGCTCACAAAAGCTGAAGAGGAGGTACAGTTACTGCCTACAAGTTCTTAGTGAATAAGTATTGCATAGAAAAACACTGTGTTTAAAGGATAATTTAGTGGTTTATAGCATTGCCGGGGAAATAGTTTATCATACTGTTAAGACTCATTTAAAATTTGCATTGATTTTATATAGAAAACAGTAGATTTTTTTTTCATTCCTTGCAGCAGCCCAAACAACCCCTGCATATTTTGAAGCAGGGAAGGTAGTCACTCAGAGACATGAATAAGTTTGTCCCCAGATGCAAGTTCAAGTTATGCTGTAGGGCAAGGTCCTTGCTACGAGTCTTGGTGCTAAGGGAGTGGTGGAGGTTGAGCTGAGTAAAGGCTGAGCGCGTTGGTGAAGTAAAAGGAGCTCAGGTGTACCAGTACTGAGGAATGTTATGTACAAACACTGAGAAATTTACATAATTTCCATAGCCTATCCATGTAAATTGATGTCCGTGCTTCTCTTTAGAGCAGCAGAGAGACTGGTAGTGTAACATCACACACCTGGAGTGTCCCATTCGAATATTGGAGACACCACCACTGCTTTGGTGTTTTACCCTAATACAGTCCCAAATCCATTGCATCTGCAACTGTGACTTGAAGTACAGTTTTCTGGTTTCTTAGGGGTTGGAATAAATGGAATATTGGTCACAGCTGAAGTAAGTTCATCTCCTCATAGGTGCTGGAGATTTATAGGTTTCCACAAAACCAGCTTGAATATGTCCTCCAGTATCTCCTTCCTTGTGGGCAGTGAAAGCATTCCTGAGGTGCCAATACCCCAAGGTCCCTTTGAAAGTTTGTGAGGCTTTCCTGGTCCTTTTCCTGTTCACATTTGTTTGTGGACAAATATGGCCACAGTTTAACACCAGGAACAACAAAGGAAATCTAAACTTAGCGAAATACTGACAAATGCTTGCTTTTGGGAGTCTGTTTTTTCATAAGGGTCTGCAAATCCCTTAAAAATGATTGCATAACAACTGTGAATAGGGCTGGTAAGGACTGCTTTTTATTTTTTTTCATTTAAATGATTCCATCTGAAAATGAGTTCACTGAAAAGGAAGCTTTTGTAGCAATCTAGTAGTTTTGACAGAACTTAATTCAGAAGGGTTGGATGGGATTCCTGGCTAACAGCACTTCTAGCATGGCCAGTGTTCTGGCTGATGAAGCACTGATTTGGGACACAGGAAACAGGGGTTTGAGTTCTCTTCTGATTCCTTCTGGGAACCTGGGACTGGACTTCAGCTGGAATGGTTCGACTGCTGGAAAAGTGTAGCTTTGTTCATTGCAGTGAGCAGGTGAAACTTGGTTTTCCTCAACCCGCAAGAGACTGGTTAACAGGGAGGGCTACGCTTTTCTGTCCCTGTTATTACTTATTCATAAAAAAACATGATTATTACATCAGGAGGAAGTGGAAGAGAACAGCTGTGGCTGAGTCTTCAGCTGAGTTTAGGCTGCCTAGGATTAAAAGCTTTGTTGTCCTGGCTGTGGGAAGGGGTTTTAAGATTGCACATTCTACGTGTCAGAGGCATTCTCTGCCATGTACCTAGGTGGGTCTTTACAGTACAGCACTAGGATTCCTTTTCAATTAAAAAAAATGAAGTATTTTGCATTTTTGAGGCAAAGAGTTTTCCAAATCTTAAAAACCTTACGTGGGAGGAAAGAGATTTTATAAAATTTCTGTCGTTCTTTACAGATGAAGTGTTGCTTCTTGAGGAGAGACTATTTCCCTCTGGAGTCAGTAACTGCTCTGCATGGAGCCTGTGGGTACAATTAGTGGTTGACAGGCCAGAGTTTGCAAGTCACTGGTTTCAGTACTGGCTGTTGTAGAGCTCTTACAGCTGGAGAATGTAACAAAGGTGGAGAGCAGAACTGGCCAGAAAACAGTTATGTACCTGAAATAACAGATATTAAAGCATGGAATACCATGTCAGGGGCTGTCAGAATAACACATTTTTCAGAAACCATGTAACTATTTAAGCTAATAACTATTTTCCACAGAAAATAAACCCCTGAGATGATGAGAATAGATGAGTGATTTAATCTCTTGCAGTTCATCTCTTTTGCATTTGATGTATATACAACAGAAATTTAAGAATGAGGTTGTGGACTGTTTTGCAAGAAAGGGCATAAAATATTATGACCTTTTTGTGTGGTTTCATTCAACACCTGAGGTGCACCATATTCAATCAAAGGGGTCAGTGCTGCATGTTCAATCTGTTGAAACAGGAATCACTTATTTGGAAGAGGGACCATTGTATTTATTTTTAGCACTTTGCAGAAAGATTTGGTAGAAAACTGACAGTATTCTTGATTGAGTATTAATTTTATAGTGAATTATTAATCAAAGTGTTTAAAGGCAAAAACTCACAGAAAACAAATGCTCAATCACGTTTGGTTGGAAAAATCCCATCAAAGATATTGCAGCAGCATTTCAGTCTTTTTAAAAGCTTTCCTGCTGCCACCCCTTTATGAGCTGCCTTAGTGAGTAGAATGGGATATTTTTCAGGCAAGTTTGCCCTGATTTCTCCTGTGTGTTCTTAGATACCTTTGTTCTATAAAGAAGGTGAAATTTGCATCCTGTTAGAAGGACCAACACAAGGCCACACTTTGTTTTCCAGTGTAGAAAAAAAGCTAATAGAAGATTTTTGGTATAGGAGGGAAGGGGGAGAGAGACTGAATAGGGAAAGAGAAACCAGAGTCATGGAATCATCAAATAATTTATGTTGGAAAAGAACTTTAAGATAAATAAGTCCAACCACTAATGCAGCACTGACAAGGCCACCACTAAACCATGTCCCCAAGTGCCACCTCTACCCACCTTTTAACTACCTCCAGGAATGGTGACTCAAAAACTGCCCTGGACAGCCTGTTCTGGGGCTTGACACCACTTTGGGGGAAGAAAGTTTTCCTAATATCCAGTCTAAACCTCTCGTGGCACAACTTCAGGCCATTTGGTCTCATTCTGTCACTTGTTACTTGGGAGAAGAGACTGACCCCACCTCACCAGCACCTCATTTCAGGTCTTTCCAGAGAGCAGAGAGGTCTCCCTCAGGCTCTTTTCTCGAGGCTTAATAACCTGGAGTGGGAGTGACACATTGTATTACCTTGTGCAAAGCAACTTGCAATTTCTCCTAACTCTGTATGAAGCTCTAGCTGAGCTGGCCAAGGAAAAAAGTGTAATATAACAAGAAAAGTTATACTGAGATCATGTTAGTTATAGCAATCTGAGATGAGTTTTGTGACAAAAGAAAGAATAACACCAGGAATGACAGCTCTTTGAACTGTGGTTTTACATAGGCTGTTGAAGAAAAAGGTATGTGATAGCACTTTCTGTCAGTCTCTGGCTAATAAGTTTTGAGTTGGTTGGCAAATTTTAATCAAAATTAGCATGTAGATAGATATCTCAGAGGTGCTGAGTTGTTAAAACAATTATCAAAAAGCGTGGCTAATTAAAGCAGGGAAAGCCTGTTAATGGCCCTACAGACAGGATGGCAGAGAAAACTCAGCCACTACCCCTGGAGTCTGGCAGGAGCCAGTCAGGCAGAAGGACAAGGGTACAAGTCAAGCAACCAGCAGAGAATCACAGAATGAGCTAGGTTGGAAGAGACCTTTAAGATCACCTGGTCCAACCTATGGCCTAACACCTCCTCATCAACTGAACCATGGCACTGAGTGCCACATGCAGTCATCAGCAAAGAGCACGCACAGCTTCGGGCACTCGCGCTCTGCCTCGCCCAAACGAGACGGGTCCATGCGGTTTTGGGGCAAGAGAGGAATATTGCTGCCAGGAGATGGGGTAAAGGAGCATAACGAACAATATGGGGTAATGATGTAAATGTGGGGATAAGCAGAAAGCCTTTTGCAGGTAGCTGTTACTGCAGGTATCTGGGGAAGCTTGGAAATCTAATGGGAGCACAACAGGAAACGTGGGGTGAGCTGAGCTTCTCGTCATGAAAGTAGAGGAGGCAGAAGACATCTGGTGTAAATCTGCTGGAACAGCCTAAGGAGCCATTTTTTCCCTATTATTTTGCATGTGTGTGTTTGTGCACTGTGCTTCCTTTTATGTAGAGCTGAATCTGGTCAAGGTTTGATGCCTGCATCTCTGCATAAGGGGCTTCACCCCAAAGATAGATTTCAGTTTTTAAAAGTTTTACTTTAAATTTTGTGTGTATTTGAATACTCCATTATAGAGAAAGAAGATAATTGTTAGGTTTAATTTGACTCTGTCTTGGTTGTCACATTCAAGTTTTCTTTGGAAATTGTAAATTAGAGATTTGTGCTATGTCAGAGACCTTTCAAAAGAGTCAGAAATATCCATATTCAAGAACCTCATGTTCTTTGGATGCTGATCAACATCTCTGTTTTTCCCTTTGTGTCTCTCACTAGTTGAAGCAAAAAGGATGTGTCATGCTATTTTGCCTTTCTTTTTTCTAGTCACTGGGGCTGTGTTTGGAAGTTGGTGTTTAATTTACCATTTAGTGTTGGTTTGTTCCTCACTCAAAGTCATACCTAAAGCTGATTAAATCTTTCCTTTTCTTCCCAAGAAGTAAGATGCTTCAGTTTTGATGGCAATTACATAAAATCTCGGTCAGAATTTCAGCAATACAGGTACAGATTAGAGTAAATTAGTGCTTGCACGAGGCATGAGAGATAAGTGATCAAGTCCTTCATTTCATGAAAAAACAAAGGAGATCAAAACTTCAAATAGGTTCACTATGTAAATTTGTTGTTTTCCTGCCAGTCTTACCAGTATTCCATATGGATAAGTTTATTGTTTGAAGGTGATGAGTCTGTTTCAGTGAGATGGGCTAGAATAATTAAAAAGTAATAAACTGGAGAAAATATAGATCACTTTCTGATCTTAGCCTTTCAGATGGTGTATCCGGATTTCGAAATGCATTCATCCCTATCTGAGTTGTTTTGAGGAAAAAACCCACCAGTGGTGGACTACGGTGGGTGTTGTGAAGAAATGAGGTTGGAGCAGCAGCAGGCTGGAGAGACAGGAATGAGGCTGACCTGGAGGCTGACAGGTCTCCTGGCCTCTCTTAGGAAGCAATTCTCAGGAAAGTGGTGCCCAAGTACTGCAGTGGAGCACAGGATGATTTCTAGCCTGCTTTCGAGAGCTTCCCAGGAGATGGGATGTGGTGATCGCTCCTGAGGGACAAAGTTCTGTTCAGTTCTCCTGGCCATCTCTGGGGCAAGCCCACCTTTCCAAGGGGCATGTGAAATGATTGATGTGAATCTAAAGGTACCTGCTGGAGCTTTGCATGTTCATTATGCCCACTTTCTGCTTTCATAACTGACTCAGACCTCAAAACTTGAAAGACTCCTGAAATTGCAGTTCTACTCAAAATGTGACTTTGTTCATAAAGAAAAAAGGTGTGATAGGTTGTCATGTTTCTTTCTCGATAACTTCAGATCAAATATATTTAGATTACAGATATTTTTGCTGTCAGCCTTGCAGACTTAGCAAAGAAAGACAAGCCTGATTCCTTCCTACTTTGTGCATCATCACCGATAACATTCTGCAGCATAACTTGACTCTCAATGAAACTTATCCAAGCCCATGGTTTTACAGGTGCCATAAACTTCCAAATCTGGCTCTTCCATGGAAACTTATAAATTGATATATAAGCCAAAAATGAACCTGTCTGACTTTGATCAACATGTTTTTTCCTCATTGATAGGAAGAAGAAAAGAAATTTAAAGCAGCACCTAAGGCAATTAGGTATAAAGAAGTTGTGTAGCTACTGTGCATGTTGATGGAATTACTTTTATGGGTTGCTTTGTAGAAGAGAAACCATAAAGAGGTTTGTGAATCTTTCAAGTATATTTGAGTCAATGGTAAGTTTTTAGTGTAAATTAGCTGCAACTCAATTATTTTAGGGAAAATTTTACTCTAAGTTTTAGGTTTTACTGGAGTTAAACAGGCAAAAAAAAATTGTTCCCACCAAAATGTATATATATATTCATTTAAGGAGTGTATTTTTGAGTCAGAAATTTTGCAATTCTTACCCAGTCAAGGGACAAGAGTCCTGTAACTACTGAATTAACTACAATGGAGCAAAACCACAGTTGAGTCTAGCGAAGGAAAAGGATAAATATTTTTTTTTCTGCTATATATTTGGAAGAAAAAAATACTTTTCCAGATGAATACGACTTTTACAGTGATATATGGGCCTTTACCTTGCAATTAGGGTGACGTTTTCTCCAGCTGAACAATGGTCCCGTGGAACTGGGGAGATGAGATCTAGCGCTGCACTAGAATGAGATCTATGTTCTTTTTGGCTACAGCTCTTATCAGCAGTTTTTCCTTCACTGTGCAATCTCTAAATTTTGGATTAGTGGAGAGTTTTTTTTGTGGGACACCAACCAGATGCATTTCCCTGCTCCTCTCATTTGTTATTTGAACACAAAGCTTTTATTTCTGTGTTGCGAGGAAATGAGTTAATGTTGTGAGAGCGTTTTCATTGTATTTCATGGGATAACTGCTGTTCTAACTATAAAATATAATGTAGATATGAAAGGAAAAAGAAGGAAAAAGAGAATAAGTATAAAATGATTCTGCAGGCTAGAGGAAGAGACATACATGAAATTGTTTGAATTTAAATTCTATGTTAATGCCTATATTCCAGAGGTAAATTAATAATCACTTTTTCTTGAGTGTATTTAATTTAGCTGATGCTCCTGGGCTTTAACTCCATTCCCCAGAAGATTCATGTGAAAGTATGACAGTTATTTGTCTAAAGTATCAGTTTTCCTCTTCTATGGGAAATTTCAAAATTCAAGCAGAGAATAATTGCAAGTTGGAATATATATTTAACCTTTTTTGAATTAAAATTCAAAATATAGCAATCAATTTAGTGGGATCAAAACATTTTGATTAGTTTTACTTCCACTTTTTTACTGTACTACCTCACTAAGTATAATATATATTATATTTACAATTACAATTAATAGCCTAGTGTGACAGTAGATTAATTGCTCTGTTCAACACCTGAAGTGGAAAGCTTTGACAATGTTCTGCCACAAACTTAGTTGATATCAACCTGCTGCAAAAATTTGCAATTTTGTAAAAGTTATTGTTATGTAAATTCTCTGCCATTGTGGGGTTTTATTTTTTGGGGGAGGGGGGAAGGAGGAGGTTTGGTGGGTTTTTTTAAATAAAGCATTAAAAGATGCAAAAGAAAGACTGTAGGTAAAAGAAGCACAGCAAAAATGAAGTAAGAAAGACAGGACACCACTTGATGATGGCTACTCCCTTATTTTCCCTTAGTTCTGTGCTGTTAAAACTAGAAATAAGAGCTCACCTCTTCCTTCTGCTTCCCCCTACCCCTCCCAGCTGCCTCTGTGACTCTGTAAGTGAGGGCATTTTGCTCCAGCATAACCAGAAGCCCTCGCTGGGCTTTGCTCTGTCCCTCAGGCAGCGTTCAGACCCTGGTTTGGGGCTGCTGTGGGGTTTGCTGTGAAAGGCTCCTTGGGGCAGCACGGTCTCCCTGGCTTAGTTAAGCAGTCTGGAGACAAAGGGAGTCTCGAGCACAGCACAGGGAACGGAATGTCTTTAGAAAGTCGTCCCACTTGGTGCCCTGCTTCAGAGGAGCTGAGAACGGGCACCTCCATATATGCCAGAACTTGGCTTGGGCTCAGCAACCTCTAATTGTGCTTTAGAAACAAAGCCCAGAAACTCAGAGAGTTTAAAATAACTCCTTTGAACCTCAGAAAACACTGTGTCTCTGGAAACCATCCCTAGGATAGGCATCTGTCTTTCCCCAAGGGATGGAACAAGAGGGAATAATCGAGTCAGATTTTTTTTCAGTATTCAAGTTTGTGGCTTCCTTAAAGATTATCACCACACTTGAAATTGCTTAGTGTTTTTAGGGGAGCTGAAGCCCATCTGGACAAAAATCAAACTCTAGCAGAGTTAACACACAGTTACATTAAGTGTTCTGTGTGTCTGCCTATGTTTGTATAAATTGATCTTATCTGATACTCAGCAGGTCAAAATGCATGAATTGCCCTGATGGATGCCAGAACAAAAGGAAGAGGATAAGAATGATTCTTATAACTTGAGGCATTTTAATTTTCAGTCCTTTCTTAAAACAAACAGTCACTAGTAAGAAACCCAACTCTCATTGTTTTAGCTTCCTTTGTATTGTTCTTGTTCATTTTTGGAAGTAATTTTCCACTCAAATTTGGCCTTTTTTTTTTTTTTTTTTTTTTTGGTGCCTTTGTGTGGTGTCTAAAAATATGTTTTTAGGATGTTCTCAATAAGCCCACTGCTTCTTTATGTCACTATTTCAAAGGTCTTTGTGCACAGGGATGTTATTCCAGTTTCTAAAAAACACCATGCTTCTATTAAGTGTTTATTGTGACGTTTTCCACTTCCCATTGATTCTGATACACACTGAAGAAGGTATATTATTCACTGAAACATGGAAAAGAAAAAAAGAAGTGAAGGAATTGTCCTTATAGCTCAATTTAGTGCTCTGTCTCTCTAAACACAGGGTCACATACAGCATAGAATTCAGGGGGAAATATTTTTCTGGGCTGGGTGCTTGAGATAGAAGAAGGCTGGAAAGTTTCATCAGATTATACTGCTACAGAAACACAGATTTTGCAACATCCAAGATGTTTTAGAAATTGCTTTTTTTGTTGCCAAGTTACTAATTTGAAGGAACAATGTTCAAAAACTACCAAATGTTTCATTTTAACATCTTATGCATTGAAAGTTTACACTGTTTAAATCTGAAGTTACTTTCAATTTCATAATTCCTTTTTTGCTTTACATCATTACATATTGTTTTCACAAAAAGGAAGAAAACAGTGTTTCCTAATAGAAAGAATTAATGTTTCATCAGGTTTTCCTTACTTGAAATGAGGGGGGAAGTAAAATAAGTAAAATTCTTTTCTTTTATTCAATCCAAAGTAATTGTTTATTTTGTACATTGCAATGGATTCAGATTCAATATTTCATTCATTGTCTAATTTTTCCTGTGAAAAGAGTTAGCCTGACAAGCAGTTTGGCCTAATCCTGCAATATTTCTGCCATGGGCTTATCCCTTGAAACCTCTAAGGAACAGTTCTGGGGAATCCAGTAGCACAAACGTACGCAGATCTTGGAGTCAATAATTTTAAAACACAAGTGGTTACAATTAGACTTGATTTTTGATATTTTAGTTTGCAGGGACTCTTACAGCTTTCTCTCCTTTAAAATACTTGCTCCTGGGAAGAAAGATGATGCAGATCTGTCTTTCCATGTGGCCTGTGTTGACCTGTGGTTAGATTTGGCATTTTGGTGGGGTTTTTTTGTTTGTTTGTTTTTTGTTTTGTTTTTGTTTGTTTGTTTGTTTTTGGTTATGTATCCATGTAGTGACTAGGAAGAAGCAGGGAAGGCCACATTTTCTCTTCTTAGTGACTTATGTTGAAAAATTTTTCACTGCAACAGCCTCCCCTTGCTTGGGGATGAGCCTTTGCAACATTAGATTTCACAAACCCTGTTGCAGTGAGACACAGCACGTTCAGTATTCCCATCGTGTCTTCAGTCCGAGGATGCCAAGGCCCTTGATGTGCTCAGTTGCATAATCTCCTGCGTTGCATTTTCTCTTATTTTATAGGGTCCATATGCATGTGGAATGTTTAGGGATGAAAATTAAATTCATTTTTCCCCTATCCCTTTAAGTAGAGGACAGGTGATGTAAACCAGCAGAGCTGCCATGCTTTCTGACTCTGCTGATGCAGAGGTTTGGAAAGGATTTAGTCTTTTATCTGTCAGTTCCTTTGAATATTCAGAACAGTTTATCTCCTTTCCTGCTTCCTAGTCTCATGTTTTCATTGATTTGGAATATCATCCCACTGTCATGTTTCGGTTGTTTTTGTTGCTTGGAAAAACGTGCTAATTTTAAAAGGTGATCAAAGCCTGTGGAACAGAAACACCCCGTAACTGCCGAGACCTTGAGGGAGTTTTATTATTATTTTGCCTGTTACATATGAGCATCTAGGAAAAAAACCCAAAACCCCGACACCTTTATTTTTAGGCCTTGCTAATTCTTAGTCTTCTCTTAGTTGCCGGCTACCTGGCAACAGCTGATTGCCATGGCAACAGCACTGCTGCTCCAGGCTGGGCCTGGCTGCGGGATGCAGGCCCGTAATGGCCACTGAGGGCCTGAGGGCCGCGGCCCCACGGCTCCCGGCTCCCTCAGGGTGCTGCTGTGTGCCAGGGCCTCCTGTGTGCTGGAGGAGAGGGAAGGAAGGAACTCGTTGCCTGGGGTTGAGTTTTTCGTTGGGAAATTGAGATCTGCTCCTGTCTAATTCATCTTGTCTGTTGAGTCGTTATCTGGACTCTTGATGTGCTCGTTACCTTTGTTTGGGTCACTGCTGCAGTTGCATTGGTACCTGTTTGTGTTCCTAACTCTGCTTGCTGACAAAGCTTTTCCTTTAGCTCTCTAAGAATTCTGCTCTCAGCCAGAGCCATCCATCCTGTGCTCCTGGAACATTTCCTAGCTACCTTCAGATGGTTCATGCCTGGTATCACACCTTCTGCAAGACACCAGGGGTAGTTTTGTCACTGGTGCTACAGCTTCAGTAGCTGTACTTCAGTGCCAAGGTTGTAAATCAGAGCAGATTTTGACCATTTAATGCACTGAGGTGAAACTGATACAAGAGGAAAAAGCTATATGTCTTTTTGTATATTAATGCAATACATAACGCTAGTTCAGATGTAAGGGTTTTTTTTTTAGTTTTTGTGCTTCTTTCACTGTCACTCAAAACATAAAATTTAGAGTTTTTGAGTTTCTGGAATCTTGGCATGAAAGTTTGTTAGAGAAAGTTGTTGCACAAAGACTGTTCTTGCCCCTGGATGCTAGGACACGTTGCTTGGTTTGCTAACAGCTTTGGGTTGCTGCAGCTTCCATGTCTTGGTTTTAACTCAGTGGAAAATAACTCAGGCCTGACTGCTCTTGTTTGTGAGGCGGATGCAAATTAGAAATGATCAACACATTTAATTAGCAAATGTTTTTATTGAAAGTCTTGTCAGTGTGGCTTGAGAAGGAGTGGGTGGATCCTGCAGGTGAGCAACTGGTGGCAAAGCTGGTTTTCACAGCAAAGTTCCTAATTTTGTGTGTGGGATTCTCCTTAAGAATCGAGGACTGTTAAGAAGGGATGGGATCTACCTTACCAAGTGGGCCAAAAGTAACTTTGCCAACAGGCTGGGTGACAACTTTAAACTAGGAGCAGTTGGAGAAAGGAATAATGACCCACAACGAAGTGAAAAAGGGGTGCACCGAGTTTGTAAGCAAAGGGTGTAGGGTTTTGTAGACAGGAGAGAGCTCTTAATCCACAGCACTGAAGGGGGCCCACATGAAGCCTATGCACACAATAAGGAAATACCTACAGGACAGCATTACAGGAAAAGCTTTCATGCCTTTTCTGGGAAATGAACATGACCAGGTACCCGTCTGAAGGGTCTGTCTGCTCATGCACACAGTGTAGGGAATAAACAGGAGCAGTTAGGGGTGTGTGTGCACTTCCAGAGCTACAGAAATCATCTGAACTGCAGACATGGTGGGATAGCTCACACAAGAGCAGCACAGTAATGGATGTGCACAAGCTCATCAGGAAGGATGGGCCAGGACAGGATAGGGAGAGTTAATTTTCATGTGAGTGAGGTGGGGGAATGCATGGAGGTCTCCCTCTGATGAGCCAAATGGGCCCTCATAGGTTAGGGCTTGTAGCAGGTTGGTTTGCATTTTTACTTTTTGTGAGATAAGAATTAGGAGGAAGGCAAAGCAGGCTTCACACTTAAAGAATATGAAGAAGTTTGTTAACATAACTTAAAAGGATTAATAAGAGTTAAAATACACCTTCAGAACACTACTCTTCCCCCCATCCTCCCCCCTCTTTCCAGTTACAACATAAAGGCACAAACTTGAGATTATTTCAGTCAGTTTATCAACTCTGTAATAGTCTTTTATCAGTTCACTTAGGGAGAGGAGTCTCTTTTGCCCATGCTATGGGGCTTTTCCACAAGGAGTCTTCTCGTGGTTTCCATTTCACAGCACAAGCAGCCGCCCAGGGTGGTTTTCTGCTGGCATGTGGAAGTCCCTTCCCTCGACTTACAGCTTTCCCCACAGCTGTTTTCAAGGGTTCAGTTTTAGCTAACGGGGTACTATTTTAAGGATGAGCAGTTTAAGAGCAAAGGTTCTCGCCATCTGCCTCTAGGGGCATCTTCATCTCAGGAACAGAGGTCTTCTTTCCCCCTGGGAACAAGGGGTCTTCACTTCATCGCTGTCCTTCTCCATTCAGGTTCCTCAATGAATCACAGCTACAGCATTTACTGATTCCAGCACAGGCACCTTTGCTCATGGCTCCAATTTAAACAGCTCCACCCCCCATGCTTATCACGAAATTACAAGGGGTTCTCTGATGTATCACAGTCCATTACCATAGCTTCACAAAAGAATTTCAGCTTCTAGGTTTAAAGCATCTCCTCTATCTCCTCCCTCTGGGCTTCAGCTCTTTCCTCTTAACTGACTTTGGTGTCACTATTATGGTATTTATTCACGTGCCTTTGCCTTTCTCTTTCCTCTGACCTGGGAGAGGATGGATGTGGCAGG
>VZRQ01006249.1:288808-405009 GCA_013397975.1 Machaerirhynchus nigripectus
AGAGATTTCCCGGGCTCTCACCTGGTTTAAATATGTGAATTTCGAGAAGCGCTATTGGTCTGTACAACTGTCCATCAACTCAGGTTCAAACCATCCCAGGGCTATAGGTTAGGGAGCATTCAGACAAAACGGAGATACACAAGTCCATGCGACCTGATGGGATGCACTCATGAGAGCTGAGGGAGCTCCCCCGGTCATCGTGAGACGACTTTTGATTATTTTTTTAATTAGTTTTGACAGCATCAGTGTGTTATCAACATTTTTCTCGTACTGAATCTAAAACAACAGCACTGTACCAGCTACTAAGAAAAACATGAGCCCTGTCCCAGCCAAAACCAGGACAAAGGTATGGCAATAGGGGTTTTCCTGCAGAACCCGAGCATGCTGTAGTTTTTTCCTCTGTAGTGTGAAAATGAAGTGATACACTAATCATAACAGCGGAAGAAAAAGTAAATTCAAGAATGCTCTCAGCTGAGTTTGTCTTGGTTTTCAAGAAATCGGAACCTACGAAACATAGTATGTTAAAACTCAATCGGTGATATCTACAGAAAAGCAGGCTTGTTTTTCCTGGAAGGTTTGCTAGTTTCAAAATTTGATTTTGTCCTCAGAAGTTTCTGTGGGGACCAGAAGGCTGCTCTGGATCATTCTTGTTTGAACATAATACGTGCTGGTTTGCCATTCTTTTTGGGTTGATGTCAGTATAACCAAAGTGATCAATAAACTGCACATCATGAAGGTCTTTGATGTTGTCGCCTTTTTGAACATGCAAGGCAGCTCTGAACAAAACTCCTTCGAGCAAAGAAGCAGCCTTAGCACACGTGCTAATGGTCAAACACAGGAGGAATGAAGTGGCACAGAGCAGATCCATCGCAAACGGAGATCTGGGACATCAGGCTCACTCAAAAACATTTGCAAGGGCAAATTCCTCCCAGGGCCTGCTTTCAGAACTGAGTGGGAGTCTCTGCCTTGTACTCATGAAGTGACTGACACCAGCATCTCTTGGGTCCTGCTGAGTTTCCACCAGCATATACAAACAGTCCCTGTCTCACCTGGGAAAGAAGTATGACATTTGATACACTGTACTTGGCGGGTAAATCACAGACATTTGCCTTGGAATTCCTCATCTTGAAGGTGACCTGGTAGGTTTGGAACTTTTTAAAAATTGTTTACATTTTAATGTCTCATGTTTTCTATGTTTTACCATACATTGGGCTCAGTGATACCACTTGGAGGGCTTTGATAATGCAGAAGTGAAATGTTTTTCATTTTTACCAACAATACTCAAACATACACTCTTAAACCCTAGGTATGCTTCCCTTTGAGAGCCTGTGGTTGCCCATGAGAGCACTGATTTTATATACACATTTCCCTTATCTTTCAGAAGAATAGGGTACTCTGTGACTGGTCTGGTATTTTAGTAGCTGTCATCTCATAACCTCTGTTAAAAGTAGTAAAATACCCAGTGCTAATGCTCAGTTCCACACTTTTGAACTTGACTGAAATTCCTGTGTTAGTGCAAACTACAGAATTAATGACTTTGTAGAATACAAATCTTGGTTTAGAAGATGTTGGGGGGAGAACTTTAATATGCAGGTATATATATTACAAGAAATGATGAGTTCTAGTATTTTCACTGCTTGCTTTGCCTTCTACGCCATTCCTCATTCTTGGTTAAAATGCTGTATCATGTTGCATGTGAAATTATGTTGATTTCAAGCAGCTGCACCTAGTAATTTGGACTGAGTTTAAAAAAAATGCTGTAAAGCTACAGACAAAATTCTGATTGATACTTGCTGATTGAGAGTATTCTGTTTAGTATCACTGGGTGGACTCCACATTGTTGAATACTGCAGCTTAAATGATTTTGTTGGTCAAGATAGTGACCTACTTATGGGAGATTACTTTTAAATTTTGTAAAGGCATGGACTTACTGTAAATTCCTTAGCTAAGTGAGATAATAATCAGTACAGTCTCATTCCGTCAGTAATTGATCTTTACTCTGAGCTTAGATATTACTTCTAGATTGCTGAGGTTCTCATGTAAGGATTGGTGGAAATCCTAATAAATATGAATCTTAAAAGAATTTAATTAGTACAAAATACTTAAAAGGGTTCAATCTAATATTTATAAAGAGATTGTTTCATTTTGATCCAAAATCTACAGTATGATTTGGAGCTTTGAAGTCTTTGGTAATAATTTTACAGTTGTCAATCCTATTCAGGCCTCTGGAAAAGTTAAGTGTATCTTCTGTTACAAACTTGTTTTCCTCAAGAAAGACCTCCAAGAGTTTTATTTTAACACTTTAAAGCTGAGGTTATGATCTTTTTTGCCTCTGCTTCAGTTTCAGGGCTTCGTAATTCATCCTAAGCCCTTAACACAAGGCTTGGGAACCTTCTGAGCCTTTTTGGTATCTGTAGAAGTTGTTACTGGAAGCCTTAGACAAACTTTGAAGCGGGAGAAAATGTCTCTTTTGCTATTAAGAGTGAGGGAGCTATTGGAAAGAATACATAAACAAAAGAGAAACCTCTAATCACTCAAATGCCCTTCCAGGATAAGGAGTCCTTAACGCTGGGCTGCGTTGTGCTCACAGTGATAAGATAGAAGATGACTGACATCTTTGGAAGATAGGGAGGAAAGGATGGGATGCTGTGAGCTTTGCAAGGGAAAATTCTTTTATGGCTGAGAATATTTGTACAGACATCATTCTTTATTTTAGCACTTAGCTCTGTTTTGGGGAGAGCCTCTGAACATTCATGTGGGGTTTTTTCCTGGATATGATTACCCTGCTGACACAGTAAACACTTTATTCTCTCAATAACATAATCTGTCCAACAAGCTGTTGGCAGGATGGAAAATGCCTTAGAATACATCCAAGCTACAACTCTTTTTGTAATTATTGCATTGTTGCAGGTGGTTGCTTGTAGTTCATCATTCCTTTGGAAATAAAAGCCTTAAAAATTTATAGAAAAATGCAGCTATTACAAATAGGACTGTTGCCAAGGGGAAGGACTGTGTTGTCTTGGTAGGCTTTTAGAAATATATTCAGGATTGTAGTTGTTAGTTGAGCCACAGTTTGTTGTCTCTTGGCGCCTCAGTTCCTCAAACTGTATGATTAAAAAATAAAAATGCTGCTTCTCTCTCCTTTCTGCAGGTCTGGCAGCACCTTTGTGTCAGGAGTTTCCCCTGCCAGCCACATCCAGCTTCCTACCAGTCCTTCCCCAATTCCTCTTTGTCCTACTCTGCCTCTCCTACCCTGAAGTTTCTTGCCCCAGCTGTGGTGTGAACATACCTTGCAAATATGCAGCACTTAGGAGAAGAGAAGGGTGTATGGGAGGGTTTTGGGGAGAAACAAAACCTGAGGTGCATTCCATCAGCAGCTTTGAGGGGTGTACTGATAGTTTGCTTTAACTTTCTATCAATAGCCCGTAAGCAGCAAAAGCAGAAAACAAGGACACTTTGGAACTGATCTTTTTTGTTCCTAATCCAATAAAGTCACTGTGTGTGTGTGTAACTTGCCTGAATGGAGAAGTGGGATGATTCACAGTGCTAAAAAGAGGAATAAATACCGAAATTCTTTAGGAGAATACGTCTATGCAACTCTTCATTGTAAATTACAATTATGGAGCAGAGTCTGAATCCTTTTATTTTTAACCGTGAAGGGTTGACAGTGTGTTATGTAACTTCAAAATATTGCCCTCACGCTTTCCTTGAGCATCTTACTTAAAACCCAGGAACAAAAACACATAAAAAAAGAAGTGCTTTGTGTTGTGTGCTCTGTAAGCATCATCAGCCTGGGCTGAATATGCAGTGCTGTGTGGTGGTGCTATCACAGATGCATTTCTGCAATCAAAGATTTTGCCTTTCACAAGATGAAAAGATATTTTCTTAATGCTCATTACAGTGTATTAAGACATTAGTGCTCAGATCCTTTCAGTGCATTAGAGAGAGCATTGTCATTCTATTTTCTCATCAGATGAAATAATCGTTTATCTGAAATTGCATTACCTTCAGAGAAAACAGGGAAGGATATGGGCTCAAGCTTTGACAATCAAGGGTTACTTTAGATAATGCAGTTAACCACTTGAAATAGCAGAGTGAGACATCTGAGCCATTGCCACGTAGCAAAACAGCAGAAGACGGGCAAGGCTTTTGACTTGTTCTACAACACTGCATGTCTATTTTAAGACAAAACCTAAAGCAAAGGTCAGTCTGCTCGTGATAAACTTTCAGGCTGACTTTGCATTAATAGGTGAGAGAGACAAGAAACTGTTAAGGAAAAATAAGAACATGGTATTTTCATTACTTTTTTCTATTTTTTTACAGAGCCACAGATGTTTGTGGCACTCTACAGACAAATAAAACAACAGGTCCTGACACTGAGGAATTAATACTACAGTGAAATGTTACACAAAGGGATAACAGTATTCACAGAGAGATTGGAGGAAAATGTTTTCACAGCAGTGAAGTATCTTGAAATGTGTTTATTACACACATTTTGATGTCTGTCTAATAAAATGTCAGAGCCAAGATATGCTTAATACTGTAACTGGTGTCCCAGAATGAGGGTTGAGCTGAAGGTCACTGAGGGAATGATGCCCGAAAAATTTAGAGCCATCAGGTGTCTGAAGTTGGAGAAACGAAAGACAGGATCTGGGGGAAAATTACAAGCAATAGACAGGGCATGGTAGGAAAAAACATGGGTTCTGCTAATCCCCAGCAAGTGATACTCAAACTATCGGTGCTTGAAATTTTCATTGTGGTTGCCAACCTGGGGGACTAGATCTGTGCAAGACTAATCAAAGACCCCATGCACTTCCAGCCTCCTATGAAAAAGTGTCTGTTTTCTCTCCCCGTTTCTTGTGAGTGAAGGGATAGTCTGTTAAAGGTAGTGGAAGTGACTGAGCAGTCGGTGCAGGGAAGGAAAGAGCAGGAGACAGCCATGACCTGGGTTCAAGCAATCAATGGAGGGAGCATTTAGACCATTTAGCCTCTGTGGAAATGAGAAACTTTAGCAAAGTGGGAGAATTTTGCAGAAAGAGCCTGCCCTGCTGATCACATCACACAAACTTTGGCGCACACTGGATTGGGGAAAGTGTCTGTTTTCTTCCAGACAGCTTGTACTGGAGCTGTTCTCTGGGTGCTGTGGTGGTAAACATGCAGAAGAAGATGTTCATCTGAACATCATGATGTTCATCTTGGTTGAAGATGTTCAGTTGAGCCTCCCGTGAGTTTCATGACTAGAATGTTCTTGCTACTTTTCCTTGTGAAACAAAACAACAGGGAATATTTTCGAAGAAAGTTTGATTTTTTACCTACTCTCCAGGAACTGAAATAAGCTCTGTTCATAGAAAAGAAAATCTTCTGCAGAGATCTGCTGTTTCTTGGAAAGACCATTTCCTGTTTGATAGCTGTGGTGTTGAGTGTCTTAAAAGAGACTTCCTGGTGGTGTGTAGTTTGCTTATTTTCTTTTGAATCCAAATGCATGGAGATCAAAGAATTGAATTCAATTTCTGAACAGCTTCTAAAATACTTGAACCTGGACAGAAAGAGAGTGGCATTACCAATTGGCAGAATTTTATGTACCATGAAATTGTTAGTGTTCGTCATCTGCTTAGCAGTACCTCTGTGTTGAAGTGGAGATGGGGAACGGAGTAATGATTGTATATTGAAAATAAAACTCTGAATTTAAGTGGACTATGAAAGGCTTCGGGAACTGTCTGCCAGATGTAGTTTAGTCAAAATAAAGACATTCATCAGCTCTAGGGGGCTATCGTTCAGATATGTGATTTTTCAGACAGGAGTGCTGCATTGAAAATAAAAAACATTGTTATGGATGTGCTTTTTCCAAATGTATTTTGAAGTCAGGAATCTTTTAATCCTGATTTTTTGTTTGTTTTTCGTTTTTTTGTTTTTTTAATCAATCTGCCTAGAGATGCTCTTGAAGATTTTAGGAATAAAACAATTGTGCTTTTCTTCTTCAATAAGCTTAATTTTTTAAGTAAATAATTTTAGCTATTTTAAAATTAATCTGAATAAATTTAGCAGGACAAGTGAGAGCTGGAATGCACGTTGTGTGATGGTGAGGGATGTTTTTCTTAACTATTAATAATAACAACATGCCAAATCGATTTCATTGTATTATAACAAAGATTAGGTCATTGACCTAGGGAAGGTCAATTGCTTCCTCCTCCATGTGCAGAGGAAAATGATACTTTCCTGACTCAATCCTGAATTCCTTAATCAGTTTTCACTCGGTCATTATTTAAACAGATACTTGACTAACTTCACATTGACTGAAGAAAGAATGAATGAAAATGTGGGAACTTGTCCCTTGAGGCTTTTTCATGGTAATTTAATACAATGAAAGTATATTTTGGGATTAGGAGAGAATTCCATTGGAAGAGAGGATGTGTTTTTGAAGTGAAGGAAGTACAGTTAGCTGCCAGAGTCATTCTCAACAACAATTTGCATACTAATAAATAGTCTACTCTTCTATAGGTCCTTTCAGCCAAGAATCATGAAATGCTTTGTGAAAAAGGCCGCATATTATTTATCCTCACTTTGCATATAAGAAGTTGAATTAAATTGTATTTGAAGTGCAGGTTGAAGGTCTCAAACGAAGCAGGCATATCCAAGTTCACAAATAAACTTACTTTTTAAACCATGAGACCATCCTGCCAATCCTTGTGACACTTCTTTTTAGCACACAAACTTCAGCAGATTGCAGTGAGATTTTTCTAAACTGACAACCATTTGGGCTTTATGGGTGGCTGGTCTTAATTAAGCGAATTTGCAATCCTTGCACAAACTGAGATTTAGGTCTAGTTGGTAATTATATCTTTTCATTGATGACAGGGCAATCATCAATGCTTTTGGATGACTGAACAGATTCACACTTGGCTGTTAGCTTGACCTCTCTATGTGAGCTGATTTTTTTCTTTTTTTTTTTTTTTTAGGTTTACTCAGGAGTCTTTCGATACATATTTTATGAGTTTCATATCTTCACACACCATTTAATTTAGTTAAATATTTCAGTCACTGATTTCCACACAAGAAAAATTGCATAAATTATACTCAAGTATAGCTGAATCCAAATCTATCAGAGAAGTTAAATTCTTGCTGAACACTTCCACTCTCCTTCTAAGCAATTGCACAGCAGGGGATATAATGGACATTTTGACATGCAAGTTTGTGGTTCAATATTAAAGAGAGAAGGTGCTCTAACTTCCCAAGCCAGCAAAAATTAGGAGTCTTAAATTTAAGTCTAAGCCCCGCATTGTATTGTGTATTTGAAGTTGATGGGAATGCATGAGAACAGATTAGCCTTCCTTTCCTACTGTTAGCATCCTTCAGCTCCACTTTTCCTCCTGGAAAGTGCATTATATATCTTGGGTTCATGTTCTCCCAGTTCTCGTTTTTTGGTGGTTATTTACTTTTATTGCCCTCAGTTCTCTCACATTTGTCTTCCTTGTCCATGTAACATCATAATATCTTTGAGAGAGGCACTGTCTCAGCTGATGTAGAAATATGATCCTTGAAGTGATGGGAATTGAACTTCCGTAAGCACTCTCAGTAGCAAAATGATAAAGCTTCAGGGAAAATAATAATTCCTGCATCTTGGGTGATATGGAAAAATATTACGCAGGCTAAAACTTCTGCGAAACCTACTCAGGAAAGTACTTTAGCATTTGTGTCAGTCTCTTTGTAAGACTGCTGCACAGGTCCAAAGTTAATAATTTTCTTAAACACTCTTCTGTATCCAGAGCCTGAATAGTCTGTAGCTGTATGTTTATTTTTTCAAACAAAACCTCCATTAAAATGCAAGTTTTCATTGCTGTTACTTGTTGTTGTTTGGCAAACTGCATAGAGAAGTCACTGGAGAAATAAAAGCCAAAAGGACAGGTAAAATGGCATAATTGACAAACATTGAGAGAGCCCCACTGAGACTAAATCTCATTAACATTGCTGTAGAACTGACCTGGGTAATCTCTTTCCTGATTTCCATCTTGCATGGAGAGGTAGTTGTCATGTACATTAGCAGCAGAGAAGAATCCCAGCTATGCAGCTTAAGTATTTTCTTTATTAACCTTTGAGAAGGTCTATTTATGCTCCCTATTGTTCATTTGTACTCAGCAAAGTAACAGCGAGGAAATCCCTTCTTAAAAACAATAAACTTCAAGCAAGAATCCCTCTTCATCACTGTGGAGGTTTTTGAAGCTGGGGACAAACTTTGTTCTGAAGCCAAACTGAGCTGTGTTTGACCAACACACCAGTAATGGCTCTTTGGTGTTACTTTTGCTATTAGTTTTATGAACTTTGAAAATTAATTGCATTGCCTGTAGGCCATGGCTAACTAATGTGGTTTAGCTAATCTGATGGATGACATAACTCACAATGATTGAACAGTTTTGCCATTCAGCCGTGTAAACAGGGATCCAGTGGTTTGAAATGTTAAAACAAAGCAGATCAGTACGTAAAAGATCAGTGACACACCTGGATATCAACTGGATATGCAGTTTATCACATAGATTTTGATTCTGTGTATCCGTGATATAAAATATGTATGAGAGATCCTTCAAGGCTTGCAAACACAAATCTCTTTGTCATTAGATAAGCATTAGAAGTCTGCATTCAACTCAGATCTTGTGTCAGATTAGGTTATTCTTAGGGAGCTGATAACATCTGGGATTAGGCATTCTTTTTTGTTTGTGGAAAACTGAAAAGAAACACTCATTCATCATCAGAGAGTATGGCTTCTGTGGAGCTGTATTATTATATAAACCTACCAGAAATTAATTCACAAAGGATGCCTGCAGAATACTGCCACAGGAAATGAGGACCAAGGAGCCCTTCTGCATGGTTCTGTCAAGTTGGGGATGCCAGGAATCGAAACAACACACGTCTCTGCTTGTTTTCATGCCTGCAAATAGAGAAGCTGCTAAACAGACCTTTAGGTTCTAATGTGATCTCTCCCAGATTTTATTTATCTGTTTCTCTCCAGTCTTCAGGTAGTGTTGAAGTGGCTGCTATGGTAACTTGGGATCGAAAGCCAGCACAAATTTTCCTGTTTTAAAGATTTCCTTTTGCCTTTGACATTCTCTTCATACTTTTACCAAAGTCATATTCCAGAATTCTATTTAAAAATAAGTAAAAATAGTTAATTAAAATTGTGGGGTTTTGTTTTTTTCTCAAGTGAGAATTAACTGGGCCAAGAAACAGCTGGATAAATTGGCCCAGATGGAGGAAGGTGAGAGACAGAAATGCTCACTGTACACCTCCAGTGATGTGTTGTTGTGACATTATTGGAAAAGAGTTCAAACAGGGTCCTTTCAAGGGCCTGCAGTGAAAAGATGACATTAAGAATCATATTTGCAGATCACAAGGCTGTCAGTAGGGTCTGTATGGCACAAGCACCAAATGGCAGCTTACAGGATTGATTTGGACCAACTTTTATTAACTCAGTAAGCTTAAAAGCAGCTGTGTTAGCATCTCATTTGGAGATATAAATAAATACATACATATATATAATGGCTCCCTGAAAGCTATAAAAATGAGGGATTAAGTAAAACAAAATTTTACTAAAAAGGATTCCCCAAACAACTAGATTTTAGGGGTGAACTGATCAGGAGGAATAATCCTAACAATATATTTATTACTTGATAATTTAAAAATAGATGCTGATAAATTTAAACCTGCACTTTCCAGTACTGTATGCTCAAATTAGCATGAAATTGAATTGCCATTTTCCTGCCTCTATTTGGTCTGTATTCTCTGCAACAAGATTCTCTTAGCCAGAAATAACTTGTCTCATAATGTTTGCCTTGCTGTTGTACAAGTTCTACCCCACTTCACAACACGGCGGGATTTGGTCTAGTTCTCATCTGGTACCAGAATGCTCACTGGAAGGAATAAGCCAATTTTATTTTGGTTTTGATATATCTATAAAATCAAGAGAACTGTGTCCCCAGTCATGACAACTTCATTTATCTTTCTGCAAAACTTTCTGGGTATTATTTGTTCTGGACTTCAGAAGCAATTAGTAGGAAAGGGCAGAAAGACTGTCTCCTGTCCTGTGAGATGTTGCAACATTTAAAATATTGACTCAATCTGTAAATGGACAACCCTTTCAAAGAAAGGAAAGATGCTCCTCCTAGAGCAGTAGAACAGGTACTCATTTTCCATGATAAAGTCTATGCTTACTGAAGCAAAATTATAAACCTCCCACTCTGGTTAGAAGATGAGTTCTCTTTTAATTATTTAGGTTCTCTTACTGCCAAACTGAGCTTGGTTAAGCCATTCTCCTTTTCCCAGTATCTGTCTTCGTTGATACAGACATAGGTGTTCATTTGAAGTTTTGACTTCAATTTATCAACATCTCTCAGGAAAAAGCCAATAGATGTATAATTGAAAAATCTTTAGCCAGCTTTTAGAGACACTATGGTTGAAACACGTCTCTGGTGACTCGTGTCAGACTTTAGACAGGGCTCTTTGTCTCAGAAGATGCAGTTTTCTGTGTAATGGGCATCAGAACGCCTACCTGCCTCATATAGAAGTTGCAGGGGTGAGGGAATTTATATCTGTGCCTTGTTGGTTTTCTTCCTAAAGCTAAACGCTGCCTGAGAGTGAGAGTCCTGACCTTGAAATTGGATGTAGTACTGTTAAAGGCAAAACTTATCACCGAGAAAATGTGCCAACCCTCTATTTATCACTTACCCAGCTGTTCCGCTAAATTACAGCTCCTTTAAAATTACACTCTAATTCATCAATAATTCAGCACTGAAGTCCTACGAAGAAAACACTAGATGCCATTTTGAATGGCTCCACTATCAAATGATAAGCTATTCAGAGGGGAGAGTGGGAATACTGCTGAGGTGCCGCGTCTGTGTTGCCAGGGGAAATTCAGTTCGCCTTAGAGAAAGCTACAACACGACAGGGCTCAGGAGGTTGTTTCACAACAGACCTTTGGTAGACACAGAACAGAATGCCGGGAGGGGAGAGGGAAGCCTGTGGGGTAAATACATCGACGCGATCTTCTTGCAGCTTTGCAGGCTTATCTGGGTATTTAAAGCCCACACCAGCAAAGCAGATCAATGCCTCACGCGGCGGATCGCGCATGAGCGCGGGGCTCGGCGTGGCTCCAGCCTCGCCAACGCTGCAATTAGTCAGCGTGTGCCGAACAGATGTGTGTGTGCTGGCCCTGGCCCTGGCAGCGAGGATTAACCCTTCGGGGGTGCCTGGCACGGCTCGGGGGGCTGCTCCTCCGCCCTTGTCTGCAGCTCTGGCCTGTGCACCGAGGGCACCTGCTCGTCATGCGAGGTGCTGGAGAGGGGTGGGTGCAGCAGCACGTTTGCTTTTTTCGGTTTTGCTGTGGCAGAGTCATTTCACTGGCACTCAGCATTCTGGAACACTGTCCTCTCTGCTGCTCCCACTTTCTCTGTGTGACAGAACATTTGTAATGATGTATCCAGACGGAAGCTGGATGTGTGCAGTAATGCTGTAGTAACAGTGGGTGAGACAGTGCATGGTAAATCATGGTTAGATCAAATGGATCACATCAGTGCAAATGAATTAGCTTGTACAGTAATTCATCTGCCTTCACTTTTGCTTTGCACTGAAGTTCTGATGGGCTTTTAAGCTTAAATATAGTTTTGAAAAACATCCCAATATGTTGTAAATTTTCTTCTAATGAAAAGATATTTGTGAGATTGAGAGGACTTCGGTCAAAAATATTCTGTGCTTGTAGCTCCAGCTTTTTGCATGATAGGAGATGAAGAAACCTTCTCACAAAACCATTTTCATGCAAAATGGCTGACCCTTGGAGCCCCCTCAATCCCCTGCAACACTTGAAAATCAACACCAAGGTGGAAGTTGCACCCCCCGTGGCTTGTACGGGTCTGTGTGCTCCTATACAAAATTTGGAGTCTATCAGAAGACAAAATTATCTCTTTTTCAATTCTGGTTGTGCTTGCTTTTCCACTTGATCCTGGTGATGCTGGTCTTCCGTCAGGCGTGTTTTTCTCCATGCCCTCCCCTTAAGTCCCTGAAATTTTTAGCTTTATCTGCCTCCTTTCGCCTTAGGCTTCCCAGGGGATTTGCTTATTGTTCCATTCCTTGAAGGGAACAGCCTTTAGAGTCCCCGGGTTGGGTAACAGCTGCACTTCTGTTTCAGGGCCCACCTTGTAGCTCTGAAATGAGCCGCTCTGTGCAGGTGCTGTTTAGCTCATGGTGGGAAAAACTCACCTTGCCTCAGAATGTCAGTCCACTACCAATGTTAGCTGTGGTTATTTATATATGGTAATGCCTAAGAACAGCAGCCCTGTCCTGCCCAGACAGTCATTCTGATGCCAGCAGAATTAGAACGGTGCCCTAACACACAAAAAGCTCTCCATTTCTCATTTTATTCTGTTTGTTTAAACAAGGAATCACTCATTTAAACATTAAAATTCAGTAATACTAAATAAATAACGTAGCTTTGAAATGCAAACAGATTAAAAACAAAGGCAGCATCCTACTATCCCTCTCTCTTTTACACATCTACAGGCTCAGAAGGGAGGCTGGGGAAGACACTGCATTAATAAACATAAGGCCAGAAGTAATCATTAAATAAATATAATTTTTAAAATCCCCTTGATATTTAAAAAATGCTGAAGGCTTTTGTTTAATAAAAAATGGCTAGGAATATAAGATGAAATGGGTACTGTAGAGCAGTGAATTCTGTATCAAGAAATCAGCCACGACAAAGTACAAAGACCCAACATTTCAACAGGCAGCAGCGGAATCTCTGGAACAAGGCTGGCGCCAGGTCAGTACAGAGGTTTCTGTGCTATAAAGGGTCTTTCCAGCTGGGGTTTTAAACCTTAGTGAGATCACCTTCCAGTCCAAATGCCAGTCTGAGCAGCCCCCGGAAAGCACTCAATCTGACGGCTCGCTGTGGAACAGAGGAGCAGATGGGCTGATCCTTCCTGAACAAGCTGCGAGCTTGGGAGCTGCAGCATCACAACCCCTCCGGCCACGTGGTGACCAGGGCACGTGTTGCTGCTGGGAGATTGCAGGAAGTAAAGACACCACAAATGCAAACTATGCAATGGGAAAAACATTATCAGTTGTGTATTTACATCTCTTTCCAGGGAGAGTCAAAATTGATGGCAGGATTCAGCTCGCTTCTTTTCAGCTTCCGTGAGATGTTGGGCCACAAAAGAGGGAGCCAGGAAGGGAAATGGTAAATTGTCTAGTTCCAAACTGATGTGTTGGCCTGGTATGCTCGAATCCCCAGAAGCTTTAAAGAAAATAGTACCTGTTTTTAAAGAAAATAATCCCTCTTTCTACACATACTGACGGTTGTAGAGTGGGAAGTATTTTTCAAATATGCACAACATAAAATCTTTTGGGAATCATAGAACTCAGAAGCGGATTCTTATTCAATCTAAATAGCTGACAGATCGATCTGAATAATGGCATGTATAACAGCAGCTTGTGCAAAAGTAGCAGAGCTAGCTTTAAAACTGAATATCTTGCCTAGCAGGAGCTCTTTAATCACAGCAGCGCAGAGTTCTACTGAAGCTAACTGCCCCAGTGTTTTCTGAGCTTCTCATGGAAGCTTTGCAGTTTGTTTGGCACCCTGGGATTCCCAGCCATGCTGGTGGCAGAACATCTGGAAACCGTGCTCAGGCATAACTGTGGGAACGTGGCTGTTCACAGATTTTGCACCACTTGTTAGTGGGATCTCCACATATGCGATCGGCCCCTACAGCAAATCCAAAGGATTTTGAATCATTCATTTCTCCTCCTGTGACACAGAAGTCAGACTCTTATGCTGTTACAGTGAGCTCAGTTGTAGTATCTGAGTTGTAGGATTCAAAGTTCTTCTAAATGAACATGGTAGTGGTGTTCCTGGTATCATATAGGCAATACTCGATAATGAAGAGCATTTTTGCTCATAGATGGTGTGAATCCAGAATATTTATTTTTTATAGACCTTTTACATGTAATTGACTTTTATTGTACCTACGAAATGAAAATGCATTAAAGGGCATCTCCATTTCACTTACAAGACTAATAGCCAATTTTCCATTCTATGTCTTTTGAGAATTCTTAATTGTCTTCCATAATTAGGTATTGGGAGTGTAAACAATTATATGAGATTATAAGGGCTCTTTTTGAGTACATATTATACTGTAACTATGTGAGTGTTTCCGTGCTGCAGCAGTGTTTCCTATTTTTCTTTTTGCAATGAATTTTACTTTTGTACTTCCTGTTCCTCATTCAGTTGTGCACAATTTCTTAAAAGGTAAAGTATTAAAAACTCTAACGGTTTCTAACACTTGCAAATTATGTGGTCCCCAGAATTTTTAAGGAACCTATAGAATATCAAGACACTCCAAAGGGATATCCCAGTTTTTAATATGGAATAGTTACTGTTCTGTAGCATCTGGAGCTAGCACAACCCCTATTTTTCCTGATTTTTATTTTTTTGGTTTCTCCCCAAAAATTCCACTAGCAAGTTCACGCTCCTATACTTTGCAAAATGTTACTGACCAGAAAGTTCTGCAAGTGGAGGAACATCTATTTTACCCCCTCAGAGCAAAACCAGGTAAAAGCAGAACTACCCCAAGGTATTTTTTATTGAAATGCAGATTTGGTATTGTTTGGTCTGTTTGAACTCATGTAACATTTGGCAGTCAGAGGGGTTTGCCCTGAGTATTTCATTTGGGATGGCAGTGGCTCTTGTTTCTATGTGACATTCATCATGCAGTTGGTGGGTATCATCACTTTGTATCCAACCCCACCTGTATTCCTCACATGAACTATCAAGTGGAAGGCTTGGCTAAAAGTCTTACATTTGCAGTATTCATCTCTGCTCGTTTTGAGGGACTAGTCAGTCCATCCAGTCTGTTCCAGTGAATAGATCATCTGAGCTTTGGAGCTGTAGAAAAGTTACTCAAGTAAATGATCAGATAATATTTGGACAGCCACATGATACCACTTGGCTCTGGAGGACGTACTCAGCTGTAGGAAGGAACAAATTAGCTCAAATAAGCCTTAAATTGGACTTGATGGGCCATAGAGACAGATCTTTGTCCCAAGGTACTTGAAATCGTTGCTGCTGCTCTCTAACATATGCTGAAACATGTGCTTTTGTCAAACTTCCCCTCGTGTCATGCTCCTCTTCCACTCCTGATTTCCATAGCAGTTATTAGGGCAAGAACAGGGAAGACTTTGTGTCCCATGGTGGATGGGCCTGTACAGTGTGCAAAGCCCGTGCTATAGGTCACCGTTCTCTTCCCTTTTGTCCCTCATGTTCCATCTGCTGTAAGGGTTTGACCGTGTTTCCCTACACACTTTACATGCAGCAAGCCCTGCTCGCATCAGGAATAAGACTTCCTTTTGGATTTTGGCTTTTTTTTTTTTGGTCAAAAGAGCAGTTTTAATATTAGCAAGTGGCTGCTCCTGTGATGTTTTTGATACGTTGCTAATCTTAAGTACCCGCTCCTGTCAGTGGCTGAGGGCCTCCTGTGCCGTGGGTAGCGTGCTCAGCTTCCATTGATTTCGGCAGAAGAGGATAATCAGTGCCCTGCAGGACAGGCCGCCAGCGAATGCTCAAGCAAATGGGAGCTCACGAGGGCAATCACAGTGCTAATGAAAGCAATAGGTGGCTGTCTGTCTGTGAAATACAGTTTTTTTCCTATTGAGTTCGTCTTGAGAGATTAAAATAGGTTTTGCTCGAATTAAGTGTGTAGAACCAAAAAAAACCCCCAAAAAACCAGGAGAGAGGATTATTCATATTTCAGGTTTCTGTTCTTAATCTGCCCTGCTAGGCCTGCTCAAAGGAAATGTCACTGGAGTTCTTAGACAGGACACAGAGGAAAGAATATTTTCCTGTTAGCTAATAGCACAATTATTTTGACTGAAATAATTTCAAAATATCTTCCAAAACTCAGCTTGAGGCAGGATGAAAAATTTCTAGCAAGATTTCTAGCATGTCAGTAATAAGTAGTAGAAAAAATGTTTTAATATGAACTATTTTCCAGCCTTGAACTCGACGTGCTGACAAGAGTTTTACCACCTGTGGTAGCTTGTTTGCCCAATAGCAGAGAGCAAGTGGGGACATGGTAGAATGGTGTAAATCTAACGCTGAAGAGAACATTTTTTAGGACGGATCTAGAGGGTTAAATAGAGCTAATGACAGGAAATTGTAACAGGGTGGCTTTAGATCTGAGGAGAATAGATTGTGGAACAGAGAAATGGTGGGAACCCTGTTGTTGACACATTTAAATATAGACTGGACAAAATGTTAATAAACGTACAATAGAGAAAAATTTGACATTGTACTCAAGGAGATGGAAAGGATGCAGTAATGACTCTTTTAAAAAGAACTGTCAGGTTCTCAATATACTTCATTGTGAACTTTATTTCACTTTCAATGTGTTTATATTTAATATAAATACAACAATATTTCTCCTATTTAATAAAGGAAGTTTTAATCTTTTTTTTTCCCTATTCAAATATTACACTTTTATATTCAACTCCCTGTCCTTGGTTGTCTTGTAGGGCATAGGGCTTTCTGCTGACTTGCACCTAGTGAGTGCACAGACAGTGGTAATTTATCTTTTTGAACCTTAAAGGCTCTAACCAGTTTTAGTAAATCATCCCAGAGAAGGGAATGGTGTTCAAATTTGATCCTATGAATCTGAAAGCCCACTGAAACTGTGGAAGGGAGGAATATTTATATGGAAGCAGTATAGGTTCTGTTAGATACTGCTCTTGATATTTTCTGTATATCACAGAGTCTATGTATCTACATATTATCTGTATCCCACAGCCATGAATCACCAGTACTAAACTGCTGAAAACAATCACCACTATCAAAAAGGTCATTTTTAATTTGCATGCAGGACACAGTACAGGAGTGGTGGAGCTGCCAGCTAAGGAAGAGATACAGTCAAATGAATATGTCTTTTATATGATTGTGTTGTGTTAATTTAGATCTTTCTTTTAAACTCAAGCAAATCTTCAGGAAATGGTGTTTGCTTTAGTATAACATGTTGAAAGATAATAATTGGTCCTTGACATACAAGTTCTAGGTCAAGTGTAAAAACTTACAAATCTAGGAAAAAGTGTCTTTCCAGTGACATATAAAAATAATTTACATTTGCTTCTGATTTCCATCCTGGAGGAGGTCCAGCTATTTTAAAGCTACCACACTTGTGATTAATTTCTCACCAAGAGGAATTTAATGTTTATAAATTATTGGTATACAAAATGTCCTCGACATTCTATAGGTACAGGAGCAGTCAGTCATTGTCCAGAGGATTTGCTTGCTAATAATACACAGGATGCAGCAAGGGAGACACTCCAAAATGAGGTCAAGCAGTCTTAGGGTTATAACATTGCTGAGTGAAAGTAGAAGTCTGGTGAGAAAATATTTCTCTCTGCTGTGTTTGCCTCAGCTTTTACTAAAATGGTTTTAACTTGAGGATATCCTTCTTACTAACTCTCCCCCCAACATTTCACTTCTCAGCACATTCTTCCTGCTTCTGCCTTTCCTTCTGCTGGCCACCAAGCTGGCCGCTTCCTTTGGGGTACAGCCCTTGTTGAGTAACACTACAGATCACAGGTGAAATCCAAAAGTGAGCAGTTCACAGCATTATAAGGGTTACTGAATATTTTGATGTTCACCAGAATTCTGCTGCCTATCTGGAAATATATGGCTTTGGAGGTGGATGAGTTTATGAACAAGGTAGTAAATTATGGATGATACCTGAGAACTTTACAGCAAATCAAAAAGAATTACCTTTCTGTGATATTGTATATTTTGAGATTCATAGTCACAGTTCTTGGGAGGAAAATGTGTTCTCCTGCTCATCTATAATGTTCATTATCTCTAAATTATATAATGCAAAAACTTATTTTATGTATCTCTTCTCTTTCCTAAAGGATTTAACCAGATTACATGATAGGAAACCTTTGTGAACTTCTTATCAGAGGTTTGATAGCATGATATTAACCCAAGAAACAAAATAAAGAAACCTAGTATGACACTGAGCTTATTCTTGAAGAGATCAAGCACTGACATAGTTCAGTTTTATAGTTCCACTAACAGACAATGCCCTGGAAGCAGACTTTTGCAAACCTTATAGTCAGTTTCATATTTAAATTTTTCTTTACAGTGCTCCATACATTTCTTATGGTCAGCCTTTTTCATAGAGAATATTAGATGAGACCTTGTGAGGAAAAATAATGGTACCGAAGGGTTTTTACTTCTTTTAAACTGAGCTGAGCATTAAAACATGAGTTGGTCATCCTGAATGGAAGGTAGTGAACATTCAGCTTTTCTCCCCTCTCTGGAAGTGAGCATCCCATGCCTCAGTTCTATTTTTGTGTTGGAAGGGCTTTGGATCTATAAACGTTTAATCTGTGGTCTCTTGAACAGTCAAGGTCCCATTGATGTCTGAGGTAATGGCTCTGCTAGCTCTGTTTTCTCCTGGGATATTTCAGCACTGAGGGCTGAAGGAGGATGTGCCTCACCCATGTCATGCCTCCCTGGTGTGATTGATGCACCCAAATGCATGTTACCACTGCAGCTATGAAAGTGCTTCTTTTGTGGGGTTTGTGGGCTTTTCTACCTTGGCAAGCAGGGAGGGAGAGGAGGGGATAGGGCAGGCAGTTTGACCTGCCCTTCAGCAAGTCTGAGGGCGCTGGCAGTGGGCCTGTGAGCACATTCTCCAGTACTTTCAATCCTTTGTGTATTTGTGATGGGTGAGTGCTGGTAGCTGTAGTTAGGAAGGGCAGGAAAATGGACGTCCCAAATTCCCAGAACATTGTACCAAACAGGGTAAGACTGAATAGAAGGCTGTCTGTTGCTAGATAATGGTTTGTGCAGCAGGGAGAGAAGCAAGTTTAGGTAAGAGTAGACAAGATTAAATGTTTCTTGTGTTCTGCACTTTACATTAATTCTAAAATGGCATGAAAGCAACTATGCAGCAGCCAGTTCCTTGTGCCACCTCCTGCTCACCTGGCCTAGAAATGTTTTTATTGAACGACCTAGATATATTAATAATATCAATTAAAAGTAAAGAAGGGGGAGCGTAACTGCAGGCGTGAGTTCCTTAGCTGACAGGATGAGAGGGACAAACAGGCCTACAGTGGACACTCAGTTTTGTTTTCCTTTCTGTACAAATTGCCATTTGTACAACCTGGTTTGAAGGAACCTCTGCTACTCTGGAGAACCTTGTGATAGCAGGCTTTTTGTAGCACAGTGGTTAGGCACAGCTTTGTGACATTCACGTTTGCAGGCTGGCTGACAGTGGAAGGAGACAACCTCAGTCTGCCGGAGCAAAGCTGCCACATCTCCCTCTCATTTGCATTCCACACACCATGTTTCGATTTTCCACCATTAAACAATCATTTGTAGCTCTGTATAATCTTTTATTGGGGATCTCAGGAAGCTTTATGAATATTGTATGAATGAATGGAGCCTCGCAACACGCCTGTGAAGTACAACTAGGTAAGAGTCATTATCGCTGTTTTATGCAGGAGCAAGATAGGATGCTACAGCTTAGGAAGATTAGGCTCTGAATTTCATCCCCAAATTGTGAAAGCACTATCTCATAGCAAAGCACACACCTGTTGAACCAGTATATTTGCAAAAGGCTGATATGGGCATATGCGGGTAACTCGAGTGCAGCTTCAGACTAAAACCTTTTATCTTCAAGGTCATGTGGGGAGTTTAGTCAGAGTGAGGAAGAGAACTAATGTCTTTAGTCTCCCTGGTCTGTGTTTTAAACCCAGAGCTATTCATCCTCCTTGAAAGACTCAAATTAACAGGAAAGTTGATATATCCCAGTGAGGATTAATCCTTCCCAAAACTTCATGTGGGCTTCTCCAATTTATTTTTTTTGTGTTTGCGAAACGGTTGGGGTTTTTTTTCCTCACATTGTCTTTTCAGTCAGATTGAACCCCACTGAGTTAAAAATAAATGTCAAACAATACGACTTAAGGAAAAAAATCTTTGTGTTCCAGAACTCCTTTCCCCAGGAAACAGTAGCCAATTAATAGAGTAGAACGAGGGATTTTGCCTGGGGACCCATCATGAAATAAGAAGTGTATATAAATACGTGCACAAAGAGACACATATAACCACATTAAAAGAGCATTTCATTTGGACAGGATCTACTTATCAGCATGGAGATTTATGAGGCACTGTAGAGCATGGACAAGCAGAAATCACAGGGAGGATGCTGTTTTGAAAGGCTAATGAAATTTTCCTTGTATATACTTTTTTGCTACTGCAGCAGGAATCATCATGAAGACCATGAAGCTGTTATTGGTTAAGCCTCTGCTGCAGAAGTTCTTAAACAGATGTTTTTCCCCAAAACACTTAGGAGGATGTTACAATTCATCTATTTACTACCATTTTCATGCTAGAAGAAATTTCCCTGTCATACAGCTTGAGTATCTCTCTCTGACACCCTTCAGTAACCATTTTAGCTCTCTCTGTGGACATCTGCTCTAATATCCAATTACATTTAATATTATCTCCTTATAGCTAGTGAGATTTCTGGCTGGGTTTCAAACCCAGATCTTCTGTAATGTCCTTGTACGTGTTGCCTCTAAGTGATTTTGTGTTGCTTCTAAGTGATCTGTGCACATGACGTACAATGTACACTCATCTTCAGATCACCCGTCCTTGTCTTAATCTTCCCCACCTAAAGGCTAGTAAATATTCTTATATGCAGTTTTCCCAGCCATGTCAGGTCAGAAAACAGACTTCTTACTAGAGAGACTCACTATTAAAAATGCCAGACTGTTAAAAGAAATAACTCACTCTCTGAAATCTTAGGGATTACTAGTGGCAGAAGCAATAAAAATCTTCTTTAAATATCTTCTGTGAATTATTAAATAAATTTCTTTCAAACTGCTTTATTACTCGTAGGAATTGTATCAATCAACAGTGAGAGCTAAATTACTAGATCAGTCAGAAAATATTGTTGCAGCTAAAGAATCAATGCTAATTGAATCATTAAGGCATTATTACATGAAACACAAATACCTCAGGATGATAACTCTTTGCTCTGCTTGATCTGTAGCCTACAAAGAAGACATAATGCCAGCAACTGTAATGTTTGATTGTTCTCCTAAGCATAGTATTTTCTCAATACAGTATTTTTCTCTATTGGTGTCCTTTTGCTTATAAGTCTCCCACTAGTAAATAAAAAAGAAAAAAAAAGGTGACTTTAGATTAATGCAGTGCACATTTTCTCTGCAGTTCAAAGGCCAAACTCACTTCAGCCAGGCTCCCACTGACTGCAATGAAGTTCAGAGCTGGGGGCATTCTTAGCGTGACCTATTTTTGCATTTTTGAAGAGCCTTGTCAGTGCTGCTCTTACCACGTTGGTCGAAGCAAGGTTGGGTCTGATGGAAACTTTTTATGATATGTAGTAAAACTTGTATTGATTAAGGGAACTCTGTGCCTTGTGTCTCCCCTACCTGTGTGTTTTGCCCTGGTTCAGTCCTCAGCCAGAAAAGTTGGATATTCCTGCAGGAGAGGAGGGCTATGGGTGCTGTCATCATCCTTGCTCTGGTTGCATTGGATGAACACAGGTGGTGTGGGACCTTCTGAGTGCTGCACAAGCCCCCCAGCACTAAATAACCACAGCCAGTTCACTAGACTTTGTTCCTGGGGGACTGAAGAAACATTTCTCTGACTTCTGGCTGCTGTAACATCATTGTGTCATGGTTAAAGTGCAGTGACCAACAGCCCCGTCAGGGCTGCTGACGTGTACGTGGGTGAGAAAGTGAGTACGTGTGAGTGCTGGTGCTTATGTGCCAGCAGTGGTGATGAGCGTAGTACTTAGGTGGGTAGATGGAGGCTTGCTGGGGTAGATGGGAACAAGAGCATCTCTGTGAGAAAGCATGTGAATATGTAGGTTAGAGTAGGTTTGAGATGGTGTTTTTGTTTCTATCTTCCTACTCCCTCTTTTTTTTTTTCCCCCATGAAAAAACAACTTTGGGTTTAACATATGTGCTTGCAGTCATAGCAGGATTTTGATGTATGGGTTATGCTTTTTTCCCATCTTCTCCCAAGAGTAAAACCTGCATATTGTCTGTCAAAGAAAACAGGGTGTTTCCAGCCTCTTCATTTATCATTTTTCTAGACAAGGAACATAATTTTGGTGTATAAGATAACTTTTTTCTGCAAATAGACTCCGTCCATTCTCATCAAAGTTTTTGAGTATTGTTTATGTATAGTGATCAGCTAAGAAGCTGTATGGAGCTGGGGAAAATAAGTCAAGGAATTACAGAAGCAATGACATTCTTTAGTTCCAAAATCCTTTGGCTGCATTAAGAAGATTAATGAATAAAAGGTCTTGATGCCAGCAGAGGCCTGGAGTGCACCTTCTGAATTTGTGTTAATGTAGTTTGATGGGTAGAACAATACAGATGCATAACTTCTTTTCTGGTTGGGGTTTGTAGGTTTTTTTTTCCCTCTCTTCTATGAAATTAAACATTCTGTTTTGTATTCATGCCAATGGCTCTGCCACAACCTTTCTAGGTGGTTTTCCTGCCAATGTGATATAGCAGCTGGGAAATTTACAAAGTACTTTCCTCTTTCCCCACCATTTCCACATTTCTGCTCCTCGTCAGTGCCCCAAGCAAGCGGTTGCCAAGTTCTGTGATCACAGGGCTGCAAAGGCTCATCACCCCAGGCTGGTGTGTAACATGGAGCAAGATGCAGTGGGGAGGCAGCAAAACATTGTGAAATCCTTTTCATTCAAGTCAAAATATATCCAAAGATTTTTTTCTCTCTCCTCCTCCTCCTCCTTCACCCCCACCCCTCATGCCCTTCCTTCACTCCAGTTCCCAGGCCTGTGTAATCCAAGGCAATGCAACGTGATAGGCATGCGTTCACATCTCACCCAATGAAGTCCTTATCACCATGAAAGTTGGGGTTTTCTGTTTGGCAAGCAAACAAATCCACGTGAAGGTCCCTCCGCAGAGAAATAGAGCAGTTGTGTAAAGCGTCCACAGTTACAGCACGATTTTAGAGGAAGAGTTTCTGGGCATATCAGATCGTTAAGAAGTGATTCCCTAGGTGGAAATTTAGCTGGGGTACGAGGCTGACAAGTGCACTCTGTGGATGTGTGGGGCTTCTTAGGAGAGACAGAGATCTGATTTAAAGCTTCCTCCTGCTACTGAAGAGTGGTCCTTACCTACAACCACAGAATGCTTCAAAAGTAGCCAGATTCCAGAACTAATTCCCTAACAGTCCTTGCAGTGCGTTATTTTTTCCCTCTGGATAGTCTCCATTTGGAAGTGACCTATTCCCACCTCGTACAGCTCGAGGTGCTACCAGCTAAAACAGTGACAGCAATATGGCTCAATCAGAAGATTCTCTGTCATTCAGGGGGTTTAACAGTGATCTACTAGCTCACCTGTCTTATGCATTTCTGTATTTCCAATAAAGGCCTGTCAGCAGTTTCTTCAGACCTTTGAAGTTTAGTTCATGGGATCTGTGGCTAATCCTACTGATGTTATTGAGATTTGTTCCATATTTTCAGTGAGAACAGGATTTGATTTATAAAGATTGAGCGAAATATTTGAAAGGAAAAGGAAGGATCCTGAGATCTCTTTCAGGTTAGTTAAAGGTAAAAACGCCCTAACTTAGGGAAAAAAGAGGCCAAGGATAAAATGGAAAGGAGGTTTTACTGCTCAGTACTCTAAAAATATGAAGAACAATATCTAAAACCAAGGATGCAGAAATGAACACAACCTTTTCCCTCACCTGTGACTGTGACAAATCTCAAATCCCAAGTTCCTTTTTCAAGTATAGTTCTATATCTTCCTGGCTCTAAAGCTTATTCATTTCTCATGCCAAAATAAGTATATTCACCAGTTGATTTTAAGAGGTCGTATTCCCTCCTGCAGTGCTCCATGTTTGAATATCATAGGGCTTAGAAATCAAATGTGCTTACCAAGAACAATGAAGCTTAAATCCTGTTTTCAACCTGCACCTTCAGAATGTCACTCCATGCTCATATTTCAAATGTGGCACTTAGGCCACGATCTTAACATCAGTCACATGAGGGCTGCTGGGGAGATGCAGTCCTCACACTCAGGCACAGCTAGAGATGGTCCTGCCTCCTAATGAAGTCCGACTTTGTGAACTTAATACTCCTCCATTCTCTGTGCTGCCGAGGTCCTGTTGGCAGGGTACATCCTCTGCTCGTTCCTGCCTCTAGAGGTGGACAGTCCACGAGAAGTGGCTTTGACACAGAGCTGGAGGATGGCTAGCAGAGGACTTAGGAATCTAAGAAATGTTCAGAACAGAAAAAGGCTACTTATTTCTCTATTTCTGTTTTTACCCTGCTTTCCTGATTTTACATTCTGTCCCTTGGTTCTCCTCCAAAAATAAATCTGGACATTTCTTCAGTTTCTGAAATGCTTTGATTTTAAAGGCTTGTTCCAGCAAGTAAAGTTAGCTCCCTACAGTAAATCCTAAAGAAATTCTCAAAGAAAACAGATGATTAAATTTTTCAGTGCTGGGTTCTCAGAACCTCTTAGACTGCCAGCAGATCATCTAGGCCATGCAAATCAAATCTCACATGAATTCAAACCTAGTTTCTAGGTAGCCTAAAAATAGTTGTTGAATTTGCTCACCATTTTTATTTGGGTGGACAGTTTCTGGTCTGCAGGTCCACATGACTTTGCATGTTGACCTTCCTTGGAAATTTTCTCCTACGCTTAAAAAAGCTGTTGACTGGGATCAGCTGCAGCAACAGACTTCCTGCTCAGTCTGGTGCCAGTAATTGGCTGTGTGGGGATCTGATGGTGTTCAGAAGAGCACAGTGAGATCTGTCTGGGAAGTGCCCTCTGGACCAGAGCTGTGACACCTGCTGGTGATATTTGAAGGGAATGTTTTTAATGAATTGCGAACGAAAAGTGGATTTACTGAACTGGACCTGGTGTGAAACATTCAGGTCAACTTCCCTCCTTATGGAAAGACAGCAGGAAGCACTGACTCCCAATACTATCCCATTCTGTGTCCTGTAACCTGTGTGTGATCTGTGCAGCTTTTGTCCCTTCCTAGATGAGCTGTATTATAGCAGGAAAAGATGACAGTCCAGTTGCTCTCTGTTCTGCACCCAAATTCCCAGGCTTGGGGAGTCAAAGGGAAAAAGCATCACCTACATGTTTCTTGGGACAGTCGTGGCCCTGACAATATGCAGTTCTCCTCCTCCTCCTCCAGAGACTTCTGGAGCAGCTCAGGATAAGGGAAAAGGAGAACAGGCTGATGGCAGATAATGTGAGATATCGAAAGCAGTTCAGGTTGATTTAGTCAGACCAAGAGTTGAAAAAGCAGCTGGTCTGTGACCTGTATGCTGAGTGCCCTCCCTTCTGCTCCTGCTGGTCCCTGCCCACAGAGCTCTGCCCAAGTGCTCATGTGAGTAGGGAGCGCCTGTGTCCTCTGTGTGTGTCCCTGTAGGCTTCCTCTCTCCGCCCCTGCTTCCTGCCTCCATCTCCCGAGCTGGACGATGCTGTGGTACTCTCCATGTCCCTGCCTCTTAGTGGCAGTCTTGGTAGGGAGCACAGCAGCTCTCGGGCTGCTCTAACTTGACCCTGTTGGCTGTGATTTGTCAGGGCTCGCACACTGTGTGACAGACACCGTGCCACAATCATTTCCTTCCCCTCTGCTTGCTGCAGCTCAGCCCCCTGGCTGGCTGGACGCTGGCCAGGGCAGTTCTGGCCTGCTGGTGGTTTTCTTGTCTAAATCCTGTTCTGAGAAGAAGAGCAGCTTGGTGGTGGAGGATCTGTCCCAAAGCATTTCCTGTGAGCTTTCCAAATCAGTTCTGTGAATACTCACTGCGAATTGATTGGCTTCTGCTTTTTTGCAGGGTGGTATGACAGTGCATCATATTGATGTGGAGATGCTTCATTATGCAGAGCTGCATTTGCTGTCTTTGCTGCTGAGCGAATGTGTGGTTGGATAGCGGTCACAGTCCTCAAACCCTCCAATGGTTTTTGCTTTGCCTGAGCATGGATCCTGTGACAGTATTAATTAAAACTTAGAGGTCCCAATAATTTAGGTACAGATTCTGCCTTCAGCTATCTGTGTTCTTTTCACAAACAAGTAAGAGTTCTCTGTTTATTTTAGATACATCTATCCTCATCTTCCTTTGATTTTTCTGAAAGGCATTTGCTATTGAAATGCAGTGCACAAATAAGGAACAGAAAAATACAGAAATCTTCTTTAAAATTCAGCTTTGAATAAGGCCTTGAGTTTCCCCCTTCTCAGATTTTACTGGGGCATCCCTCACTCACAGAGGCTTGGTTCCTACAGTCTCCTTCAAAAATTCAGATTTAGACTTTAACACCCCTGAGCTATTTTGAAATCTAAAAGCACCTAAAATGGCTCAGGCAGAGTCCCCATTTTGGGATAATCATCCACGCATTCTGCATTCCTCCTCAGATTGTTTATGCTGAGCATTCTCTTAATCTCACTCACTGTAGTGCCATTCTCTTTGTACGAAATAATAAATCAGGCTCGTGGTGTTCTCTCCTCTGCCACCCACCTTTAGTCCAGGGCCCATGCAGAGTGAGCAGACCCAGCTTCAGTGATGGTGCAGGAATGCTTGGAATCTCTCTGATCTGTTTCCAGGGAACATTTCCCCATGGCACAGCCAAGGAGCAAGACCATTTTCCTGTACCTTGCGACAAAGGTGGAGCCCTTCCTCCACTCGGCCTCCTCTGTGGCTTTGGCTTCTGGCCACAGTGAGGAGCTGTGTCCTTGGTGGCATGGCCCCTGACGGGTGATGGATGGTGCCAGCTGGCATCCCACCCAGGAATCAGAGCACAGCAGAGAGGTGGTGGCACTACCTGATGAGTGAGAGTGGTTTTCTTCAGCTGGCACCAGTCCTGTTATCCAAAGGCTTTATTCTGTCTGGTGAGAGCTACCAGTGATGCTCAGGTTGTGCCTCTGATCCCAGATCATTTATGGGAGCGGAGTGAGGCAAGGAGTAATGGTTCTTCTCATCCGCTCAGCCATGCCCAGAGAAGGGGAAAAGGCTAACTGGTATTTGAAAGTTCATCTGTACTTCTCAGCAAAGTCAAATATTTGAGGCACCCAGACGATGGAAAACTCAAGTGATATAATTAGAAGAATATCTTGGACCAGGCCTTAAGTAAAGTTTAAAGGTGTGATGAAAATTAGGCTTCTACATCTTTCCTCATCCCAGGTGGGTAGCTACTGAGATCAGTGCTTTTTAAAACCACACCGCCTTTCTAAATATTTAAACATGAGTCAGAAGCTTATTTTCAGAAATCTGGTTATGGAGCACATAGCAGAGTAATACAAATATTTTTCTCACTCCTCCTTTTAATGAAGATGGCACTGATTTGCAGCTCTTCAAATTATTTATTAATGTCCAGCAGCTTGACTTCAAAAAATACTTCCTTAAGTAGTGCACTGTCTTTAATACGAAAAGCCCTATCAGATCCTTGTTTGGGAAATTAACAGTGTTACTTCTATTTTGAGAATAAGGAGCAGAAGGATTAGTATTATAGGTCCTGTCTGCTGAGAAAGCTAGTGGTAGTGCTTCAATGAAGAAGAAACTTGGCTATTAATTTTAATTTTTATAAGTCTTTGGCTTTTTCTGCCTTCAGGATATTTTGAAGGTAGAATTTTTTTGACAAACCATAATTTGTTTTATTTGCAAGAACTAAAATTATTTCATTCTTTTGTTTTGAACTGAAATTCTAATTGCATTTAGAAGTATAAAACCCAGGACTATTTATGGGTTTTCACCTTTTCCTTGTTGGCTACCAAACATTATTTTTGACTAAGAAACAGAAAATGAAGAGAAGTAGAAAATTAAGGCTAAGGATTTGGCAGCAGGGAGGGATAACTCCCCAGACTTGGACAATGGAAAAAATCTAGGGGAAAATTATAAAGCTGGGAAAGTTAATTACTTTCTCTTATTCAGTTTGCATTCTTCTGATGATGAAAGTTTGAAAGTTTCCTTTTTTTTCCTTATATTAAAATTGCTTTCCCTTAGATGGAAGTTAATTGATTTTAAAAAAAAGACATTCAAATTCCCTCCTTCCAAAAGTGAAAAATACAATTATAAAGTAAATACTTTCTGAAACCAATCACATTGAATAAAATTATATTTCCAACCATAATCCAAATTTAGAAGTTACAAATTTTGTTTCAGAGACACAAGATTTTCACTAAGCATTGCCTTTCTGTAAATATTTTGCACAAATATTGTTATGCCTTAGTATTGGTGGATAAATGTTCACTCAATTGAAAAAATGGTTTTCTTTACCACACAGATACAAAATACAATAAAAAACCACAAAAAAGTTTAATTTGAAAGTTTTGATGTAGCTGCATTGAAAGTGGTGTCATATCCATGGATTTATTTTTTGTACTGGATTTTTGAAATCAAACAGTTTTCAGAGGAGTGAGGGACTAGAGAGTTCTGTAGAGTGAACACATGGACAACCTTTACCCTATGACCACAAACATGTCCCTGCCACACGTGTGAGCTGTAGGACTGGGTTTCCCAAATCTAAGCTCAGCAGGCAGGAGAGTAAATGAAATAAATTTTTGATATCTGGGGCAATAGCAACCCAAAGCAATCTAGGTTCGAACTACTAGAAAATATATTAGTGCTGAATTTGGGAAATATTTTCAATTTTAAGAGGTCATTAAACCAAGTTTTTGGCCTTATCAGATCCCCATCTTAAATTTTTTGCTGTGGCCAGTCAGAACTTCCCGCTAAAGTCTGAGAACATCTTGCAGTAAGAGCAGGTGCTGTTCCAAGAGCACAAACCCCATGACTTAAATGAGACACTGTCTCATATAGATGAAATTAGAAGGGCCATTGCACACCCATAAAAAATCTGGGTTCTATTCAACAGAGAGCAGTGGTGTACAATACACATTAAGAGACAATTAAAGACAATGTCATTATAAGCAATTTTCTTGTTGGGTAGCTAATGCAGCTCTCTGACTCTGTCTTATCCTCTTATGTTATGTTGGAAACCTGATTATTCTGCTGCCAAAGGATAGAATGCTCTGGAAGTTGGTCTATTTTATCTTATGTCTCAAGTGCCAGTGCCTGGCTGCCACCCCTCTTTTGATATTTAGGGTTCTGCATCTATGGGCTGTTTCAGAATCAAAAGCATGCTCCTCCCAATAAGTGATAAACCATTTCCTTGGGCTGGGCGCTCTGAGCACTTTGCCAGCCCTAAGGGTTTCATTTTACATGCATGTAACAAGAACATTCAGTAAGAATTAATTAAAATGAGCTCCCAGTCATTTCCAAGAACCGGTGTGCTCAGGGCAGTGAAGCAGTGGAACACAGGGCTTTACACCTGGCCATGCCTTTATCCAGCTCTGTGAGCAGGAACTCAGCCCTCCCAGCTGCTGAAACCAAAACTTGACGGGGGAAAATTGGAGCCATGTGTTCCCTTGACATAAATTTTGTTTTAATTTTGACCATCTTAATTTACATCTGTGTTGGAAAATCATTCTGGAGGAGCTTCCAGATAGAAGAAAGGGGAAATCACGTATTCAGGGTCCATCTCTGCCTGCTAAGGACCGTGCACTTAAACCTGGCCTCATGTGCATGTGACCACTATAATGACAAGAGTTACTGCAGGAAGGGGCTGTGCTCTGTTCTCATCAGAGACCATAAAAAAAAAAAAAGAAGAAGAAATAGGAGAAGCTTCCATGAAATGGATTTTATACTTCCTAGCTCTCCTGGTTAGAAGATGGAAGAAAGTGTCTTATGATATTAGAAAAGTTACCTTGTATTTAAACACCATGTGGAAGTGATGTGGAGGGAGGGTGAACAATACCTTCTGTCAACATCACAGGCTCTACAGCTGGTTTTGTTTCTCCAAACTGGGCAAGCATCTAAGAAATTTGAAATACATTTTTAGTTCTGTAAGAAAGTTCCACTGTTTCTCTTAGGAGAAAGGAACATGTTTGGTCAGGACACGGAGAAATTGGAAGGGATATGGAGCCCTTTCAAGAGTCCAAAAATAAACATTTCTGTTCACCCTGCTCTCAAAAGGTATGTGCTCACACAAACTAACAAGCACTCCTTTGGGAGAGTTGGGACATGAGGACATTTTTGTGACAAGCTTATGTTTTTTTGGCTCAGCTTCTGCTTTGGCACCTGTTTGACCTGGCAATTTAAGCTCCTTTCTGAAAAACAGGGTTTGTCTCTTAACTGCATTGGAAATTGGAGTCTCAGTGGGAATTTGTGATCCCAGCAACTTGTAAACAGCCTTTGTCCTTCCTGTATGTCCTCCTAACCCCTGCAGAATTTGAAATGTACTGGAGCCTCCTAAGCAGTGACTTGTGCCATTTCACTGACTTTTACTTCTGTCACCACCAGGAACAATAAAAGCAGTGAAATGAAAGCTGTAACAAGCTGCTGCTTTGGCATAATAGCTTGGAAGTACTTTATCCATAGTTAACATGCACCTGGTGCACTCTCAGATAAACACCCCAAGCAGGGACCAGAATAAAAAATATGCCCAATACATATCTGAAAGTAGCACAAATTATCTTCGACATTATTAGAATCCTTATTGCTCTGTGTGTTCCCCACATCTGGAATGTGTTGTCTGTTGGTCATATTGCTCTGAATCTCATCTTTCTTAGACATTAAAAAAAAAAAAAAAGAAAGAAGTCTTCCTGCAGCACTGGGAAATGCAAAGAAGAGTAGGGACAACTGTTTTTAGATGAACAAACAGTGACTGAATTCAGTGCCAGGGATCTCTTTTACATCTTTTATGTTTTAATTTTCAGTTACTTTGTAGGAATTAGGAGCAATTTCTGAAGAACACAGGGAGGGTATGGTTGGATTTGCTACCTTGAATCATGTTGTTCCTCAACTCTAATATCTTTACCTGGGAATGCTGACCATTTGTGGCATAGGAAGAACATAACAAAACCCCACCAGCATTTAAGGCTTGCAGGGATCTTTTGGGGTGAAGAATGAGACTCTTATTCCCACAGAAGTGCATTTTGGACACCAATAATAGCTTGCATTGTTCCAGATGTTGTTGACAAGATTATGCAACTCATCTTGTCCTTTGGCTTCCCCATGAGATGAATTAATTTCTCAAGTTTAGTGTAGAAAGAGTAAGAAATAATGTATTTCACTTCAGAAATTCTGTTTCTCTTAAATTTATTGAATTTTAGTTTTAAACTAAATTGTGTTAGGAGTTTTATAGTTCCTTCTAATGTTTCTCATGTCTGCAGTAAGTTATTTCTGTCCATCCTCTACTTTAAAATGCAGCGAGTTGAACTATGGATCTAAATCCATTTGGATCAGAGCTATGGATTTGGATTACTAAGATTTCTTCCTTGTATGCTTGCATGCTTTGTTCCATGCTTCTCTTTTCAGTGCCCTTCCTGGCTGCACGTTTGAATGGGTTTGTCTGCCTTACACTATTATCAAATCTCATATTTTACTCTATAGCTATAATTTTGGTTAAGTAGATTTTGTAGTGTCTAGAGATCTTTAAGCTCTTGGTGCATTTGGTGTAGACCAGACAACTTAGACAAGAAAACCTCGTCTGGAATGAAAACGTAGCCGATTCTTTCACAGCTGGTACTCTGCTGTTTCACTCCCTCTTCTCCCTCTCCGAAGGTCATGTTACAGTGTTAGGCACAAATTTCCATTTGGTGTTACTTTAATAAGGGTTTTCAAGCTGTTCTGTTTTCCATATTGTCCTTTGCTCAGGGGTTTGCTTGTGCTGTGTAAACAGAATGACTCAGATGTGTTGTACGGAGTAGAGGCTTGATGGCAAAGCTGAGAAATTAAGCCCTTTTAGAAAACATTGTTTTCAGGCTTTTGCAGGTTATTTGATGAGTCAAACCCAGGTGGAACTCTACCTTAGAGAATCTCCTCAGCCGGTGTTCACAGGCAGCCTAAGGCCTGTGTATCACACCCACCCCGCTTACAACTCTCCCATTAGAGCTAAATATTAATTACTAATTAATTATATCTATTAATAATTATTTATATGTTAGGGCTCAAGCTTTATGCTGGGCTTTCACACATGGAATTCATCTCATCACCCACTTAAAAGGAAACTTACATTGGCACCTCTAGTAGCCTCCTTAATGACATTACTATGCGTGAGTTAATTTTAAAAGATTTTTTAAATGGCTTTATTTTCTGTTGAATTGTTGGAGTCTATGAAGGGCTGTGTTAAGCACTGTATCAATCGAATTACATCTTCCCCATACTGCAGAATCACTGCCAATCTTTGGAGAGTATAAAAATACCATTTACATAAGCTTTTGTCCATTCATAAAGTCTGATAACAGGAGTCTTGACTAACATTTTAACATACAAATAAAGGGCCAACTTGACCTCATTTTTTAACAATTGCTTGTTCGCTTTGTTGCTGTAGTTATTTCTAAAAAGAAATAATTGAATTCTCTAAGGGTAAAAAAGCTTTTTCAAACAAGAATATTTTTTCAAACAAGAATTTTTTTTCAAACAAGAGTATTTCTGATAGATACTCATTTTTTACAGACATCTCTTTTAAAATATTTTGGCAGTTAGTAATTCCCAGGACCACAAATCACTTCCAAAACTGAGCCAAATAATTTAGCTCTTACATACCACAATGTCTTTGCCCATCAGGGTTGAATGCCCTTAGCAAATATTATGGCTTTGCTGGACTGGAAAAGAACAAGTTGGAAAACCAACAGGATTGAAAACTGCTGCACACCAGATTGGCAAAATAATATTCCCGTTATCATATTCAGGGGATTATAACAGCTGGGTAGACTTCCAGGTTGTAGGAGTTTCTTCTTGCTGATCATAAAATGATGCAGGGTATAGGTTTGTAAAACTTTGTATGCATCTCCTCAGATAGTAATTTTTAAGATAAAAAAATATGACCAAAAAGAAGTCTGAGTTCACTGTCTACACTGTGACAGACAAAATAAATGAACCATACCTTAAAATGAAGTGATGGGCCCCATGTGATATAAATACATCCATGCAGTCCTCCCAGTGCTCAGGCCTAGCCCCTCTTTTCCTAGATCTATGCCTCTGTGTTCCACATCCGTTCCAGATTCACTCCCATTAAGTATTTCAGTGCTGCTTCTTTATTTTTAACTATCCCATTACAGCCAAAATGAAAGGTGGCTTTACCTCAGCATTCTGGTACAGAGGAGTGGTGCAGTTTTGAAACAAATCCTCTGACTGCCCGCACTTCCCACCTCTTGCTACATTTCTCATGAGTGGTTTTGGTTCATGTTAAATAGATTCTTCTCAGATGAGAAGCTCTGATCTGCCTACGTGTCCAGAGGATTCGAAATCCTAAAGGGAGCATGGGGGTCTGAACCAGGATCTGTCTGCTAGAGCACTTTGCATCACATGCATAGTGGGGATGCTTTGATCCAGGAAAACAGATTAAATTTCATCTGAAGTTACAGCAGAACTTTGTACGGGCGAAATGTAGGGGCCTGAGCAGCAACTGCTCTGACCTACTGATCCTCTTCTGCTGTGTTAGAAAAATTTCTCCTGTAGACATAGTAAAGAAAAAGTGGGTTTTGAAACCCATGGGTTCTCAGCACTGTTATAAAACTGTCACCAGCCATTCTCTTTCTCATTCTGCTCTCTACCTCAAAATGACGGGACACTGTACTGCGTTCTAGAGCTGCACCTGAGGGTTGAAAATAAGGTGTGCCACAGAACAAAAAGGGGAATATTGTCATAGGACAATAGTCTTCCGTTCTCCCGGCTCTGCAGGCAAAGAACAGATACTAGCTGCCACTGTGAAACTAAATTGAATGACATACAAAATGCTAACATGCTTTCCTAGTGGGAGTGCTTGTAGTGGTAACAGGTAATTGCTCATACTCCTGCTCTGGAAGGTCATCCCGGATTGAAACACAGATGCTCCCATCTTGTCCTTGCTGTAAGCCCAGTTACAGCGAGAAGAAAAGGCAGCCTGCTTTAATGGGAGCCTGCTGCTGCTGAGCCTGCCGAAGGAAATTCAGGATAATACTGTTTCCGAGCGTTTTGCTACTATGAAAAGAAGATTAAAGGATAACTGGCTTATACTGTTACATTGACTCGAGCCTATGAAACAAAATGGCAGAAATTTTTTTCTGTGGTGGTTTTGATATGCTGTTTGTCAGCAGTGGGATAGCTTCCATCTGAGAGTTAAAGGAACAGATGGGAAAATGCATTTTACTCTGTAGGGAGGAATGTATTCCAGGGCAAGAAGTGTGAGAAACATAGAAATTGGTATTCTAACTAATTGCTTCATGAGCTCAACTAAGTCAATTTCCAGCATTTTCAAACAAAACTGCCTGAAATTAGGTCATTGCAGTATTGAAGGTTGCCTAAGTATATGAAAGAAATGAAGAACAGCCAGAGCCCTGCACACACATGGAACATTTTTCTGGTCGAGAACTTCGCTTGTGGGGAATCCTCACTGTTAGGGAGACTTTGCTGCTTTAAGAAAAATAAGTGGTTGTGTACTGCTGTCCTCTCAGGAAATCCTTTTGAATCAGCTGTTTGAAACTTCTATTATAAACGTGCAGCAAGTTTCCTATGCAAGAGAAATGTGAAGAAATACCAACTTCTAACCCAGCTCTGTCACATAATAGGAGTAGGGCTCTACTCAGCCAGAGGATGGAGGCACACCTAATTGCCCCAAATCACTGATGATTTACTACACAGGCAAGGGGCATCATGCACAAACGACCTGTAAATGTCGTTGCTAAAAAGCACTTTTTTGATGTGCAACATCAGCTTCTGCTTGCCAGGGTGCAGGCATGTAATTTCTCTTTCTGCCTGCCTAGTTGTACTCTGCTGGAATCCACTTATAAATCCCTTGCAGAGCCAAGGTAGATTCTTTCTGCTAAGCCACAAACAAGGGCTCTCGAGGTTTCATTCTCTGAGATCCAAGCATGCTTTTATTCCCTTCCCGAAGAACCGACTGTATATGTGTGCTGCCTTCACTTCTCTCACGAGGAATATAAAAATAGATTCAATTCTTCAAAGGCACACAACCTTTATTATTTTCCCCATTGTTGCTGACCAACTAAATGCTAAGTGAGTTTGGTGAGACTTGACTTAGAGCTTGAAGAAAAATTCTTATGGAAGGTTCAGTTTTGTGTCTCCATGGACAGCAACGCTCTGAAAAAGTGGGAAGTGGCCCTTCCAGACTGTGCTCATGTCATACAGAGAACTGGAACTTTCTTTCTACCTGGACTTTTTGATCCTTGTGTTTCTCACTGTCCCGATGAGTCCTTGGCCAGTGTGCTGCAGGTGACTGGGAAGGTGAATCTCCAGGGTAAGGACAGCATAGAATTAAATGCTCGTGCACTGTCAAAATACTGACAGTTGCAAAAGGCTCCAGCCAGGAGCTTGTTGGACAGCAAGCAATGGGCAAAATTACTTCAGTATGCAGAAGAAATTTAGATGCCCTGAGGGAATGCTAGTTCAAAGAGATAGTAATAGGGATTACTACTTCTTTTATTAAGTGGCTTGAAAGAAATCAGCCAGACCAGACCTGCTGCCTGTGCATGTACTAAGCCATAGTCACAATTCAGAAAGGAAGATGTTAACCATCCATCTTGCCTTCATACTGCCTCCTCCTCCTCCTCCTTTGACCTCTTCTGCCCCTCTTCTTTTCTCCCCCTAATCAAACAACTTCTCTGTGACTTCATCTATGCTGCCCGTTTCCACCTTGTACCTTTCTCTGCCTTACCTGAAATCTTACTGAGTGAATAACCTGCAGGTGTTGCCCCGGGTGCCGCCTCCTCCTGTCTGACAACCTGCATAGCCCACTTCTATCTGCCTTCTTTTTTCTCTATTCCATAGTAACTGCCCTTATTAAAGCCTTGGGAAGTTTCTCTGTAGACAAATCTCCTGTCTTCTTTGCCACCCTGCACCCTTTTCCTTGGGTGTATCATTCCTAAGGAGGTTTTTCTCTGCTCTCTTTTCTGTTCCCTCCTTTGTATCTTCCAGTCACTGTGGAGTTTCTTCTGGCCCACTCAACCTCCAGTTTGGAAAAGGAAATTGCACTTTGGCATGTCAGCCTGGAAATACTGCTGACCCCTCATTTAATTTCAGCTCTCTGACATGCTCAGCCCTCTGCTCTTTTGCTTTGCAGTGTTTCTTCTGCCACATTTTATGGAAGAGAGTCAAAAGATGGAAGGATAATCTGTGAGTCACTTGTGCAGTGACGACTTGCAGATTTTCTTCTTCCCATCCTAATTTTTTTCTATCCTGCCGATCTTTTATTTCAGCTTCTTCTGTAAAAGGGTGAGAATTCATCTGAAGAGAACATTGGATGCCTCTCATTGCAAAGTATTTTTAAAATATTATCAATACTTAACGGAAGAATTTCTCCACTTTCATCTGCAGAGTGTATCTAAAGGATTTTTTCTTTTTGTCAAAAAACATAATCTTATCACAGAGATTTTGGAGCCCTATTCATGACAGCTCAGACCTGGAGATTATATTCCCTTTGAGCTCTGGTTCTCTGATTAGAAGCTGACTTTTTGCTTATATGCCTGTGCTTTTTCTGTCCCACCCCTTGCCTCCTTCTCCCCCACCCCCTGCCATGTTGTTTAAACTCAGTTTGACCATGGAGATACTGAAATCTGACCATTAAGGATATTGAAAAAATATTAGTTATTGGGGATATAGGGTGTCTTGGTGGTGGTTGAGTGGGGAGGTATAATTTAGTGCTGCCCTGGACACTTTGGTTTTGACATGACTATTCTGGAAGTCATCTGGAGTTTCTGATTTGGCCTTGTCGTGTGAGTCTATCCGTGACTGTCTGGGTAGAGAAGAGAAACTCTCAAAAGAGAAATGAGAGAGAATATGATATAGTTTTATTTTAATGTATTTGCTGATAGCATTGTTTTGAATATATCTTTTGGGTTGATTTTTTTTTTTGATCTGCCCATGAATTAGTTATTGCTGTATGCTCTATAAGTAGAATTTGTGTCATTGTTCAACAGTCGTCATTGGACTGCGAGACTTAACAACATTTTCAGTTTTTCCTCTTTGACATTTTTAGGATAAATATGTTTTTGCAGTGGCTTGCTTTATTAAGTAGTCAGAGCTGCTGTCAGACAGAGCTACCCAGGCAGCTCATCCCTGGTTTGCGACGTCTCAGTAATTGAAAACCGTAATTTAAAATAGGGATAAGGTCACTAAATTAACGTAGTTAATAAAATAAAGTGGATTGTTTGCAGATAATCTCAGAATTTAACACGTAAAGGATCGTCTTTTTAATAAGGTTAAAAAATGGGAAGTACCTTAAAATGTGACTTCAGATTTAAAAATTTTAAGATGACTGATCAGCTGACATTTTGTCATTCTTCCAGAGAATACTGGAGCTTTCACAGCTCACAGAGCATAAATCTGAAAGGCTGCATCAGGCTTTAACATTTCTTTAAGAGAGCAACTTATGAATAATAAAGGGCACATGCACCCTCCTATATTGATTTATTTCTGAAATGTAATATATTTCATGAAATTCCACAATACATATTGCAATTGGAGTGAGTTACTTCTTCATTTGATTTTATTTTTTACAGGCTAGGAGTGTTAGTCACTATAATAAAAATGAAATGTGTAATTTCTAACTAAAGAGGCTTAGCATGTTTATGTTGCTAGCAACATGTGTTTGCGTGGAAAAAGTTGCTGAAAGCTGACCCCATAGTGGGGAAAATTGCTAATCTCCAAACAGAATCCTAAACAACTTAATACAAACATTTTACTGCATTTATTTGTAAGGTCATCTTGCACATTCTGAGACAGTATTTCATTGCTCGTTGGCAATGTGAATGGCTCGTGCCTCCAAAATGTTGTTGTTTTGTTTCCCAAGGAATCTTCTTGTCCATACACCATACCATGGCTGCCTCATTTATTATTTCCTCAAATAAACACGTCAAGTCCAGCCTTTCATTTCGGGGTTTTTTCTGAATTGTTGAAGTCTCTTCCAGCCTTCCAACACTGAGTGAGATCCTGGCTTTGATTGAGATCGGTGGCAGAAGTGCTGAGTTCAACACAGTCGTGGCTTCCTCACCCGAATGCATTAACTTTATATTCATTAACAATTCTAAAACCAATAATGATCTCGTATGTCTCAGAGGTGTGATGGCTCAATCTATCATCTTTAAATATCTCAACAGTGTCGGATGAAGTAGATGTGAGGTATTATTCTTAGTACTGAAGTGCATATCTTAAAAATACATCTCAATTCCTTTTGCATTTACCTAAAGGAGTGTGATAATAAAGTCTTACAGCCATGGTGAGCCTTCACTTATCCCATCTTCCAAAGGCATCCTCCTGGAGAATCTGGCTGCTCATATCTCCTTAGTGGGTGAAACACTGGCTGTGTGGCTTGCCCAATTCTATTTCCTTTCCTTTCTGTATTCACTCATTTTCATGGTTTTGTGAACTGATTCTTTGCAGAAAAATCTTTATTCTGTGGTGTGTCATGCAGTGCCTTGACTCGTGAATCTGAATCCAGGTGAGAACTTGCTGCACTATTGATGTAATCAGCAATACCACATTTTACCAAATGCTTCTTTAGTTCTGTACTAACTTTTAACACTGATGTTACATTGTTGACATGATATTTCTATGAAATTAGCTAAAAAATGTTACAGATATTGTTTAGTTCTACAACAAAAATATAGAGAAATTGAGTTAGAGAAATGAAAACGTGTGGCTAGCAAAGGGGAAGGGACTCGATGACATCCTCAAATCCTCTTTCTGCTTCCAGGCTCGTGCTGATTTCCCTGGGCAGGCTGCAGCAGGAGCTGTACCACTTGGGTCTGACCTTTGGAATGGGAAACACTCTGGGTACAAAATAGTGCCCCACTGTCCTGGTGGTCTGCAGCTGGACATGGAGCTAAGCAGGTTTACCCCACTCAGGTTACAGCGGCTCTATGGCTTATTTCACCTTTCTTGTTAGAACATTAAGGCTGACTGTAGATTTGTCACACTTTAATTGTCTTTGAACAGAGCTGTTTAAATGAAGCCCCAAAATGGAATTGTTTTCCTGTGCTTCTCCTTTGTTGCATATTAAGATTTAATTAGGAAAAAAGATCCTATTACCTCAGCACTAAAAGTGAGAACAGCTAAGGGACCTGCTAAATATAAAATTAAATGCACAGTCAACCTTTAAGCTGGTCATAATGCTGCTACCTAAATATTGTTCTAACTCCTATCATAAACTCTGATTTGATTGATTTTGAAATATTTATACCCAGAGTGTCTGGCACAACTTGTTTTTGTGAGTACGCTGAAGTCAAAATGTCTGAACTAAAGAGACAACTACTCCTAACAAGCTTTATTTGGGGTTTTTTTTGGTTCAAGTGTCCTTTCTTCAGAATGGGAACTGAGCTGGAATCCAAGTTGAACTTAAACCAAGAAAAACAATTCTCTAAGCGTACTTTAATCACCCATAAATATTCTCATGGCTCTGAGGACTGTCTTTCAGAGGAATCTGTTTCTGAAGGAATAGAAGGCTTTTCCCCTATGGTACCAGGAACTGTGATTGCAGAACTAAAAGGCAGATGTAGCACAGATATATATATATAGGAAAATACATTATTTTGATCAGTTTTTGTGGTGGGGTGAGAGGCGTGAAGGCAAAATTAGATGGAAGTTTTCCCAGCGGGATACATAAGGAATGGCAAATGCAAGGGCTTTTGGCATCTGCAGCTTTAAGGATATCTTGGCTATTTATTACAACTATTACCACAACAGTTAAAAAGGTTTTCAGTAACATGCCCTCTGCGAAATCTCTTGACTATTTTTTCCACTTAGCTTTGGTTGCTAAGCCCTGTTTCTATACATGACATCTTTCTGGTTTGTTTTGTATTATGATGTCTCAGCAGCAGCATTTCATCACGGACACTTGTTTTGATACTCGTCTATTAATACAGCAACGGGCATCTCGCACATCCCTCTGTTTTAAAGTTGGTTCTCAAATCATGCTTTGAGAACACATACTGAGGTTGCTGGGATGTTATAAGGCATACATCTGAACTCTTCTGACAGCATATAAAATATATTTGGTCCAGTTTACAGTAAAATTTGAGATCTATAACTAAAATTTTGATTACGCTTGCCCTTGCAGCTTACAATTCAGAAACTCTCTTCATTGGAGAGAATCACACAAGTGATTTGTTTTTATAGTTTAGGAACAGGATATCTCTTGAGAGGATTAGGTTTTGCAACAGTTTCAAGCAGTTTGCAAATGAAAGAGGATTTCCTTGGTCTGAGTTATTATTTACTGCAACATTTTCTAGAAACATTACTTGAAGTAACACTGGTCTTTTGAAAAACTTACATTTTCCTTCAAAAAAAAAAAAAAGTTACCAGTGTTTTGTTTTCCTTGGAAGAGAAGCAAAATATTTCATTTTGAGTCTGGTTAATCTGAAAAAATATTTTTCACTGTGTTGAACCGTACAGGAATATCTTCCTTTTGCTGTTAATTTCCTGAGCTGATTTAATGCCTCACAAGAGAAGTAGTTGAGGTATCTGCTGCCTCTCTCCTCTGTAGGGATTAGCCTTGGTCTACAACACACTCACAGCCTGTTCTCTGGTTGTACACTGAGCATCCATCATGGGAGATCTAATCCCTGGAATTTGACGTGGAGCAACACAAACACATCTAAGAAGCAATATCTCAGGTTGCAAGAGTTCCCACTAATGTCACATTAAACTTGGAGAGTTTTCTTTTCAGTGGATGGTGTCAAACATAAATAGTGCAGCAATTCCAAACATTTTTTGGCATCATCAAGCAATTGCTGGAAATATTTAATTATTAGAGCCCTAATCTTCAGCATGTTTTAGGTACAACAGTGCCAGAGAGGTGGTTCTTGTTTGTCATTCTGAGCAGACAGGTATGGGAAAATAAATGCAAGAGGAATTGCATTTACTGGTATGAAATCTTGCAATGTGGAATAGAATACTTATTAGAAGACTATAAATATAATTCAAATTCCTCTGACCACCATGCCTTGGCAGGTAGCCTGCAATTTCTGGAGCACACAATTGCTGTTAGTGTATTGATTTTTGTGGTTGGTTCACTGACTAGCTACTCGTGGGACTCTTTTCTTTCCTCAGATATTGGCCAGTATTATTTTTGTTGTGTATTAATTCAGTTCCCTCAGTTGTTCGAGTCTTTAACTGTGTTGCTGGGACAGCTCTAAAGCTTTCCACTAGGCCACAAAAAGAAAGCTGAAGGAAACTCCTGATTTGCTCTCCACAGCCTCCTGACAGGAGGGTGCAGCCAGGTGGGGGTCGGGCTCTTCTCCCAGGCAACAGCGACAGGACAGGAGGACACTGCCTCAGGCTGCGCCAGGGGAAGTTCAGGCCGGACATCAGGAGGGATAACTTCATGGGAAAGGCTTGGTAAACCTTGGAATGGACTTCCCAGGGAGGCGGTGTAGCCACCATCCCTGGAGGTGTTCAAGAAACAACTGGATGTGGCGCTCAGTGCCAAGGCCTTGTTGACAAGGTGGTGATTGAAGATTGGACTCGATCTTTAAGGTCTTTTCCAACCTAAATGATTCTGTGATTCTCTAATTCCCTGAGAATACATTTTCCTCTGCATTTTAAGAGCTGTTTATTAGTTCTGGCCTGAAATGAAAAATGCTGACCAAACATTGGAAATGCATTCAAGATTTGCTTGGGGTTGAACCCACTTGATATTAAAGGGGGGAAAGGTTGAGCTTGCCACGATGCATTTTCCTGCTGCTTGCACCAAGAGCAGGGGAAAGCTCACTGTTCCTGGCTCAAGTAAAGTTCAGGTCTCGAGTAACTCTCGAGTGTTTTCTGTCAGTTGTTCTCATGCTGTAGCACCACTGAGTTTCTCATAAAAGATGTCCTGTGGTCCTCCTTATGCAGGCCAGGCTCACCTGCTGCAAGGACAGATGGGATTAGTCAGCAGCCTTATTTGGACACAAGCAGACAGGTTTGAGGGGAATATGTGACAGCTTCCAGCTGATCCCAGCACTAGCCAGCCCAGGTGCAGATATGCATAGCCCTCACGTTAAAACACCAAAGGCTGCAAGTTGGATGGCTCCCTCTCTAAAGCAGATGAACCATTCTAAATGACTTTTGCACACTACAGTATTCCTGAGTTGGTTACATATTTGTCAAATTTCCTTATCTTCCTTTGGTCTTGTATGAATTTCACTACTTTAAATTTGTGCTGCATTAGTTGTCCTGATTGCTGCTAGCACAAAGTATGTCCTGTGCGCTTGTTTTAACACAGCTTCCGTGCAATGTGATTCTGTGCACAGAATTCTCATTTTCCAGTTCTCTTGCATGAGCTCTTGCTGAAGTTTTGACTACCATGGTGACCTGATTCCACCCTCAGTGAACTAGATTTATTTGCAAAACTAGAATTTGGGGCCCAGGACTGTATTCTTTTCCAAATAGGTTATTTGGAAAAGAGTAACTTTTTCTGCCTCCATAAAAACTTAAGGAGAATGAACGAAGGAAGAACCTCTTAAATCCACAGACAAGAATTTCTTTTGGTGCTTGTATGTGTTACGCAAAGATCAGATTTAATTTAGATATTTGGAGTGAGAACATAATCTTTCAAAATAGTTTAGAAACGATGTCTTCTTTGGTATTACAGCTCCCCAAATGTTCAGACTGAGCAGGAACACCTGAGAGTGGATGCCAGCTTTTTAGTTACTTTGAGCAAAAGAAATTGAGTTATTAGCCCTCCTCCTGAGAGAGACAATTGAAATGCCTGCCAAAGCAAAGCAGACAGCGAGAGGGAGATTTTTCAAGCTGTCTAAAAGATCTGGAGTCCCAGAATGAGTGGCTTTGTAAAGCCCATCTTAAAAGTTGTCAAAATAAAAAAAGAGGAAGGGAAACAAAAAATTATTGTGTGAGAATCCAAGTAGATCTAGTCCTTCAGGCTTCACCCTTATGTTCCTGGCATCCTGAACAGATTTGCTGTTCAGACCAGCTCTCCAGCAGGACAGTTGGCACTGGAGGTGAAGGGGGATCCTCTCCCCGTCCTGTGTTTCCTAGCTGGGACCTGAGCTGTTGCATTGCAGGAGCTCCCTCACTGTTCCATTACTAATTTGTGTGCAGAGTTCTAATTACAATTTACCCAAATGTTTTTCCATTTTCCATCTATCATGTTCTGAGTCTATAAAAGAGTGGGTGAGAAGACTTGTCAGTAAGTCACACCTCTTCCATTTTTTAAGCTGTATTTTTAGTTGACTGACTCAGATGGACTTTTGCTGTCAGAATATCAAAAAAGCCTTACCCAGCATGTGTGTCTTCTTCCATGATCAGTCATTTGGAATTCAGGATTTGAGCTCATGAAGGAGTGTATTTGTATGCTCAACTTGCTGATTTATTTCAGCTCAGATGTTGTTTCACTCTCCTGAAGGCTGAGGGTGGATTCCTGAGGGTATGAGGGTGACATACTGCAATCTTACCAGTTGCTTCTCCCAGTAGTTCCAGTAGTGAGCATCTGCACTTTGTGGCCTGGCTGCTGTTAAAACAAAACCTAAAATTTAGCTCTATTTATATTGCAGGTACTGATGAGTCTGTGGTCTCTGCAGTGGCGGTGAACTTTTTTTATCTAGGAGGATAAAAGAACTTGGAGGTGCAATAGGATATGGAAGAGAGCTGTTGCTGCTTGATTTCTCTCATGATTCCTCCATATCTAGCACTTTTAACATTGCTACTTGCTTTTCATTTTTTCATTAGTCTTATGTTTGTTCTTTAATAATGGCATATGTTCTGGACAAACATCTGTAAATTGTTTTCTGTAGTAATAATACTTTTTTCTTATCTATTTCTTGCCTGCTTGCATATACCCACAGTCACCGTGCATTTTTACACCTGCCTGCATACAGCAAATGCACCTGCCTGAGCACACACAATTCTTTTTGTGGAAGATGGAACTGCTAGAAAGTCTTCCTTATCCTTTTTATGTCAGTCATTCTACATAACAGTGTACCATCTTTTCCCAAGATGTATTCCAAATAGCTGCTTCAAGTTCAAAGCCCAGCTCTGAACACCCAGGAGCTGCAAAAACTCTGTTTCTGAGCTGAAAATTTGCAGTTTTATGTGGCTGTCAGCACAGAGGCTCAGGGTGAGTCTGTGGTGTGAGGAACTGCTGCTTCCCAAAGGGTATGTCAGGCTTAATTTCAGTCACTTCCATTATGGTCAGAGTGCTTAAAATGTAAACATCCCCAACAGGAAACAATTCATTCCTCATTGATCTTTCCTGGCAGCTTGCTTCCTCCCTCCAGTGGAGTGGAGAAGCGCACCTTTGGGTTTTCCTGCCACATAGCTGGCTATTTCAGACCCGTATTGACTTTCCTGAAGCTTTATGGAGCCTCCTCACCATGGGGAGTTGAGACCTGAGTGTTTCATGTCTCCTCAGTGGTTGTCACAAAGAGGAACAAAACACTGCTTGAGAGATTGCAGGGACAGACCTGACCCCAGCTGGCCCAGAGAAGGTAACGGGAGCTGTGCAGTGTCACCATTCCAGCTTTGTTCCTTTGATCTAATCTTTTCTAGACCTCGGATGGGAGCCAGTGAAATCCCCCCTTTCCTCTTCTCTTTGCTGTCAAAGCTGCAGTAAATTTCTGCCCAGCTCTGTACTCTCTCCTCCATGTCTACCTTTCCTTGCATTCACACGTGCCAAGAAATGCCTAAACAATTACTAAAGCCTTTGAGGTTATCTTTGTTTCACAAAGTTTCTTCAAGCACGTCACCAGCTTTGATGTCCAGTAAAATACGAAAGTGCAAGTCCACTTGCTGCCTTCTGTGGCACGGAGTGGAAAGTAGCAAAAGAACTGAAAACCAGGGTGAAGAAAACCTCTGTCTTCAGTTCTCTGGTTCCAGGAATCATAGAAGATAACTGGAGCGACCTTGAGAGGGGTGTGTTACCTACAAAACCTGACTCACCGCTAAGCTGAAAAGAGCACGGGAGTTGATTCGGCCAGCACAGGTTGCTCTCGTTAGAGCAAATCACCTCTAACAAGGTGCTCCTGTGCAGGGCGGGGAACCCAGCCTGCTGTGCTCAGGAGCAGAGGGCTGCCCAGGTGTCCCTCGTTACCCCCATTAGGGCTGTGAAGGAGCCCCTCCCCACTGGGGCAGTGTGGGACATAAAGACGGGCTCTCTTTCCATTCTTTTCGAGGCTGAGCTCGCTTCCCTTCAGACGGGCACCCTCTGAGCAGCTAGCTCCTGATCCCTCTGCACGGGCACCCATGTGAGTACAGCCCCTGGCCGGCAATCCCTGAGCTGGGGTGTTTGCTACTGCTTGTCTTTGTCCTGTTGAGATTGCTCATCCTTTGCGTCTCGGCGATGGCTGCGTCATATATAACACACGTGTGTTTCCAGTGTGCGTCGGCTCTATGGAAAGCCCGTGTTTTTCCTGAGCTATGTTCCCTTTGCAAGCGTTCCTCTGCCCGGGCTGCGCGGTGAATGCTGAGAGCACAGCTGCTTGTGTGTGCAGTGAACGGGCACTGTACATACTGATGAACACCCAGCTCGATTTGCTGCTATCTAGTGGCTCTCGCAGCCTGTGGCGAGTAATATTCAGTGTGCTTGGTTGGGAGAGCTGTGGCTGTCAAAAGGTAGTACTAATAGGTGCATCTGACCCGAAAATTGTACTATAAACTGCAGGGCAGTGTATGTAGTATAGCCAGTTTTAATTAAACTCTGTTCAAAAGCTCTGTGGCTCGTTAAAATGACGGGATGCCAAATTGTCAACTTGCCAGTCAAGCTAAAAGGGTTTCCATCTAACAGAGTGGACCGCTTTAAAAATATGGTTTATTAAAATTCGGCACCTTTGAATAATTATGTACTAAATGTGTCTGCCCTGTGGAGCAACACCACAATGGATGGAGTTGTGCCTGGCAGGCAGAAGCTTCCTGGGCAATAAAGAGGCTGTGAGACAAGCACAGTTTGTGCATTAGGAGGGCAGAGGGCAAGGGGGGGAATGCACAGTGGCCTGGCAGCAAGACCATCATTATGTGGATCTCTGCTGGTTTAAGGAAGCCTTTTCAGCCTGTAAGTTTTGCGATTTGTCATGGAAATCAGGGATTTTAGGCCATTTGAGATCACTACCTGATGTTTCTTGCTAAGTCACTGACCCGACTGAATCTGTATAGATCGAAGGTGATGCAGGTGTCTCTAGCTGTAGATGCATTTTAACTGTGGTGTGAAAGAGCAAGTTGAGTAAATTACCAATTATTTTAAGTTCGCTAATTGAGTTCTATGCAAAATACTATCGAAACTGTTTTACAAAGAAGGAATTCAACACCATTTCTGAATTTAGTTAACCCATTAGTAACTGCAAGCTCGTTCTTTCTGTCTTGCTTTTCCAAGATCAGGGTCATTCACAAGTACTATGTTAAGAGTGGTATTCAGAATTCTAAACATTTTGATATATTTTGTCCTTACCTGAGGAAGAATAATACTGATAATCTCAAGAGGAATGGGCTCTGGAATACCAATAACTCAGAAATAAAAGAGGAAAATGCCCGTTGTATTTTGATAATAGCTTTTGCTGTTGATGTTTTGTGTAAAGAGTATTTTCAGGTTTGGGTGATTCTACTGTTCATTTGACACACAGAAAGGAAAGCAAATGAGCAGAGGTGAACAGGAAGGCTCTGGTGTAGTAGACAAATGTCTTTGATGTCCTTGATTTCTGACTGGCACTATAAATGCTGGATCTTTTTTCTTCAACAGTATGAACACCAGCCTGTTTTCAGGGCTTTGGTCTGGAAGTGCTGCTCAAACAGCTTCAGGCTATGAGGAACATCTTAAAGGTGTCAGCCCACTTGGCATAAGAAAGGTAGAGCCACTACAGCTCTGCAAATAATGAAGTGTGGAACAAACTGGGAGCAGCAAGTGTTGAACTTGCCCTGGCGTTTCTTGGATCCATTGATTTCGTACTTGTGACAAGTAGGAGCGGGTTATGCTTCTCAATTGCAAAAAGAATTCTGCTGGTATCTTTAAAATTTAAAAAAACCCCCACCAAAACTGGGAGCACTTAAGGTAATGAGGCTGTTTCAATTTGGTAACTGCAGCGTTTTCACCAACGTACAACCTCGATTGCATAATATTGTTGGGTCTCACTTCCTGTGTTTGCAAGCTAGGTCAGATTCTTGTATGAACTACGATCCTTGCACGAACTATTCGTGGCTATAAGGAAGGCAGTTCCTTTGCTTCCCAAGGTGTTGCAGACTTGTTCCCATCTCCCAGGAGGCCCCAGAAGTGAAGGTGTCAGTGCTCAAGAGCAGGGGGGTGCAGCAGAGATCGACAGGTGTTTTTCTAGAACAGTGCAGCAACATCAGAGTGTGCTGCAATCTTAAAGAAATGCTGAACAGAAAAAAAAATGTTCAGGATGTTGGGGCTATGGGGAGGCTGAATATTGCAGGGCTTTTGTTTTCTTTGGAGGTAATGGGCAAACAAAAGCAAAACTGTGGTTCAAATATCATTTGTGGACGCTTGCATTTTTCTTGCCTTTAATGATATATTTCTGCCATGCGTCCTGTGCAGCTCTGTGGTGAGGCAGGTCAGGATGAAGGATAAACCTGCAGGAGAGCCGTGGCTGGCTTTCAGTGGGCCTGAGGTGAATGGGAAGTGTCCGGGGAGGAGGAGCTAAGTGAGCAGACTGCCCCTTTGGACCCCAGCGTGTGCTTAAACATTGGCATTAAGCCTCACGAGCAGTAGCTTGAAAACTACAGCATTCAACCTATTTATGGTCATGAGTTGTGCTTCTTTGGAAGGTTTGGGATGTCAACCTCTCTAACTCCAGGAAATGCATTCCTCTCTTCTAAATCACTCTTTTGGCTGCATAGGATAAGCTTCATGTGTTGTCTTTTATTCTGCTACACATGTTCTCTTCTCCCTGAACTGAGGTGGGGAAGGCTTCAGCAATGGCTGAAATACAGATTTTATTATTATTTTTTTAGTTTAGTGTTTGTTTGGGTTTCTTTTTTAATCTCTTGCTGCTTCTCGGGAGGTGTTCTGATGCCAACGATTCAAAGATATTCGGGAACAGTTAAATCTAAAGCAGTGTGGGAAGCCAGAGTGCTCTTAAAAGATGCAAGGAACCTTGGCAATATGCTTTTTGCTTATTTGCCCAACAGAAAAATGGTGGTTTCCCTGCCACTTAGCGAAAATTCAACAGCAGAGTGCTGCAGTGAGGTCTTTTAAAAGCAAAGAAGCCTTAAGTAATAAAAATATGCCTGAGGGCATTTACTATTACTGTAAGAAATGTTATCATAAATAACCAGCACTATAAATGGTATTTGGGAAATAAATTATCAAAGTACTTTGTGCGACGTGCATAGTGCTTGCTTTTTGTGTCAGTGCCATTCATTACTCAATAAATAAGAAAATTCAGGAATTTTCCCCATTTCATGATGAAAGAAACGGGAGAAATTTTATGTAATTAATTTAGTTTAATGTATAAGTTTAGCATCTGAAGGGTATAGTTTAGTCACACAGACAAAGAAGTTAAGTGACTTCTGTGGAGTTGTACTTGGTGTCCAACTAAAGTTGAAAAAGTGACAAAAGTGGGCAAAAGTATGAAGAATGTTTTGTATATGGTAAATGGTGACTAGATGAAAGAGCAAAAATATATGCTTTGGGACCTGAAAAATGTTAAAAATCTAAAATAGTGCATTGTATGTATTGTAGACTTAATATTTTTTTAGATTAAGTGCTTTTTTGGAATTTAATGGCAAGCTGAAATATTCTGCTCTGAACGCAAGTATGTTGACATCATCAATTTTTTCTTTTTAATTCTTTCTGCCATCGAGGTTTGGGGTGGCTTGGTGCTTTAATCTAATAATTCATGGACTGTTTTGCCACAAACTAGCTCTACCTTGATCTTCTATCATCTCTTTCTCAATTCATGAAAACCAGAGTTAGTTTTCTCACTTGTGGTACAGTGCTTACATGGAGATGTACCTCAGGCTTGGCCTTGTACCTGAATAAATGTGAACCTCTCACCTCTCAAAGGGAAGATGAACATAATGAGAAGACATCTAAAAATAGGTGATTTAGATCCTAGTTTTCATCTTTCATGCATTCCTCAAGAAGCCAGTTTCTGTGTTCAATAATCTATTACAATTGAAAGCTTAGAAAAATCTGGTGCCTTGAGAGAATAAAATAACACTATGAAATTTTGTGGGAGTCTTAAATCCCCTTTCACTTTAAGGAATGACGGGCATATGAAATACTGCAGAAATTTGAAAGTAGAATAGCTGGTCATTGGTATCATGCAGCCACACACAAGCTGGTGTTATCAGATGCAGTTTTGATGCGAACATTGGAGAAATTTTTAAATGAAAGAAACGCGATCGTTTCAGAGGAAAACAACAATCCTAAGATAGTAAATATAAGTGTACTTTAGAAGCCTGCTATTGCAGAACGTTGGGTTTGGTTCTTCTTAGTGGGTTTTATTTTTGGGTTTTTTCTGTCTTTTTTTTTTTTTTTTTTTTTTTTTTTTTTTTTTTTTTTGTAGAAGTACTTATATCAGCTATTTAGATAACTGGAGGACTTGCTAGCACCACCTATTGGATGAGAAATTTTCCTTAAATTGAAGTAGCTCCTGTTAATCTTGGTACAAAAAAGCACCGCATAGCCACTTGAAGCTGAAATATCTCCAAGCAGTCAGCTTTCAAAAGGGCATTTTGTTTTGTCAGTCTTTCAATAAATACAGTAATTTAATAATTAGTTGTGAGGACTGACAAATTTCAGTGTTCCATTGCTGCAGCGTGAGGGCTTCCGTACGCTGGGAGTGTACCTAAAGCTGCTGATCGTTTAGAGGCTGAGCACGCTAATACTACAGCTGTCACTCTGGGGACAGGAGGAAGTACTGGGAGCTCCAGGCATCCATTATTTTTATCCAAAACTGCTTTTTGTTAAACCGTTTGTACTCATCTTCTCGCAAATAAAAGGTGTTCGGGGAGGGGAGGAACAAACAAAACAACCCTCCTGCCTGAGCTGTTTTCTCTGACAAACCCTTACACTGAGCTAAAGCTTTGGCTCTGCAGTGACTATATTTAAAACAGAGCTATGCTTTTCACTGCTTTTTAAAAATAGATTATTTATCCTTCCATACACACGAACACAACTGACTTGACAGGCAGAGAGAATAGTTACTTAATTCCACTCCTACTCTCTTGTTTCTTCCCTATTAACATTATCTCCTTGGTAACACACCCCATGAATTGTGTCTATGATATGCCAGCTACTGCAGTTTGTTTAATGTCTTGCTGCTTAAATGTATTTGAATTTTGTCTCTGAGCTCCCACCCTAAATGGTGGAATTTTTTAAATCGTCTTTCCTGAGTGTGTCCAGGGGGTTTTCTTTGTGTTCATTGACCCCAGGTATAACGTGACCCCTGCCACTGAAATGAATGATACTGAACTTAATTGAGCCTGAATTTCTCAGAAGTTTTTCTCTTTAAATCCTACTGTAATATCTACAACTGCTCAGATGCATGTTTTTAGCACAGTAAGTAATATCTCACCCAAATATGTTTGTGTATAAACTTAAAAGGAAAGACTGCAATCTTTTTCCCCTGCATTACTTTTGCATAAGAGCCTACAGTCTTTTGTTTTAAATATTTGATAATGTGTAATCAGAATCCATCTGAGCCTAAAGCGTTAAACACTTTTAATATCAATTATATTCTCCTTGCAGGGGGCTGATCAGACATGTTTATGTATAAATTTTTTTGAAAATTATGGAGTCCGCTTTATTTCTCAAATGTGTGCGTTCTGTATAGGGCTCCTCACAGCTGCTGAAAAACAGGTTTGCCATTGGGATGGGATAATGTTAATCTCTGCGAATCTCTACATTGACTTTGGCATAAGGCTACTTGAAGTTACTGGTTTTACTGTCAAAGAGAGAACCTCTTTAACTTCCATAGCTGAATAAAATTAAATTGCATCCTGGAGATTTTTTTATCTGTTAAAATGATGTAAAATGGCTTCCCATAGAAATACAGGGACCCAGAAGTTACATCCGGGTCATAAAAACTCTCAATTGGAGCCAGCTCTCTTTTCTATGAAAAATTTCAACTTCATTGGGTTAGCAATAAGGAACACTACATTGGCTAGTCAAAAATTGACTCAACTCCGCTAAAAATGTGTCCTCTTTTTATAGTGATGAACACGGGCAGAGAAGTGAAAGTACTTCAGTATGGACTCTGAGAAGTAGGAGCCTGCCTGCTTGGGTGTGCCCAGCACTGCGGAGCAGAGGGGTCTGAACCAGCTTTGGATACCTTTGCAACACAGTCCAAACGAGCTCCCCAAACCACTGGTTGCTGGCAGCAGCGCCGTCTTTATGTTTTATAATAGAAAATTGAGCTAATAACGGAAGTCATCTTTGTAAAAGACATAATCGTGAATAGTCACAAAGGGAAACTCTATCCAGTGCAGGCTCCAGAAATGCCAAGTGCCCGAAATCCGCAGCAGTGAGCTGGAGACATTGCAGAGGGCAGCTGCTGTAATTCAACGCGGGGATAATCCTGGTGAGATAACGGGGTAATGGCTGTGTTAGGGGAAAGGGCTTGGCGTGAATAACCTGCTAATAGCACTTGTATGTCTCAGGTGCTAAAAGCAGCTCAACAACCTGCAGCTGAGCGTGTATGGCTGTGCCTGTTCCGTGTGGGCACATCCACAAACGAACGCGTGTGTCCTGGTGACAGCCGAGGCATCACAAATGCAAATGAAGAGTCAAACACCTTCTTTGTCATCAAGAAGGCTAGATTATGTCGAGCTACTCCATTTGTTTTACCTGATTTATTCACTGGTGATAAAACTGACGCTTGTCTGTGTATGAAGCATCCAGAAAACAGCAATAGTTTCTTGGCAAATAGATGAAGAAATCACTCCAGCGTTAAAAGGCTGGGCGTAGTGTTGTCAGAAGTAAAGATGTGCTTAAAAGTACGCTTTTGAAAGCTTATGCATTTATTTGCTTTGTCATTGTCAACACTTTCCATGCCAGGTGGGGATAAAATCCTTTCTTCCAGTAATTTGTGCACCTGTGAACACTTTTGCTTAAGTAATCCTTATTTGCTTAGTAAAAGAGGGGTTTGCTTTTGAGTTAGTAAAAGTATCCTCAAGGTACGAGTGCTTTGGCACGCAAATCTGATATTTAACTATCTTCATGGTTTGTGACTGGCAAGGTGGTCTCTGTGCATGGGAACTAGAGAAAGTGGGAAGAGAAGGATGGACAGAGAGAAGAAACAATTTCTAGCTTTTTAAATAATTAGCTGAAAGGAGATTAATAAATCATCCTGGGGACAGGTATTTAAGAAAGCTAGCAACCCCTGAATCTGCACCCCTAAATAGCTAGGGAGGCCAATATTTTTGCTGGGAAGAGGAATGACAGATTCTCTTCTTCTCTGAAGACTTTTGTGACCTCTAAACAAGGCTCATGCAACTTGGCCACTCTGAACTTCGAGGAAAGAGCATTTGTCGAGAAGGGTGCCGAAAAATCTGTGTCAATGCTTCTCGGGAATGACTTGTGAATGACACAGTGATCTCACAAGTAGGAAAGGAATGGGAATGGAAAGAGACGTGATCGTTGCCGGGAGGTAAAAATGTTGATAATGTAATGTAGGCAAGTTGAATTTTATCTGCAAATTTTCTGATGTCGCTTATTTGCTGTTGGTTGACACGTCTAAATTCTTAACGTCAATTACCCACAATGAGGAGGAAGGGGAGAAGGGGAAATTACCCGCCGTGCTGTCAGCACTGAGAGCTGCACTATTGACAAGGAGCATTTACCAGCTGTGTTTAAAGGTTGTTTGCTTTATCAGCCACCTTGGCTGTGTTACGAGAGAGATACAGTAATCTTTCACACGAGCTCAACCCGACAAATATAAAGCCCTTGACGGAAACGCTGCTATTAGGTTACACATTCGTAGCAGGGTTTTCTTATGATGATATCACCTATTTCAAGAGCATGAGGGCTGCCCAGACGGCAGGCTCGGCTTCCAGGCTCTGCTGCCTCTCCCCTGCCAGGGCAGGAAGGTGGTGCGCGGAGCAAGCCCCGAGGAGCTGGGTTTGGCTAAGGAGGAGCACTGATGTAATGTGCTACTTCGGGCCACCTTCTGGGAGCCAGGGGAAGCTGGCCCCACCGCTCTGTAGGAGCCCTTTGCACGGCTTCTCTCCTATTTTTGCCTTCCTCCTAAGGATAATCTGCCCTCAGATTTCATGCGACCCTTTTGGTACAAGATGCAATTTTGGCTTTTATGATTAGCTGCAAATGTGGCTTTCTAACTTCACTTCGAATGTGCAAAAGGCTTGCTGAGCTGTGATATTTCCAAAAGTTCCCAGACTGTTTTGTGCTAGGCTTAATTTAAACCTCTGCGCAACCATTCCAGCTGAGCTGTTGGGTGTTATCACCGAGGCCACAAGTTTGACCTGTAGTTTTGCCAGCGTTCGGTAGGAAATGTCCTGTGGACTTGGGGTGTCTTGAATCAGGCAAACAACATTATATCCATACCTGCAGGATTTAACCTGCGAGCACATCTAAATTTGGCAAGCTCTGAGTGTGTGTTATCCATGTGCATTTTGCATATGTTTTTATATTAGTCTGGAGGTGTTCGGACATGTGGAAAAAGCAGAAGCCTGAGAGAGCTTACAGGGATACCATAAGATTATAGTTTGCTTGAGTGGCAAGTGAAAGGGCTCATCCAGGTGTCAAGGAGGATTTGAAGAGCATTAAAGGGAATGAAGAAATTGGGTCAGACAATCTGCAGCCCAGGCAACGAGGACAAGACATTTCACTGCCTTCCAGCTTCAGGAACTATCCTGAAGGCAGTGCTTTTGGAATGAGGGATTTAATCTGGGCAATGTAGTCATTGTTTTTCCTCAGGACTCCCACCAACATGAATGTACCGCCCTGTTTCCCTGACAGAAATTTCAGGAAAATATTTAACAAAGGGTGACAATGGCAGCTTTGTGGGACCCTGCTGACAAAACTGCTTAAGGGACAGTTTGGGTCAAGTACAAAATTGTCTTTGGAAAAGGTATATAAAAGAAGCAGTAGTGCAAGTTAACATAAGCCAGAATGTGCACAGTTTTCTTTTTTGGTTTTAAGAAATTCCTAGCTGTGTACAGTAAAGCATTCCTTACTCCTGTCCTACTCAGTTCTCTGTTTGAGGGAATTCCCCTGTTAGGTGGCTATGGCTGAACAGAATAAATTGCCCAAGGTGACATCCTCAATGGACTAAAATAATTGCTTTTTTTGTAAGTATTTTAAATACAAGCAGAAAGTGCCCTTTGGTTTACAAATTGTCCCCAGATTACCAGCAGCACATGTAAAATAAATGTCCAAAACACTCAGAAACTGTAATGAATACTTAAGGCATGTCATGAAGGCAGGCAAAGCAGAGCCATGTTGGGATATGTGTTGTGGGGAATGCAGGCTTGGCAATCAGTCCTCTCCAGCAGAATAAGAAAATGCATAAGGACTTGATTCCAAATTTTCCACCAGGGATAACAAAATATTACACTGTTCACCTCCCAGTGCATTGACTACAGATGTGTCAGTGACAGCTTTCTTAGGTTCAAGTCAATATTGAATTAATGTCTCTTGCATTTGGACCTCCTGAGTTGCTGGAGACTCAGCAGAACATAGCATCGATTTCCTCTGGCTGTCAGCAATGCCTGTGAGCAGCCCACAAGGATGGGGACCGTGTACATGCACACATGTATGTGCCAATCACATTCTAATTCAGGAAAGTGAATTTCCCTGCTTCATTTTATGGGAAGTTACAGCTGTATTCCCTTCTTGTCCTGAAATGCTCTGCAGCACTTGTTTCTGGTGGTGGTTTTGTGGGTCAGGACCTCTATTCTGAGTCCATGCCCTTACAGGGAAGTTTCCCATGTGTGGAACCTTGCAGTTCCACTCTGCCCAGCACAATACAGCTGTTTTTGTCCTATTTCCCAGGTTTACCACCTTTCTAATCCCACTGTTCATAATATGCTCCTAAAATGAAGACTTTTTTGAAAAAATTTAAGTATAAGGTAAGAGGAAAATGTTTTTAATAAATTGAGGCATACACACTGAAGTTTCCAATGTTCTTAAGGCTCCTTTTCCCAAAGGAAGGGCGTGTTTCTCAAGAACTCTCGTGAAATGTCTGGGGACACCAGACTGTTCCATGTGGACGTGTGCTGGAAAATGCTATTGGCCAAGATGGAGATTTTTTGTGTTAAAATTACTGCAGCTTTTGTTGGCTCTTCCTGTTTCTTTTGGTAGCTGAGCAGGATAAGGGTTAGGTCTGCTCAGGGTTAAACCGTGACCAGGGGTTTTGGGTTATCTCAGGGGTTTTTGGAGCTGATGCTGTTGACTTCCTTCCTACCTGTGTGCAGCTCAGTCTGAACCACCTCTCCTGTACCTACAGTTAGTCCCTGCTATGGTCACTTTGCACCCCAGAGGTGATAGATTCCAAGGAAGAAGGCAATGATTTCTGGAAGTGTGTTTCCAAAAGTAATTTTAAAACTTCTGAGGCAGAAGCTGCTGTTTTCCCTGCAACAAGTGTTACCAACATAAGCTACTAGAACATTTTCTTTCTTCTCTTTCAAAAGCTGCTGATAACTTTTCCATCCAGGCATTGCATCACATCAATTTGTAACCAATGCAATTACTGTTTTCCAGGGGAACATAAGTTCCTCATATTATGTTTCTTGGTTTTTCTTTCCTTTTGAGTACGCTGCAAATCAATTCTGTATGAACACTACTTATCTGAAAATACACAAAATCTTCTGAGAATATCTACAAATCCTCCTCTTCCCAGCACTGCTAGTGGGGCTGGAAATAGAAACTGAGAAGAAATGAGGAGTGTGGTCTGCTAATGCCTTTGTCACTTTGAGAATAGCCTGCTTTGATGAGCTCTAGGTGGGGCTGCATCTAAAAGCTGTGTGGAGGTTGCAGTGATTTGCAGGCAGGGAGAGCTTCTGTTATTTCTTTAATGAACTTGTTGGCCCTGTTCTCCTCCTCAATCCAGCCTCTCATGTTCATTGTTCATTTTCTGGGCAAACCTTCTCTAGTTTGGATATACCCTTTGACAAAGCTACTCGCTTATCATAATGTTTAGATATTACAGGTGAAAATGGTATATAAGGGAGGAGGGAGTGAGTAAGTGAAGGATCTTGGCTGGCCACACTTTCTTGGGTCTCTTACTCTTTCGTCATTTGCTCAAGAAATGCAGTAATGAGACAATAAGCAGAAGATTATGCATATCTCCTTCTCCAAGTGCAGCATGCCTCCTTGTGGAGCTTATTTAACTTAATTGTGGTATCCTTTGGTAGGGTTTTCTGGTGGGTTTGCTTTTGTTTAAAATAAATAGAAATAATTCCGTTGTTGTTGCACGACAACGCAGACACTGAGGTGTAGATCTCTACCCTAGGATTCTGCTTCAATCCTAAGAGATATTGGTGTTTTCCAGACTGTTAGAAGGAAACAAAAGCTGCAGGAAGCAGGCAAAACACATAGCCTTTAATGGGTTAAAAAGAAAACTTGAAGAAATATTGTGAATTTGTTCACTAAAGTTTTTCAGAGCTATTTTTGGCTGTTTGAACATGTTGACTCTTACATAAGGTTCATTCAGAATATACAAACTGTTCAATAAATATTCCCAAATGCGAAAACTCAGATTTTCACCCATTTTGGTTGTGTCTTTCACATTTGAAAACAGGCCATGGTAGGATTTCAGATACGTTCCTGCAGTAGCTGCATGAAGTTCTAGCATGGATTTACAAGCACGTCATGTATTAATAATGTTGCAGAAAAGTTAGGACTTGGGCAAGAAAAGAGAGATGATTTGATGTGTGTCTATTTAAAAAAGCTCTGTATCTTAATAAATACATGAGGTACTCTTTTTAAAATCTTTTTGTCATGTCTGCCACGCTGCAAAGCTGGGTCTATCCTGATGAGCTTTGCAAGATGGCTGCTTGCTCACAGAGCTGCTCTGTGATGTCTTCACCCAAGGATACCCAAGTCTGATTTCCTGCTCGTAGCTGTGCTTGGAGATCAGACTTTGGACAGGGCAAAGCTGGCTTTTAGCCAGCTGCCCAGAGAGGCAGAGATTGCATTTGAGCCCAGCCTTATATTCCCGAGTTTCTGTGCCAGTAGAGGAAAAACTGGAATCTGATTAAAACCTGTTGAGGAGCTCTGGTCTCAAGTGCAGGACTGAGCTCTCTGGTACTGTGAGATAACCATGTTATCTCTCTTGTTACGAGATGTTGAGGGTGCCTTTGACTGCATAAGTGCGGCTCAGGCCCCTTTTGTACAGGCAAAGTTACAGCTTCCCAAAAAACAGGAACTTTTTTCCCCCTCCCCACTGAAAACTGCCTAACCCTTAAAAAGATAAATTGTCCTTTATTCAGTTTGCTACTTCTTGGTTCCTGCTAAATTTAAGTACAACTTCAGTGTGAATGTTTGTGTTGTTGAAGACCAAGGCTCCAAAAGAACCACGGGGCTGATCTGAGGAGGTCTGAGGTTGGGGCAGCACACTTCACTCTATGGCATTTTATGTCTGAAACAGTGCAGTGCAGTTAGGATTAGCCTGGTCTGTTTAGGTTAAAGAAATCTCCCTTGCTATAATTTTTTCTATTAAAGTTCTACCTAAGTTCTCCATACTAAAGTTTGACCTAACTTCCTCTTGTTTATGAAAAGAAATTCTCTGCAACTATTTGGTGACAGCCCCAAAGAAGGATAAAATAAATGCCCCGACACCCACACCTTCCATTTGACCACTGTCTATTAAATTCCATTAATCTGGAGCGCTATGTAAGGGTTCTTGCTGTCTCCAGTAAGAAAAAGGAGATGGAATCTCAGCTCCTGTACCACTTGCCTCACCTTCTGCTTCCTCCATGCAGAATTAAGAGCCAGCCTGACATAAGTGTTTCCAAGCCTACACAGAATAAATAATGGGGAAGGGGAAGTGTTGGAGAGATTTTAAACAAAACAAAGGCTTTCCAGCCCTGCCAAGTTAAATAATTTTAAATATTTTCTCCTCTCAAGAAACAGAGTTTAAAGACCAACATTGCAAATAAGCAAATTTCTCCTGAATATTAATCCCTGCTCCCATTCAAGCTTTGTTCAGTCTGTGGGCTGATATGATCTGAGATTACTTGAGGGAATCATGACTGGGCAGAAAGCACTAAAGCTAACTGTAAAATTAGAGAGAGGGCTCACAGCCTCCTCTTACATAACCTGGAGATGAGTGACCTGTACAATCCCAACAAGTAGTGTGTGTCAGGTTTTCCACAGAAAAGAGACAAGGAAAATCTTCCAGGGGAAAAAAATTACTAAAAATCTTAAGGCCCAGGATAAAATAGCATCTAGTGAAAACAAGTGTTGACCAAAACCATGGTGTAGTGCTCATAACAAACATCTGAAACATGAGGAAATGTAGGCTTCTGGGTGACTCTCAATATGCATCAGAGGAAGCCAGTTCCAAACCCATCTTGCTGGTGTCTGTTTGAAAGATGATGGTTTTGGCAACAACAGTTTTGGAGTCACAGTCCAAAGGAGGGAGCCACTTTTTGGGGGAGCTGCTGTGCCTGGAGCTGGCAGCAGCTGTGGTCTGGGTTAAGGTTGCACACTGATGCTCCTCTCCCCCGTAAGGCGAGTTGTTGGGCAACTCTGTGGGCAGGGAAGAAGCAACAGCCCCCTTCATGTGCCAGCCCTGCTTGACCCTTCTCTGCCACCTCCTTCCTTTGCAAGCAGGAAACTGTTCTGCCCTGTAGATTTTTGGGAAAATGATCGATTATGTATGGAGATTTTTATTATAAAATGCACATTAACTGTGTAAATACACATGTATGTATGTACACACCCTCCTTTTTATTTCATTAGCAATGAAATATTATGAATACTTTTATTTCGTTAGCAATGAAATACTGAATCATTAGCAATTTTCTCATGACATGTTTTCTCATGGAGGAAATGACAATTTTTCCTATGCCCCTTGATTTTTCTTTTTGGAATTCAAAGTGACATTTTACTTTAGAGGTAGAAGCTGCTGAACCAAGAAGTTTTAGGTCAGTTTGATGTTAATCCTTGTTCACCTGAATTGCTGTCATCCCTTGTGAGTGTTTCTATTAAGAGGGGACATGTCCCCGTTCTCTTCCTGGCTTAGACCCTTCCTTAGGGCTCTTCCTGTAGTGATACCCTTTGTTTGACCATTGCAGTGTATTATGAGACTCACCAATTCCATGCAAAGCAAAATGCTTTTTATTCAAAGTATAGCTTCATGTTTCAATTTGACATTAATGAAAAAAAGAAATATTGCTTCTGAAATTTTCTGGTACTTCATGTTCTACAAAACATGCATGATATTTTGGCTTTTTCTCTGAGTTTTGGCACACTTCTTGGATAAAAAAGCCAGTGCTGAAATATCAAGTGACACGCTGAACTTCCCATTTTTGACTAGCTCTCGTCTGTTTACACTATTCCAGCCTTAGTGTTCTCAGTCTGCTCTGCAGCATTTCAGAACCCCGTATTTCACACCAATCAAGGCTTCAGCACGTCAATAGTAATTTATATGTATTCCTACCAGAACAGAAGGAAACCTGACTTGCCCAGCTCGTAGTAAACAGAGAGTAGCAGGTGGCAGGTGCTGGTGGTAATGGCGTGACAGCATCCTCAGTGCAGTGTCAGCAGTGTGGCCAGTGAGGGACTTATACCATGTGTGATGTCTCTAATCAGAAGAGAACCTTTCATAAATGTATCTCTTCAGTCAGCTTTATCCACATTGTCTCTCTTAGCTCTCAAACCAAACTGCTGCTGCTTTACCTTTCCTTTTCTTTTTTTTTTTCCTCCCACCCACCCCATCTCCCCAGCAGCCATGGCATCACATTTTCTCTTAACCTCTGTGGCTGTCACTGTATGTGGCTTTGTGTTACTTCTGCACTAGAGTCATGCATTTTCCTGAATATATTTTCCTGGATATTTGCATGTTGTCAAATATTTCAGCCAAGGTCACACATCTCTACTTTAATTGCAGCCCCTTTTTTTTGAGAAACAAGGGTTCTGCCCAGATGGTGCTTTTTTTACTGTGTGTGTGACTAGTACATTTCCTACCTTCCTAATGAGACTTTTAATAGCAAAATAACATTCAGATTCTAGGTCCCATGCAAAATACCCTTGAGACACAGCTGCACAAGCAATAAAATGATAAATTCACATTGCATTCTTGCTTTCTACTGCACCTCTTTATACGCTGTCTGTTTGACTGCAGCACAGTTGAAAATTGAAATCTTTTCCTGTGGTCTTCATGCCATTTTATGAGCTTTAATTGAAATGTAGCTTCTTCTTGAAAATCTAAACCGTCTGTTGATGCCAGTTCACAACTCAGTTGACCTAAGTTTAATAGAATAAGAGACCAGTTTAAAACAAACAAAATCCCAAGGTAATACCTCTAAAAGGTTTTATTCCTGATATTGTAGAAAATCAGTCTCACATAGAACAGTTGTCCAATAAGATAAGAGATAAGAATTCAACTGTTCCACTGATCCACGTCATTTTTTTCTGAACCATTCCTGAAATCTCAATCTTTTAGCAGCCTTGTTTAATCAAATAATAGAATTAAGCATGGCTGCCTCTCTAATCCAGAGCATCCATTTGTACTTCCTTGGCCAACTCCTTTAGTGTAGGATTGAGCCGTCTGTGGCTTAAATAAGATTCATCCACTTCAGGGTAGATGTCTCAAATAATTGGTGGAATCTTAGCTTACAACAGTTTCTTATTTGCCACCAACTTGGAAAATAATTTAAAAAACCTCAGTCACTATTTCAGATGCAGACCTTTATTAAAGACAAATCCTTTCTCTTCTCCACCAAAGTGCTGGGAATCTCGTGGTGTGTTTCACATAATCCCTTGTGACAAAATGGAAGAAGAGCTTCTCCTGGAATAAAACATCTATGATCACATATGCCAGCAGGCCTGATGGTTGGTGGAAAACACTTCCATCCAACTTACTAAATTTTACTCAGAGGAGACAAGGAATGGCTATGTGAGCAGAATATGTTCCCTGAGCCCTTCAACACCCCTCTGCCTGCCTGAGCGTGCTGTCTTGCTGCTCCTGTTGTCATTTCTGCTGCAGCCTGGAAGATGGCACGAGGGGAAATGGCATCTCATAGTGTCACCGAGCACTCCCGGTGTCCCCAGCGCTGGCAGAAGTGACAGAGCTCTGCGGTGTTGTGGGAAGGGATGCGTTTGGTGACTTGTGTGCCTGACACAGGTAGGAAGGGTCTTGGGAAGGATGGATTAGATGCTGTGGGGAGAGACTGTGGGTGGAGCAGGGGTGAGTAAGGGTGTAAAGGAGGGCTGCTTCCCTAAAAAATGACCTTTGACTCAGCTCCCAAGGTATGGATTGATCCAATGATCAGCCCACTTGATGAAATTACCCTCTTCAGCTGCTGCTACAAGGACAAGGGCTTTCTTCCCCATCCAAGCATTGTTCTCCTTAAGCTGGTCATAGACTCATAGTTCCCACTGTAGTTTCTTAAAACTGGTTTGGTTTTTTTGTTAGTTATTAGGGTTTTTTTAGAAATAGCTAAAGGGTATTATTCAGCTGTATGTGAGGCTGTAAAAATTTGTGTTGGTGATGCAACAACAAAAATGAAATTGTGAGTAATGTAGCCATGACCAGTGTTCTGACTATGTGCCAGGATTAAAATCCAGCCACCACAGCAAAGCAGAACTCTCATGAAAATAAAATGTCTTTCTTATGAGTATTTTGTGCAGCTACTTTTATAGATTTTCGTCTTGGCTCAAGATAGAGATGACAGTTCTGACTTACACATTATCTTACCTGTGACACCATTTTTTCTCTCTTTATAAGCACCCTATAACAAAGCAGGCAACTTCCCTAAGTGCGGAACTGTAATAAAACAAGACCATACGGACGCTGTCTTGAGTGATAATTGTCTCTTGAAAGAAAATGATGGCTGTTGGGTCTTGAATGTTAGCAGCCTAATTCCACTTTGACTGAAGTCAGTTGCTGAGTTTTTCCACTGAATTCTGTGCAGGAGCAACCAGGCTGCAGGTGAATGACAGCCTGAAGATGAAGATAAAAGGGAGGGGTTTTCTCTAGCGCGACTTCCTGAGGGTTTTCATTGCGTATTTTACAGCATTGTGGGGGTTCTGGCAGAACTCCACACTGTCTGCTGCCTAACATTGTTTTGTGCATTTTTTTTTTTCCTAAAAGTGCATCATAGAAACTAATTTTGCTACGTTAATGTGACAGCAGAAGCCTTGAACATGTTTTGGGTTTGGTGGTGGGTTTCTTTCCAGCTGCAGGTTAGTTTTCCTAAAGGGCTTAAATAGCAGACAAGCTAATAGACATTCTAATAGCATAGCTTGGCATTAATTTTTTTTTTTACTAAAAATGATGGTTATTTCTGGAGATTAGGAAAAACTTTAGGTTTTAATGTAAGAAATTAAATATTTAATCTTCCAACATTAAAAAAATTCAAAGTTAAATTTGTTTTAATGAGTTACAACTTAAATTTGTTTCAAAGTAGCTTTGTTGTCCATGTAATTAGCATATTCTGTATCATTTATAGGTAATATTTCTAATATCACTTTCACGCTAATTACAAGCAGTAAAACTATTAATTCTTTCAGCACTTTCTCTTTGCCTCCTGCAAGTGAGAAATGCAGGTTGGGCATAGGTATAATCTTAATGTTTGGTCATCAAAAGCTGTTTTGGATTTGCGAGCTGAAAATGCGTTATTTCAGTTCAAAATCAACACTGCTTAGAAGTACACTTGCCCCTGTTCTTTGAAGTCAGCAAGTACTGAAGCTTGCAAGCCTATCCCCTGTTAGAAATAGGCTGTGAGGAAGATGCTTGTGGGCTATTTAAATGTGTGCAGCTGTCTGGGGTGCAGATGAGTGTGAGAGCTCCCCGACAGCCCAAAGCCACAGTTACCAAAGCGTTCGGGCTGGGAAGTGAGGCTGAAACTGCAGTGAGGATTTCAAACAATCAGCTGAGAGCGTGTGGTGGCTGTGCTGCCATATCCAGGGGGTATTGCCACATCCTACACTGCCCGTGCCAGCTGTGTCCTTTGAAGGACTCCCATCCAGCAGCTGACCTGACACGAGGCCCGAGGATGTGGCAGTGCCAGGGGGAGCAGGCTGGAGGCTCTCAGGGTAAGCTGAGATACTGGAGTCCACAGCAGGGGAGGTGCGTGTCAGCTTTGCAATGGAAACCCTGTGCAGTTGGATGGCCCAGGAGAGATGTAAGGTTTGCCAGGACCCCTGCACGCATCAGAGTGGGCAACAGATAGGGAGCCCTTGGCCAGTAAACGTTGTGCACGTTCCCACTGAGGCTGTTCTGCTGGGAGCCTTCGTAACTTGGTATTGTTATTTTTGCAATTCATACCCACACAATCAAAAGTAGTTTCTTTTAATGCTGTAGAACATAATTATAGGCCTGACAGGCTCTGACAAGTTGGTTGAGACATTTATTCTTGCAGCCGGCAGATGCTTAAATGATTTTGTATTGGAAAATGTTGTCTGTGAAATGTTCTGTCTTGGTCGCTGTTACTAAACCTGGATTCGTAATGAAGTCTAGCATCAAATATTTATGTAAAATTACTTTAATCCGTAAATAGTTTTAGCTATGAAAGATAAAAACAGCTGAGAAAATTAGTCAGGGGGGTTTCAGGAGTTTGTGTTGCAAAACAGTGATGTGTTTCTTTTCTGGTCTCCTAAAGTTGTTAGCCGGCTGGCACTTCACAGAGAAAGAAGTCCACAACATCCATTGCTACATGAAAGATGTTCATGTTCTAAGGTATTAATAGCACTGTAACCTATCCCTCTTGGGTCACTATTATTAAAATCCTCTCGCAAGACCTATCTGGAAAAGTAGAAGGCTTTATATAATAACCATGGACCAGTCACAAATAAAACACTTTCCACAGAGTTGCCCCCAGATCGGATTGGGTCTCATCAGGCAAAGCCAAAATGGTATACACTGACTTCCACCTCTCCCTCCTACCTCTGAGTTTAAGCTGTGTTTAAGCAAGCAAACCCTCATTTGCCATCAACCAACTCGCAGTACTTGTAAAGCCACAAGGAAGGGAGGGATGTCTTCAACTCCTTGAGCTCTTACTCAGAGGTTTTGACAGTGACTGATTTTCTTTTAATGAGTTGAGTCATTATTTGGAAGCTTCAGTAGCTGGCAGTTCATCTGCAGCATGGTTGAGTCTGAAAGTGACTGATCCTATGGAATTGCACATTCCCTAAATATTTCAGTAACAGCAAATCTCCCTGGGTCCACTTTTTCTAGCTTACACTCTCTGATGAAGGGCCCTACAGATGCTTTGCTCATCCCTACCACAAGGGAGGCATAAATCTCAACCACTGACTCTGCTTACAACTTTGTTTTTTGTAAGGTTCCTAAAAGTAACCCCTTTCTAGCCACTAATCTGACCTAGTTACTATAAACTGATTTCTCTAGGATGAAAGGGTCTGTCTTTCCCCTGGGACTGCTGCAGTGGGACTCTCACATATTACTTAATGGTTTTTGTACTCTCATCTGGGGCTGTGGAATTTGGATACCATCCACTGAACTGTTTGTGTAGTCTATGTAGCTGTTATATCTGTATATTTCAGAAATATTTAAAAATTACTGGTCTTGGTAAATTCCTCTCCAGTTTGGACAAAGAAATTGCTTGTTTTATTCACAAGGTTTTGTTGTTATTCGTTCGTTATTTTTTGTGCTTTTGTGTGGGTAAAAATTTGCCAAGGAAAAGCTCAACAGGAAAAAACCACTGAATTTTTGTTCTGAAGCTATGAACAGCTATTGCTCTTGTAAGTGTAATCTTGACTTAGCTGCTCTGAAAGTTGTGACATCATCAGCTGTGTCAGTGAAAATTGGGTGTTGTAGGAAGGCTTGGACAAGGGAAAATGGTAGTTCTACTTCGACCAAAAATAATCCCAGGGAAACCCAGTTTTTCTGACCAGGAACCTTCAGCTCTGCAACAGGCAGAGGACTGTAATAGGAAGCTGAGTACTGCAGGGAAGGGCCTCTGTGATTTGTGCTTCCAGCTGCATAAATCTCTAAGATAACCATGGCAGCATCTACAGGTGCTTAGGTGACGTTCTCCTCTCTGGTCCTGTTTCTCTCTAGACACACACACGATCGGGCTTCCTTGCTACAGTGGCTCTTTGGGTGATGCCTTGAGGGATGCAGATGGGACTAAATAAACCCCAGTTAGAAAATCTGAGGACAAATGTCTCCGAGAAGAGAGGAAAAAAGCTGCTTCTTACCGCTGTTACTCAGTGGTGTGTAGGTTGTTGAGCTGTAGGTAGGTTCTGTGCCTCCACAGGCTGTTTTCATAGAGGCACTGAGAAAGCTGAGGGCTGGTGCTGTTTACATGTGATGAAAAGGAGCCTTGGAGCTGTGGGTTGGCTCGCAGACTGCCAGCACCACAGGGTTTGTTATCTCACTGGCTTGCCCAGCAGCCTGGTGCAGACAGAGGCTAACGTGGAGGAAAGATTGCATTCTTGAGGATTCCTCCAGTGAGGACTCTGGAAGTGAAAGAGCAATTTCCCAGACTACTTCTGCTCAAGTGAAGCAAAACTACTGCTGTGGATCATTGCTCCTTCTCCCCAGCAAAGGTCATGGAGTAAGTGTGAGATTTAGTGCTTTGATTACCTTATTGAAGTCTTGGAAGGATTAAAGCCAGCAAGTTCTCCTCTACTGATGACTGTGTTAGAGAGAAGCCCAAATTTTGCTCCAGAATAGTAACTGTTTTGATTTTTGGGTCCTTCTTGTAGCACTTATTATTCATACAGGTCTCATAAAGCTTTTGGTTAAAATATATATTTTGCCCCAATCTCAGTTAATGGAATCAGTTCCAGCATGGTCCCTTGGATCATACAGGAGAAGAAGAAAAGCTTTCTTATTCCCAGGAATAAGAAAAATTATCAAGAGACTTAAAAGCAGAATTGTAGAATATCACTTCTTGCAGACAGGAATCAAGTGTGTAACTGCCAGATTTACTCTAGATTACATGTGCACTATAGAAAGGTGTTTCTTTTTATGCTTCTTTTCTGTAACTAGTGGATATCTTGGAGTTCTTCTGTCTCCATAGGCACCTGTGAATTAGCTCATGAACAACACCTTTTTTCAGGCATCTGCTTTTAGTGCCTATGAAACCCATGGACAGGAACAGGACTGGACAGCTCAAGAAGGGACTGTACAGTTGTTGTCGTGTTTGCCTATGGAATGCACAGCTTGGAATTCCCACTGTTGCTTGCACTTTGTGGCTGCTCTCAATGCCACCCACTGCTCACCAAACTGCCTTGGGAAAGCTTACTTACCGTGCAACTCCTTGTTTCGTTTCAGAAACTGAAAAATAACAATGTGATCATTTCTCTGGTTGTATGCGCTGTATGAAAAATTATTCCTGGGTCTGACAGCAGTCATCCCAAAGGCTTGCTTAGGGCTATTGAAATATTTCCATTCCTGATGGGAGCTGCAGCTGAACCTCTTAATGTGATAAGAGACATTAAGAATATAAGAGGGCTCCAGCAGGTATTTAAAGCTTTGGAAGGTCTGATTTTATAGGTCCATGATCACATATTCAAAGTGCTTCACTACTCTAAATTAAAGGTGTGATAAGCAAAGCAACAGTGACTTTTCACAGAAGTCAAGAGAAGGCTGCCTGCCTCAGCTGAGCAACTGGCTGTGTGGTACAGAACGAGTCAGGAAAACACTCTTTGTTCCACGTTCTGGGAAAAAAATAAAGGGAAAGAATTGAGGAGAGACAGCTGTCAGGGAGCAAGGACAGGGAAAAGAGGAGAAGAATAGCTGTATCTGGCCAAAGCTCCTGTTAAGATTCCGTAATGGAATACAGCAGGTGAGGAAATGTAGAAGTTTTCAATTATAACCTCAAGCTCCCTGCACTGCACAGCCTAGGTACTACCTTACATCTTTCACTAGCTTACCACTTATCCAAAAAAAGACACCTGATTTAGCTCAAATTCCCTTGAAATGATTCATGTCTGTATTTCCTAGCAAAAGAATGTTTAGTATCGAAAAGTAAGGTTGTAGCATCCCTAGATTTTTGTGTTGAATTTCCCAAAAGAAAACGTAGAAGCGCGAAGTGCAGCAAACACTTTAACAAGGTTTGCTGCATTAGCCCTGGGAAGTTATTCTGGCAGCTCTGTAGCCTGTATGCATGTGCCTTCTGTAGATATAAGAATACGAGGCACCCACAGCTGTGTGATTTACCATTTTATTTGCCTTGCAGCTATAGAAATACATTAGAGATTGTCATAGTTTAATCCCAGCCACCAGCTAAGTACCACGCAGCTGTTTGCTCACTTTCCCCCTCCCCAACCTGTGGGATGGGGAAGAGAATCCAAAAAAAGGTAAAACCCGTAGGTTGAAATAAGAACAGTTTAATAATTGAAATAAAGTTAAATATTATTATAATAATAATAGGAAAGAGAGAGAGGAATAAACCCCAAGACAGGCAATGCAGAATGCGATTGCTCACCACCCACTGATGGATGCCCAGCCTGTCCCCTCAGTGATCAGCAGCTCCCAGCCAGCTCCCCCCAGTTTATGTATGGAACANTTCCCCCTCCCCAACCTGTGGGATGGGGAAGAGAATCCAAAAAAAGGTAAAACCCGTAGGTTGAAATAAGAACAGTTTAATAATTGAAATAAAGTTAAATATTATTATAATAATAATAGGAAAGAGAGAGAGGATTAAACCCCAAGACAGGCAATGCAGAATGCGATTGCTCACCACCCACTGATGGATGCCCAGCCTGTCCCCTCAGTGATCAGCAGCTCCCAGCCAGCTCCCCCCAGTTTATGTATGGAACATGAAGTGCTGTACTGTGGAATATCCCTCTGGCCAGTTCAGGTCAGCTGCCCTGGCCACGCTCCCTGCCAGCTTCTGGTGCCTCTCCTCACTGGCAGAGCTGGGACACTGAAAACCTCTTGACTCAGGGTAAGCACTGCTTAGCAACAACTAAAACATCAGGGTGTTACCAGTGCTATTCTCATCCTAAATCCAAACCACAGAACTGTACCAGCTACTAGGGAGAAAATTAGCTATCCCAGTCAAAACCAGGACAGGAGTTAATGTATCCAGAAACCTGTTGGCTTTTTGGTACCCATTCAATATTTGGTCCTCCACTGCCTTCTAGGCTGTGCCTGCTTGGTGCTCTTGGAGGACACAGCTCTGTTGTGGGGTAGGCTGGGACCTGCTCTAGTCCCAGCATAAGAAACTCACAGCAGGAGTAAATGGTATTCCTGAGGGCTGGGGCCCCAAATGGCTCTTCTGGCATCCAGGAATTGTTGAGGCAAAGGCAAGATGCATCTCTGACAGGAAAGGCAAGGAAGCTGATTTTAGGAAGCCAGCAGAGAGCTGTACAGCCCCTTGTGCTATTTTAGGGAGAGTAAATGCAATCTTTGGATGTGCTAGCAGGAAAACAGGATGCAGAAGAAAGGACAGAACCCTTCAATCCCACTGAGCATTGGTGAGGCTTTAGATGAACCACTGAGGTTGTCCTGGGTAGTACACGTTAAGGGAGGTGTGCACCAGCTGCAGAGAGTTCAGAGGAAGAAGGATCAAAGCATGACTTGCAGCTTAGGAATGTTTAGTCTAGAGACAGGAAGTACAGACTAGATATTAGGACAGAGATCTGGACAATAAGGATGGTGAAGCTTTGAAATGCATTGCCAAAGAAGGCTGTGGAGTCTTATTCATTGGAAATTTTCCAAAAGACTGAGCAAACATCTGTTAAAAATGATGTAAGTATATTTGATTCTCCCTTGGAACATGGAGAAGGAGTAAATTATGGTTAAAGAGATGAAATAAACTAGTGATTTTCAAACTCTGGGTCATGCCTCTCTTGAATTCAAAGAACCTTAAAGTGTTAGCAGTGGTTATATCTAATAGCATTTGACCTTGATGTTTCTGGCCCCTATTCACATAATTGTTGCATGAAGATATATAACCCAAAAGGGAGTTGTGCTTTTCAGAAGATGAAAATCGTTGTAATAAATGGCTTCTGAAGGTTCTTCCTGGCCTCCTGACTCTGTGATCCCACACTACTGCTGCTGGAGCAATGTAAAGCAAAGTGGGCAGAGCAGATCGGAAGTTCAGATTTCAATTTAGCTTAATCTCTATCAGTCACTCTTAATGGATCAAAAAATATGATGGGCTTTGCTGTCAGAAATTAAGTTAAATGGCCATTGGTGTTTTAAGCTGTAGTAATTTTTTTTATAGCTGCTCAAAATGTTCCTGCAGAAAGACAGAGGAAAGTATTCTATTTTTCTCCTCGTGTAATTTATAAAAAGGGGAGAAACACTAGCTCAGTCCTGTGGACAAAGAATAATTATAAAATGTTCTCCCCTGCAGACGTTTTGCTAAAAAGGCATTTGGGTAAGCCAGAGCATGGCAAAACACAGGAAGTTTTGAAAGTCGACCATGAACAAATCTCTCTTTTAGCCTCAGAAACAGAGGAAGGCTGCGAATTCTGAAACTTGGACACAAATGAAAACATCTGTAGAAGTGCAAGAGCAAGCCATGAACCAGTCAGTTTATTTAGTGGAACAATGCCTGAGTGAGACCTACTGCCCATGCCTTAGGAAGAGACTGTGCCTTTGCTTCATTTACACTTGGGATTTACAGTAATGGCTTATCTCTGTTACTGGCTTTTAATATAGGTACAACAGAAAAATATTATTTTCTGAGTAGAAAAACAAAAAGCACAACACCCCCCTTCCCCCCCTAGTTAATACTTCTAGCTAACTGTGTGTTGTGCTTTGCTGTGTGTCCAGGTGATGTGTTAACAATTCTGTTAAGTTCTCAGCGGAACTGAGGAGTGGTCAGGGTTCTTTGTAGAGCTGCCTGTTCTTAGCACCAAACACCAGTGTTTAGATGTCAAATTTTGTTGCAAAAGCAATTGATGTTGAAGATCTACTTACTCTCATCTCATGGTTAACTGTGTACGACTCGTGTTTTACATGAGGTGTGTGGTTGCAGCTTTTGGCGTTGTCAGAGGTTTGGAGTTTAAGACCAGTGTCTTCATTAAAAAAAAATGACGTCACCAGTGCCAACAGTGCAGGAGTTCTTTCCCTTTGGTTCATAGACATATTCCTGAATATAGGGCTCACTATCTCCCAGTATCTCTCCCAGTATCTGGCAACCAAGATCCAAAACCTCTACTTTTATGCCCAAGATCAGATTTTTGAGGGTTTTTTTCAGCACTTGAGGTGTTTGGATCCACCATTATTATTTAGGCCTGTATATTGTATTTTCAGATGAGATTTAAAATCATGTTTTACCTTTTTTCCTCCATTCTTTCTTTTCTCTGTTTAAGAAGTCTCTTGATTTTTTTTTAAGCTTTTTTCTTTTCCCAAGCCTATCCCATTTCCACAGAAGTGTGTGCAATCTGTGGTCTCTTATCTTAGATGCATTGGTTGAACATTGCAGTAGTCAGTATAATGAATTCATGGGGTTTTTGTATGTATTGATATACAAAATATCGCAGAGAAACCAGGAGAGATTTTGTATAGAGCTACGGATGAAATTTTCCCCTCTAGAGGAAAAAATGCTCTCTAAAAAGCTGACTTGGATAAAACGGATTGAGTTGGCTTTCTCCCCCCTTTTATGCATACCTATTATAAGGTATTTTTGCTTAGCATCTGTGCAAGATATTTAAATAAACTTGGGCCCTAGTAATTCCTGTTTTGGAACTTACCCTAAGCAGAGGAAGGAAAACATTTAGTCCTAGCTGAATCAAAGGTTGAGGACAAGCTCTCCGTTTCATCACAGGATACTTTTTGTTGGGGTTTTTCTCAAATATATGCAGATTTTTAGTAAGTTTTTGTCAACATTCTATTGCATTGATAGCTGGGAAACAGAACAAGCACAGCATCGCTGCGCTGCCTGGCTGGGCTTGCTCTCTGTGTGTGTTCCTGTGTGCATGTGGATACAGCAAAATCCAGTAATTAATTGCAGCTGGGGCTTTGCCTGAGTAATTATGGGTCAAAGTTTCTAATGGATGTGCTGAGAAGGAGTTGGAGCAGGTGTGGAAGCCACCCAGGGCTTGTCCCCAGTGGAAGGACTCGCTGAAGTGTGACATGTACTGGTGATGGGATCAGTGCTGTCTTCAGTGCAAAATTCATGGGTTTTTTCTCCGAAGCAGAAAAGAGCTAATGATGTGAGATGGCAAAAAAAATGATTATCGCTTCAATGCCATAAAACTGTGGTCCCAGTGAAGATAGCAGGAGATGTTTTAATTGGCTTGGGACGTAGGAAAGTCTTAATCATTGAATGTGGAAATTCTGGTGTGTGGCTATGAACTGACAGTATTTTATATAGGAACAGGTTACAGCTCTTCGAGCAGGAGAACCTCGAGCTGCATTTGATTTGAATACTGTCAAGAAGAGGTTCATCATTTCATAGATACACATTTGAATCTTTATTGCTAAGAGTGTGCTTGGCATAATTATGTCTGGTTTGATTCTGTGGCAAAGAGGTTTTCTGGAAAATCTGCTCAACAGTCTGATTATGTCATTACTTGGAACTGCACTCTAATACAGTGGTAAATACAGCGAAGACTTCATTCTAAAGTGACTTAAAAAAAAACGTTGCCTGAAAGATTAAAATACACTTGAATAATCTCTTCTGAAGTATGTTTAGTACTACTGCTCTGCTTGTGCTTTTCACACTCAATGTATGCTTTTGAGAGGATGAGGTATGCAACAGTAAAAGCTGCCTTGGCATAAATCAGGGAGAAATTATCATTACTGGCCTAATAATTCTCTCTCTTGGTTAGATTGCCAGGAAGGTCATTTGGCAGCAGTGGTGCCTGTTACATGGATAACGGCGTGGTGGGAACTGAAAGGAGGATAAGAGTTCAATTTGTTTATAGTAATGTAAAAAACCCCAACAATATACTTATTTAGACAAACCCTTTGTAACAGGTTAGATCTTGACACAGGATCCAGACATAGATGATGACAGGAAGTCAAATTTCTTACTTCAAAACCAGTACAAGTCATGTTAGAGAATGATGGTGCATCTTGCTGCTCCCAGCATTCACTTTCTCTGTGCATCACCAAGTAGGGATCTTTTGTGGACTTCTGCACCCACTTCTTTCATTTCATCCTATCACTTCTTTCAACCAATAAATTTGACAGCACCTAGTAACTTCTACGAATGTTTTCATGGTTGAAATTTCAGAGCGTACCCAGAAAATAAAAACTGGAGGGAAAGGAAGGGAAGAGAAGGAAAAAAAAAATAAATTCAAGGTTGTTTGATTACCATGACATGGAGACTTCAAAACCTGTGAGAGCGTGCTCTCAAGTGTTAACAAAGACTGTGCCAGAATAAGCAAGCTTTAATTCCCGCTTTTAATTCCTTGACTCTCTGAGAAAACTGTGGGTTAATTCAGCAGGATTATAGTTTCAACCTAAACTCTGTCTAAAGATGAGGGAAAGCTGATGTTCTAATCAACTGTGAATGCTCTTAGTGAATGCGACAGTCTTGCCCAGGGTAGACCAACAGTTTAAGAACGAGCACCTCATTTTTGTTACTTGTGACATAAATACAATAACTTCTGCTCTTGTCAAAGATTCCATGTCCACGTAGCTGTCTGCTTACATCTCCCAAGAGCCAGTTCAATGGTGCATTGAATAGAAGCCATTTCAGTCTCTTAGTCAATCTTGGATAATTTTTGGCAGTCACGTCGGGTTTTTACCACTCTTTTACAAATCACTGTTGCCTAGGCTTGACAGGAGTTAAGAGAGAAGTCAAAGACTGGACAACTTGGGTTGCAGAACTGTTTTGTGGCATTGAATCACCTTAATCCTTGCTAATCTTATTTGATTTCTCAGAGTTCTATGGATTCTTTTCTCTCACTTTTTCTTCAATATCTATTTTGCAGCTTTACTGTCTGTGCATGACCACATCCTTCTGTTCCACTCTAGCCTAGCCTCTTTTAAAATGCTGCTCCAGGGACCAACAAAAATGGGTTGCCAGATAAAGCATTATCTCTAATTACAGCCAAAAAGTACTCCTTGAAACAATGTGGAATAAGTATTTTTTAAAAAAGGTTGCCCACTAGAAGCAGTTGTGAGCACAAGTGCTTAGGGTAAGGAAGAGTTTTAAAGTGTTTAGGGACCTGTTTTCTTCTCTGCGTGTTGGGTTGGGTTTTTTGGTGTTTTGCTTTGGTACTTTCTTTTTATATTTGGGTTGTTTTCTTGCTTTAGTTCTTTATTTTGTTTGGCTTTTTTTCCCCTAAGTTGCATCTCAAAATCTAGAACCTGATTAAAGCCCTCCTGACTGCTCAATTCTGACAGTTTTAAAAAATCTCTTTTTCAAGCCTAGAATGTTGCTTTCCAAAGCTGGCTGTTTGATAGGATTTTTTGGAAGTTCTTATACTTAATTTTTCTTTGAAGTTAGCAGTTCTCTAACCTTCCCAGCCACAAAGTTGAGCAGTCTGATGCTGTTTGGTGTTGATAATCCTGGTTTCTAGGTGACCCATGTGGGCCATTTTACAAGGTAAGAGAATTCAAACAGTGTCAAGGATATTGAAGTTGCTATGCAAGAAAATGTGCTCATGCAGGAGATCAAAAGTTTAAGCTTTAGGAGTTCCTGCTGATCACATGCCCCAATTCTGTATTTGATCAGAATTCCTTCATCATATCAACTCAGAGGACAGTTGGGGTTTCAATTGCGTGAAATTTTGTCATACAGGTAGGCTGATTAATTTTGTTGGTTTAAATGAATATAATTGAAACACTAAATGCAAATTCATCTTGCTGATGGACAAGTGAGCTGTCACTCTCAGCATCAACACCAGATCCATGATAAAAGGCAATGTGAATAATCTCTGTGCCTTTTGTGATGGGTTTTCCTGGAAGTTCTGTGGGACTAAATACCAGGTTACTGTGTTTAGTTTACTTTTATACTTTAATTCACAACAATCACACCACTTTAAAAAGTTAGCAGCAACATAGGCGGAATTTCACGGGCAGATAATCTATTTCAGTGTATCTTTATGAAATCTGTCCTGATTAATTGGAGAATGGCTAACTTGCTAGCACAAACCAAAAGCCAGGGAAAAATAAAGTAAGCAGAGATACTTCCAATGTGTTTGGGCATTGGAATGTGTGTTCTGAGACCCGTGCAAGATGCTGAGGTTTGGGTGGTGGGGTGGGGTATGGCTCCATCACAGTGATGTTTGGGCATTCCTTCTTAAGCGTAATCAGGGTACTTGCAAGCGCACAAGTTGGAAACACCTGGTCGTTGCTGAGATCTCCTCCAGTGATGTTTGGAAACAGTAGCAGAAGCAGTTTCACACCCGGTTTTCCAACAAAACTGAGTGCAATGCAAGGGGAGGAGCAGAATGCAAACGCTGTTGTTTATGTTTCACTGATTGCAGGTATTCAGAGGAAATGTGTTTATTTCTGCCCACGTTCAGTTCCAGGGCCTACGGCTCCTATTTTTAGCAGCGACGCACTATTGTTAATCTGAGGTTTTTGACTATCCAGTGAGTCAGAAGGTCTGACTGCCCAGAGATACATGAGTCAGACAGGCAGGAATAGTCTGTTCTTCTTCAAGACACCAGGAGACATAGATTTAAAAAAGAGGTTTCATACTTAGTGAACAATACCAATGGAAACATAAAATATAAATAGAAATCCTTTTACCCTTCACATTGGACTCTTTTCCCAGGAAACTCTTGTCCCAAAATTGTTACTTACTACACAATCTATTTGTATATGAAAATGGGTAGCTTGTCACCCTTTTTATTCTTTTCACATCCCCTGTCTATTGGTTAGTTAATGTGTTTCTAGGACAGACAATCCTCTCACTGTGACATAGCTATTCCCACAGTAAAAAATGTAATATGTAAGAAGCTTACAGAAGGGGCGTGTGGGTCAGGGAGGAGAATTTCATAATAATTTAAATTTACCTTCTGAAATGGTTTTTCTGCAAAGGGCAAATTGCATTAAAATAGCAAAGACAGGGGCGTATGTGGTCCTGAAGTTTCTTTCTCAGCGTATTTTGGTTTTTGTTTACAAATGCTGGTACCTTTCTGACTCTCTTTATGACACTAGCAAGTTTTTAGCAGCTACAGAGATGCACATAACATGTAATCAAGGTATGTAAAAGTAGACTGTAAAAGGATGAGTGTTACACATCAATGTTCAGCCCCAGCCTCTGCAGAATTTCCCTGTGGAAGGCAGAAATGTCCAACCAGCTATAAAATTTCATGGGTTCTGAGCTGGGGATCAAGTAAATGCAAGGTACAAACGCAGACTGGAATGCTTAGTAATGGAATAACAGTGCTTTGGCAGCTCAGTGGTTCAGGAATGAAACAAGGATATTTTTACTCAAAGGTCATGGGTGTAAAAGCTAAATTATGGGATACTAAAATGCAAGGCAGTATTCAGAGGGACAGACACTGGTGATCTTAGGCCTAATTAGAACAGATGGGTACACAAGCAGTTTTGGCTGGCTGCCTTTTGGTCAACTGCAGCAGGGAGACATAGGATAAAGATTCAGTTTATCTACGCTCGGGGTAAGAAAGCACATGAATCTCTAGGAATCCAGAAATTCATTTTCAGAGTGAGTTGCTATGTGATGTAAATAAAAAATGAATTTTCTAATGTGGACATTTAGGGAGCAGTTCAAAAGACCTCCATGGGCTTCTAAGTTGAGTTGAGTTGAGAAACCTACTTCTTAATAAGGTCAGAGCACCCTTCAGTTTTGGTTCAAGACAAAAAAGTCCCATGAAGTGATTTGGACAGCTAACTCATGGAGCTTTTTAGATGTGTAGAGGCCTGTAAATGAAACAGGAGTAAAATATTTCCAGTTAGATTTTTAAAAATGAAAGCGATTGGTCTTTTATGTAGCCTTTATTTTGACGTCTGATTTGTTTTATCTGTTAAGCTCTCCTAGAACTTGAAGAGGTACATGGATTCTTCTGAGCCAAATATCTTCCATGAGGCCAGGAGGTTAGAGTAGAATAGAAAGGACCTACAATAATCATCTAATCCAACTATCTGACCATTTCAGGGCTGACCAAAAGTTAAAGCTTCTTACTTTTGAAAGCAAGAAAACCTGTCTGAGCCACCTGCATTCTTGGAGCTGTCTGTTCTTAATGTGTCTTCAAGAGCCACCTCCTTTTCTGCCACGTGGCCACTCGGCTGCTCTTTCCAGCAGCATTTTCAGCTCTGCAGTTGACAATGCAGGAATGCCAAAACTGAAAGGCTGCCTGAAAAAGGACATTGTCTTATAAACACTAATGAGTGCATCAGTTTTTTGTTGCTGGAGGTATTAAGATGTATGACAAAGTTCACCCAAGCTTAGTGTTTTCCCACACAACCATAGGGAACACACATCCAGGCTTCACTGGACACCACTCATCTGAATTTCAGTTGTCTCTTCTCCCTCAGCAAAAGTTCTAGAAAGCATTGGCTTTGTCAAGGTGACTGATCAGAGCCAGCATTTCCACAAAGATGTTGCTGAGTGTGCTGAGGGTAACAGAAGAGTCTGTACAGCAGTTACTGATGGATGTCTGTACTCTCCCCAAAAATGGAATGTGTGTGCACTGTAATACACGCATGTGCTGGCACATGCTTGTTTCATGAAAAGTGCCTTTAAAAATGGCAGCTGTTTGAATCTTTGAGCAATGGATGCCAGTTTTTGATGACTGATCAACGTGTGACGTGCAGTGATTAATGAAAGGAAATCAAGTTTGCCTAACTGAATGCTCGCTCCTTCAAGTCAATGGTCAACCAGTCTATCCTCTTACCACGGATGTCATCTGACTTCACATGCCAATGAAATGGATAAAAGAAATATTAAAAGTTCTCTGCAGCTTTTACACTAAGGCCAGTCCTTGTTTTGTTTAACATTTAATTACGTGGACAATTTCAAAATTATTGCATTCATGTGACTTCCTGATTGATCTTTTTATCTGTCATTCAGTCTCAAGCCAAAGCTACTTAAATCACAACAATTCCCATATCAAAGCCAGGGCTTAAGCAAAAACAGCCATTGAAGCTAGGAAAACAACAAGAAATAGCATTTGAAACTTCTTTTGTGGAATCTATTTGATTTTGATTAGTGCAGTTTCTCTCCTAAACTGTACCTGTTTGTAAATCCATTAAGTAATACCGATACTATTCTTTTAGTAGTATTAGAATTTAATTCTGATTAAATTCACTGTCCTGCACTGCACCTGGGTGAAGGCAACAACATGGCCCCTTTGTTTTCACGGGGGGAAAGGTCTCCCATGTCCACATGCACACAAGAAAAAACCCCAAAACAACCAAACAAACCAAAGCCAGGGAAGGAGAACACACGTGAGAGGTGAAAAAGAGAATGAGCGTATTCAGACCAGGCTTGGAAAAATAATTTTTAAAAAATTGAAAATGGAAAAAAAAAAAAAAACCCCAAAAAAAAGCAGGGACTCCAACTCAAGAAATGGAGGGAGGACTTCTTATTAGGGCTTGCTTCTCGTCCCTTGGGACCCCATTAGTTGGATCCTTTGGTCCTGTCAGCTCTAGTGCATGACTACTGCCTGCTCCTTCAGCAGAAGGCAGCCTGAATCCTGAATTTTGTCCTGAATTCCTGGACAGAACTCTTTTCCATCCCAAAGGGAGAAATTTGAATAGTGATAATAGGAGGAACCAATACATCTGCTAAGGAAAAGGTGACCTAATAGATTATTTTCAAATATTAGACAAGCAGAGGATTCCTTGCTATTAAATATTATCGCTTCCATCTCTTCTCTTCTGTCCATCAAGCGTTACTTTGTGACAATCTGTAGCTCAGAGATAATTGTTAAGTTTTATTCAAATTACATTACTAACCCTGTAACTCATACTGTGCATAATCTTAGCTATCTGAAATGATTCTGTGGGAGGCCTGGCTTTCAATTCAAGCCAACATTTTCAGCGTTTCATTCCCCTTCATTGTGCAAAAATTAGCAGCAAGTTCCAACAGAATGATACAAATTGTGATAATAAAAATTATTGCTAAAAAATGATATACTTTTCCTCTTAAATATGCTGTGCTACTACTCTTTAGAGTTTGTTAACTAAGCTGATTTGGCAAAAGCATCTTCTGGAAGTTTCGTTATCCGTTGAACGATGTCAAGCTAGTCTTTAATTCCAAAAGTGTCTCCTTTCTATAAGGTTTATCATGATAAAATTAATTTCTTTTCCATGTAATTTCTTTTTCATGCTAAAAGAGATGAAAGATTTTAGAATTTACAATTTTGACCATTAGTACTGTTTTCTTTTCTGGAGCTGCAGTCTGCTACATGAGCAAAAGAAACTGTTGCTAAATTTCTCTTGCTATCTGCTTGCCAAAAAGTTATAGTCTCCAGCTGGAGTCACTCCAGATTTTCACTAACACGCATAGAATTAGAGTGAATTGCAAATTTTTCAAGATGGAAAAAGATCTTCAGACTTCAAACCTGAAATATAAGGTTCTTATTTTTATCTACAATGATGAAGATTAGGAACACTCCCGATAACACCAGCAGAATCAGCACTAGTGAGAAGTCAATGCAAATGAGATTAGTATCAGGTGGAATGGAAACAATCTTTTCCTGTCGTATTCAAAATCTGCTTCAGGCTTAATTTATGAGTGGGCTAAGGGCCAAGATGATCTTTCTCGTGAATACACAGGCTTTGGTTATGGGTTAAGGAAAGCAGAGGCTTTGTTGTTGGCTGGCAGCAGCTGCCTTGATCCTGAGTAGTTGTTGTCAGTCTATTTCATAAATCTGACCAAACAGAACAATTCCTATTGTGAAGGACAACGTGCATCAAATCAATACAATTATTTAGTTGCTAATCTGGAGAGAATAAGTTGGAAGCCTAGGTAATAAGGAGATACGAAGGGAGCACATTCCACATTCATATGCAACCCTCACAGAGAGGGAGTAAATAGAACCAACAAATATATAAGAAGTATGTGGTGAAAGGAGCAGGATGAAAGCTTTCAGCCCTCAAAACTGGATTGACTCTTGTTAATGCAGTTGGGTCTGCCACTGGTGATGAGAAAATCACAGTGGGACAATCCTGTGTTCTTCCATTTCCACTGCACAAAGGTAAATCACAGCTTTGTTTAAAAAGTGAAATTTTGTTGTAAGCCTTCATAAATCCCAGCATGAAACAATGCCTAGAGCATTAAAATAATTGTATAGCAAAACCACTTAGGGTAATTTGATAAGGTGCTCTGATTCCAGAAGAGTAAAATTCCTCTGCATTGATTCTTAGCTGCTCTTGAATAAAAATCTCAGAAGAACAGAGAGTCTGGTAAAGAATTCATATGGGATGTATCTACCATGCTTTATTTTAGAATCCACTTCAGTGGTCTGACTCGCACACATTGTTCATAAATCCTGATAGCCACATGGTCTACATTTATAGAAGGATTGGTACCATATGGAGAAGATGTTAAAAGTGTGTGTTAAACGTATAGTCTCATACAATATTTCATAACAAAAAATATAAAGGTTCTCCTGGTAGAGCAGAAGGCCTACCCAAAGGTCTCTTTAGATCAGCACTGCTTTTACTCCAGTCAGCATCTGGCTAGCACTTTGATTGAAGTCCTTTATTTGGGTGTTTTTAGACTCATTTGAAGGCAAAAATTGGTAAGAACTCTAACATTCTTAGTCTTAGCTTAGTTTTTCCTTCTTTTGTTCTTCCTTACTAATGAGAATAATTGTATTAAATGCCTAATTTTAATTCTTCTATTTTGGCTTATCTTCTATGTCTAAAATTTGTGAGGTATTTATTATAGGCTTTAGAAATTAATTTGGTGTCCCAAAAATTTCTGATTGTAATCAGGATAAGCACAATTTAAAAAGCTCCTAAAGGGGTAAATGATAATTTTTTCCAACAAGTACGCTACGTACAGATCTGTTAAAGTGAACGCTGTTAGTTGTCTAAAAATTTGATTTAAAGATGTAAATTTAAAATTGTATTACAACCAGGAAAGCCTAGTTGCCAGTTATATAATTAATCCACTAGATCATGCTGCCACTTAGCTCTGCTATTAAGAAATGTGTGTCTATGTAGCCTCTCTGAAATGGGGCCTCCTGATGAGATAATGTATTAGGGAACAATGATGGGTTGTTATGTAATGAAACCAAACTCCTTATAATCTACAGCTGTGCTGGTTAAACAGGAAAAAAAAGCTGTTCAGACTATTCTTTCGAGAGGTATTACTCTGTGCTTAGTCCCTCCTTTAAAAAACACTCCATAAAAAAGCTTTCCAGGATCCCTTTTCCAAGGTCAAAAGCCTTACTGCATCTTGTGAGAACCTAGGTGTAAGGAAGAACAGGCAAAAAGCAGATTAAAAAGGTTGAATTGTAGAGGAAAGAAACCAGAGTATGAAGGCAGGCAGGTATCTGAAGATGCAGATCTGTGCCTAATGAGATTTTCTGAAGTGCCTAAGCAGGTTATGGCTGGGGAGATGGATTCCTGACTCGGTTAGTTGTGTCTGAAAATCTCACTTGGCTCTATTAGCCCTTTATGTCTTCTCAATAGCTTTGAAAATTTGGCCAAGGGAACCGAAAATCTGTTTTCTCTGTTCTAGAAACCTGGCAAGTCCTGTGTGCCCTGGGTGTTGGGGAGGTTCCAGTGATTTCCAATGGACAGATTTTGTTATCTGTCCTCTTGGTTTATAGGCAATGTGTTCCAGACAGCGCAGGCCGTTACGACAGCCAAGAATTCCTCTTTCTTTTGTGGGCTTTTATAGTATCTGCTCAACATGGTAAACTTATTTGTGAGGTGCATGAGCTCCTGTATGAACTTATCTTCCAGCACAAGAAAATGAGGTGTGTTCTTTGTTCAGGAATGCTCAGCAAGCGTGATACACACGAGTTTGCTTTCACTTGATCTGTACCTCAGCGATTCACAGGGAGTCTAAAACCTGGGCTTTCCCAAGCTGTTCTTGCCTTGGCTCCCACTCACTCTAGGCAGCAAAGGCAATTCCTGTGTTTGTCTTCTCCAGTTCTGAGGTTGCTACCTGGTGTAAATTAGCTCTTTTCCTTGTTTTTGCATATTACAGATTGAATTCTGTCTTTCATTCTTAGCACAGCTTTGTCCTTATAACTGAATGTCCTATATCCTTATCCCTCTCTATGTCCTTATAACTGAAGGAGACCATCTTTTTTCTATTTTCTTAAAATGTTTAAATTTTTAAAAAATATTTTTAAAATATTTCTTTCTTTATTCTACCTTTTAATAAGGCTGGGCACTGTAGGCTCCTGGTCTGGGAGAGCCAGCCAGGGACATCCCTTTACAAAAGGGAATAACACGGATGACACCAGTGCCTCATCATTCAAAATAAAAGCCACTGAATAGCGAATGAGAACTGGAAGATAACCCAAAATCACTTTTTCTTGGCCTTTCCACCAGTTTGCAAGTCAGCAAAATTAATGTAGCAAGTGCAGAAGGCCCAGTGATAAGGCAAGGCTTCAAACCCCCCTCGCTGTTTCATTGTGCTCTGTTTCTCCATTGCTGAGTATGTGCTTCTCAATAAAATGTAACTGATCAAAGGAGACACAGGGAAAGACGTGGAGAGTAATCCATAGCTGACCCCGCTTTATACAGGATTTTCCAGCTGATTGGATTCGTAGTAAAGAGGACTGGAAAAAGAAAAAGAAGCCATTTAGTAGCAATTCTTTCAAAAACGTTTTATGGTGGGGTGGAGATTGAGGCAGTAAGTCTAAAAAATTCAAATGGAAAAAAAAAAACTCCACCAAACACACAACAAGGCACTTGATTTGTTAGGGCTGAATGTAATTATGAAAATTCTGATCAATTCTAGTCCTGAGATGGTAATCGTGTTACCATAGATGCAGAGGCCTGAAGCAAGGAGGTAACAAGAAGAATATATCTGCTCTTTTACCCTATCTTTTAAATCAAAACATGTGGCTTAAACAGGTCTTTGGTTGCTTATAATTAAATTTTCCTGAACAATACATGAGTTGGCCATTTCTCGACTGTCTGGGGCATCTGTTTTCACATACTTCAAATACAATAAAGATTTTTTGTTGTGTGTTGGGTTTGGGTTTTTTTTATTTTTTTAAATTTATTTTATTTCCTCTACAACAAAAGTAGGAATGGATGCAAACTTATAATTGGAGATATGCCTTTTGGGTACAGACAGCTGAATAAAAACTGCATGAACCCAATTTTGTCCTTAGTTACTCTTAGATAATCTTATGGAGCTTAAATTCTCCATGTGTAGTGAAGAGACAAAACTATTCTTAATTGTTCTGTGCAGAGCAGCTGTGTCCTCTAAGGAAACACTACATTAGCAACCCTTAATCAAAATATCCTGGGCTCAGGGTTTTCTTTCAGTCTGTCTTGGAGTCAAGCTTGGTCCCTGCCGTTTGTCAGAGCTGATGTCCAAATATCTGATTTCCATGTTTTTTCTCACCTCTTCTGGAACTTGAATGTTTTGAACACTTTAATAAATTGGGACCTACTTTGGTAACATAAAAAACACCCACGATGCCAGGCCACTGGACTGTCAACTATGCAAGGAGCTAAAAGCTTCTAAAGTTTTGTTACACGTGAACTCATCCTGGCTTGGTGACACAGGCTCTCTGATTATTTTTTTTTTTTTACTCCTGCTGGTTTTCATATATTTCTGGTGCTTGGAAACAAAGGCTGGTCATTCTTTTCTCAGTTAAAGGCATTTAGTATCAAGATGTTTATCTTCATTTTGCCAGTGAAATAGAGCTACATTTGTTGTCCATTTTACACTAACTTTGAGCTCCTTAATGTTAAATCAATGTGGGGAAAACCCACACCATTTTATTTAAAATACTCAGCAGTATTGCAGCCTACTTTTTTTTTTCCTCTCCTGTGTTGTAATATTTTTATCACATGACTTACAAAACATATCTTCTGAATGAAGCAGATCTGTCACCATTTGAGAAAAAAATGGCCAGCAGCAGCAGAATGCTACCACACTGGTTTGGGTTTTCTTGTTTGGTTTTCTAAGTGTCAGAAATGGAACAACCACAGTGTACGGTACAAGCAAATCATTCTTCAAAGTTAGGTTTAAGTTTTAAAGCACTTGACTTTCTGGATTTTTTTAAAAAATTTTTCTCTTCCAAAATTTGTGCCATTAGTTGATCTGCTGCTTCAAAAAGTAAGCTTTCGATTCTAAAGGGAGAGTTTTTTTTACTTTGTTCCATTATGGTGGCAAACTGCGAGGATTTGGGGTGTACCTGCAACTCTTCACTCTACACGGCCAGGCTTACCAGTAGAACGATGCAGATTACGTTATCTGTGTTTCATGTGGTTTCTTATCTTCCAAATTCTGACCTTTCCATGTAAAATTTTGCCAGTTTTAGATAAAGAACCATTTAAAGTCTTGGATTTTTGGGTTTTGTTTTGTTTGTTTAAAGCAATACAACACTTTTCAAAGACAGATTGTATTCAGATAAACTCAGCAGGTGTCTTAGAAGAAATAAATGGAGAGTGCAAAGAAGATACCAAAATAAATGAGGGAGCATATTTAATACTGGGCTAGTTAGTGGAAGGAATTAAATATCGTTTATCTAAACTCTTTGTGGCCCCACATACAATTAGTTCCTCTTTCACTCTGAATTCATAGAGGGATTATCTTTAGAAAAGCAAAAATGGAATAATTTCTTGTTTCCAGCAGACCTGAAACAAAAAATAGACCATGGGAAGTTTTTCTATCAGAAACTTTCTTAGGAGAAGGTGATTGGGCCTGGTATGATCTCTCTTATCTCTTCTTTGCTTGGGTTCTCCGTTGCTTTTACTCCCCTGCTCATACACATCATTGCTCCACCTCTGGTTTGAGATTTCTCTTCATGATACAGAATTCCCCTAGGAACATAAACATCAACATTTCCGTCTAGGAGACCGATCTATCAGGGTTAGAGACTTTTTTTTTCCCTCATCACTTAAGTATCTTTCAGAACCAATAGTTATCTGCTCACATTTGGCATAATCTTTTAGTTCATTTTGCAGACCCGTGAGCCCTGGCACAATTTTGACAAGCCATGGAAAAACATGCCCATGTTGTACATTTCCATGCAGCCTATTTTGCTTGTGTGATGTTTTGAATATGGCCCAGTGAGTGAAATCTAGCATGTGAACAGTGCAATAATTATGGTTAATACTCGCTTTTGTGTCTCTCTGTACTGAGCTGTAGAATTATTTTTCTGGCTATTTCTGATTTTTCTCGTAATCAGATATTGTAGTGTGTTGCATACAGTAGTGATTCCTTCGCTTGACTTGTTGCTCTAAGACATTATTTCACTACACTAATGATTGTTTTTGACCATTTTTACCATTTTTTCCCCCAAATCATTGAAATCTCTGCTAGCACACAAGAATCTATGCAATTCTTCTTTGTTTTGCTATAATAAAAATTTGGTACCTAAGGGCTTTGAGATAACAGGTTAGAATATGATTAAGGTAGTGTTTGTAGCTTAAAAGATTAGAAGAATTCCAAACAGTCCCGCCATGAAAGCTGTTTAGGGATACATAAGCCAGTTTAGATAAAATAACAGTTCACTGCAGTCCTCCCACAAACCTCAAATGGAGCTCTCTTTGCAACTCAGAAATGTTTGGCCACTTTTTTCCCTTAATTTTTCATATTTTTCCTATCTCCGCACTTTGTGCAGAAGCATCAAGAAACCGCAGTAAAGGCTCTTCTGCAGACTCAAGGGATTATGATAAGTATCAGACATTGTAAATGCCCATCTGGACCTTGAAGGTATCTGAGCTTTGCCCATGACTAATTTCTGCCTGGCTCTGGAGGGAGCAGCTCAGGATGACGATTTTCCCATGGTAACGTACCTGAAGACGCTGTTTTTTCACCAGAGAGGCTTTTAAAAAAGTTTTCTTCCCTCTTCCAGGACATCAGCTTGCAAAGCATTCCTTTGTCCAACCCCAACCCACAAGCTCTGTAATTTCTTTTCTTTTGGCTGGTGCTGCTTATCTGCTTGCTCCAAGTGATGCTAGGGACTGCTAATGCATGACACAGGGTCTGGCAGCTGCCCTTTTGCTGTTGATACAGCTCTTAACGTGCATTTAGTGTAAACAGGTAAAATGTCAGGGTAGCTGGAAAGAAAAGAGCAGTGAAGTCAGTTAATTTGATGAAGCACTCCAAGTGAAGTTCTGCCCTTAGCCATACCTGACCGAGCTCCATGGTAGGATTCTGGGTGTGAATGGTGGCAGACTTTTCCTGGATGTATTTTTGTATTTTGAAATCTCCGGGGAGCATGATTCCCAGTAATAACTTGGGAAATAACCTCTTTCCAAGGAGTTTAGAGTGTTTTGACAGCAGGATTTTTCATGGTGTTTTGAAGATCAGTGTGGAAGTGCAGAAACTTGCAAGTAGAATAAACGTGGGGTTCCTGGCTGATCAAAAACTAGCTGGGAGGTTTTGAGATTTGCCTTACATGAGAACAAAGGTGCAGATAATCTCCTTTTGGTTGTGGAAGTATATGCCTATCCTAAAATGACAACACTTGAAAATGAAATTTTTGTGTCTTCCAAGTGAGTACTGTTTTCATCCAGCTTATATACAATTAGCATTGCATATATTCAGGAAAGGAGGAAATGGAGCTGTGAATTCTTTATTGTTATTAATCTTGTTTGTCATTTCTCTTGCATCTGGGAAGCTTCTACTTCTAGAACATTCATAGTAGACAAAGAACTATTTCCCCACATAGCCACAGCAATTCAGGATGCAGAATATTTTCAAAAGAGCACGTTTGACTTTACAGCATGATAAAGAAGAATGGGTAGCTATTTTCAGAGACAGGCATACTTCATCCAACTCCGTCTGTTATTTAATTCTGAATCTCAAGAAATATAACCTGGGGTACAAAATAAGACTTGGTTTCTGTAGGTTCGTTAGTGAAGCACAGATCCACCCTCCCAGCCGATGTTTCAATCTGTACTTCAGTCTGACGTGTGCTTAAATCTCTTATTAATTGTCTGGTTTAAGACAAACTTCACTAGCATCCTAGGCAGATAAAGGGAAAGCCACCCAGGCTGACAATTTACTTTTCTTACAGAACTGAGCATGTAGTTACACATACCAGAGGATAAACCACTCAAAGCTGTCCCGGGAGTAGCAGAGTGCAAATCACTGAATTGAGACTACATTGAAGTGTATGGAGGCATTGTGGTTAAATCCAATGTTTGGAGCGCTTGTCTCTGCTATGTGGAGCCTCTTTGAAGAACCTGTTCTAGCACCAAATGCCTATCCCATGATTTTACTTGCAGTGAAGTGTTTAAAAAATCTTTTCCAAATAAATTGTGTGGCAAATATGAGGCAGAACAGAATATGGGCAGGGGATGGAGGTATGTTCTCAGTTTGCTTTTTCTGCTGGCTTCTTTGTAAGTCGCCTCTGTGACACGTTGGGATTTTTTCCTCTTTTGTTCTTGCTTCTCCTCAACTAGCTGGCTGGTTTGGCATCCTATACTTGTGGGTATTTTTAGCATCTCTTGAAAAACTCAAAGATGGATTCCTGCTGCTGATCAGCCAACTCTCTGTTTTCCAGTAGTTGCCATCAAAATATCTCTGATCTGCCTCCCTGGCACTCTTTACTCACCTATTTTTTTTTAATTCAATATCCATAATATTTATTTCCTAGCCAGTGTTCCCTCTTTTGAGGGAAGGAGACATATGGATTCTGGCTGCTACTCTGTATGTCTTTTGCTGAGACTCCTGACTTGCTGGGTAAATACCTGCCAAAAACTTCAGGGGTGTATTTCCACGGTGATTGCAACATGTTTACTGTAGTATCTGCCTCGTATTTTTGTGGTGTGAGTGATCCCTTTTCCTCTTTGCGTGGCTTTTTGTGATACTGCAGGAATGTGCCTCACAGGAGTTCTGTCAAAATAGCATTTCTTTGTATTTAACGCAATGGGATTTTTTTTTAATAGAATAATAACTAAAAATGAGAGAGGGATTGTCTTCTGAACAAAGAAACCGTAGAGTTGGTTTTCTTATTTTTTTAGGCCTACCCAGTACATTTCCTGATGCAGTAGCTGCCTTATATAGAAACCTGAGCTTGCTCACTCTAAACTCAAAGAAAACATTCTTAGTTTTCTAAGCTGTTTATTAGCAATGGCAGTGTCCCTACCAGAACTTGCAGAACCAGTGCCCTTTCTCCTGGCCTCTCTCAGGACACGTGCTGGGAGCCTGGAGTGGCTGTGCAGTACTTGCTGCTGTGCTCCAGCCACGCTTCTTGCTGAAGCTTTTGCTCAGATAAAAATGAGTTTGAAACCCATGCCAACAGGTAAAAGGCAATCCTGAAAGTGAGGCAAGATTGGCTTCACCTCTCCTTACCTGGAGTGCTGTGTGACTGCCACGGCACCTGCCCAGTTCTCAGTCCACAGCACAGGTACCCATTTACAGCTGGGTCAAACGAGGACAGTCTTTTACACAATTTCAGTAGGAGAGCTCTGCCACCTACATCCCTGAAACTGAACATGTTCTTTATTTCTTTTTAACTCTTCTCACTTTCGAGGGCCAGATTTCCGACCCCCAAAATACATGAGCTGGATTCAAACCAGGTTTCTGAATTAGCAGGCTCTTCTGGGAGGAACCATGGGAACGTGGCTGTCTTTGTGCTCTCTCTTCACCCCAGCTCACGAAGGCAGCATTGCAAACAAGGCACGTAGTGCTGGCAGGTATTCCCCAGGTGTTGCTCAGCCTTTTCAGCATTACCCTGGAGAGTGCATTGTTTTAGATTTATGACGTCCCCTGTGACTGTCCACTTCCACTCTTTCCTACTTGTGTGGTAAAGATTAGGCTGTTTTATATTCCTTGCTTACTAGCCTGAAGCAACAGCACCTACAAGCTGCAAGTTTGCCATCAGAGGATGGAGCAGCATCTTGGATACTTGGATTTAACTGTTGATAAAGTCATGGTTTATCAGTAGCAGCCTCATGTGCAGAAAGCTGTGGATATCAAGTGGCACAGTAAGGAGCGTGTTTGTGATGCATGTGCCCAAAGCAGGAAAAAAAAACAGATTTGAAATGCCTACTGATGAATTCTGGGAGATTTTAGTCCGACGGTGTCACGGGATATCGTGAAGAGAGGGGAAATTTGTGGCTCACTAAAGTGGGGAAACAGGCACAGAGAAGCCAGGGCTGATTGAGAGTGTCCATTCTCACTGAGCTGGGTCTGCATGTGGCTGATGCTTGCTGTACCATGCCCAGCTGCCATCACAGTTTTACTATGTTTATCTCAAATATATCCCTGAAACCTTATTTATTCTCCTCTAGCAGCTTATTTCTTGTCCATTCAAAACTTCCAGTGATGTCAGAGCCTGAGACATGCAAGGAGTACAGCGTAGAAGGGGAGGCTGGTTTAGAGCTGCTCAGTCCTTTCCTTCTTATCCAGTATAGATATACAAAGATGGAATTTCTTATGTGGAAAGATAGGGCTTTTGATTTTCAGAAACAGTCAAGTGAAGCTTGGTGTAATATCCCTAAGGTTTTGTTTTCTTCTATTTGGCTAAGGAAAAACAGACACCAACTAATATGTCTTACATTTTGGCAGTGCCTTTCTTTAAACAGCAACTAATTTAACTGAACTCTCGGTTAATTGGTTTAAAAATACGAAACGGCTCAACTAGGGTGTGCAGTCAGCTTTTCATAGCACATCCTGGAGTCAGTTACCATGGCACTGGGAAAGATTTTTGGTCTCCATGGCAACCTCAGGTCGGCTTGTCGCACCTTTTATCTTATGCAGACTGAGAGCAGCAGCGTGTGTGTGGTATCTGGAGTTAATATGTCAAGGAGGAGGCAGATACATTACCAGAGAGGTGTTGGGTTTTTTGGGTTAGTTTGGGGATTATTTCCCCTGCTTTAAACTCGGCAAGTCTGTTAATTATTGCTAATCAGGCTAATGGCAGGAACAGGCAGTAAGGGGCAGGGGGAAGCAGCACTGCCTGGTGGGTACACAGAGAGCCAGGGTGCTCCTGGGGGCTCTGCAGCAGGTGGGAAATCTCCTTTCTTTCCCTCCTGGAGAGCAGCCTGCGGAGCTGGAAAGCCACAGCTCTGTGGGCTTTTTGGGACCCCTTTGCAGCTGGTTGTTCTGGGCAGCTCTTTGCTAACCCTGCCATGAGATGAGTGGTGCCTTGGGCCCCCTGTACCCGGTGTGTTTAGTCAGGCAGCTCCCACAGAATAGTTTGGGTGGGAAGGGACCTTCTGAAGGCCACCTAGTGTTCAACCTCCCTGCCACGGGCAGGGATAACCTCAGCTGGACCAGGTTCCTCAAAGCCCCATAGAACCTGGCCTTGAACTCTTCCAGGGATTGGGCTTTGGCTCTGGCCAGGGCTAATGCATGGCCTGGACCCTGCTGTAAGGTGCCCTGGTGAGAAGCTGTGTCTCCAGACCTTCAGTGCCTCTTGTCGCTGGTGGCACCAGCTCTGGTGGTGCAGCGTCTGCCACGCAGTGCCATCAAGGTCCTCTCCTGCTGCCTGCATGGAGCAGGAGGAGCAGGACAGCTCAGCTCAGGGAAGGTTGTCGTGGCCTTCAGGAATGAAGGAGAGAGAGAGAGAGACGGTAGGCACCAACTGGGCACTGGGAAATGATGCTTCCAGTCCACACCTTCTTGAATTGCTCAACATGTAAATGTTGGGCAGCTTGTCCAGGTGACGCAAGGGGTCTCCTTTAGCTTTCTGATCCATCTGTGCAGGCTGTGGTATGTGCTCATGTGGGATTGTTTTTGGTCATGTTTGCTCATCCCTGCTGTAGCTGTGGAGGCTACACCTTCAGGCACAGATATTCCCATTAAAATTGGCCCTCTGTAGCTGTGACATCTGGGGCTGGAGGGAAAAGCTGCCTCCTTGGCCTTCTGGTAGAGGGACTGCCTGGCAAAGCAGAGTGCAGGAACAAGCAGTGTCAGCACTCCTGACCTCCCTCGCTCTCCCTGTCTTCACTCACACTTCCTAAGCTTTGCGGTGTCTCTCTGCTGGATTGACATGGTCAGGGGCTGTTTTTAGAGGTCAGAGGCCTCAGTAAAGACCCACCTCTGTTCATGCATTGGGCTTGTCTTATGAAATCATGCTGGTGGTGTTCAGGCCCTGTTGCTGGAATTCACCCAAGAGTTCCTGGAGCTGCAAAAAAAAGCAAGTGTAACTCTGGCAACCTAACACTCAGAGCTGCTTGAGGTGGTCCTCTGTACACTCACAACATGTTTTCCTTGAAACTGGAATGGCTGGAGACAGTAGGCTGGTTAGGGAGATTGCAATGGAAGCAGGAATTAAGGCAGTATTTTCTGATTCCAGGACAGATTGAAAACCCTCTATGATGATCTTATCTGGGAATTTGTGTGCTCTTGGGGCAGAGGGGCACGTGTAACCAGGAGAGAGTTGTTTAGCAGTGGGTGTGCGCTGTGAGGTGAAGCCTCTCTAGTTATGCTGCTGACTAAAAATAGCCAATGCATAACCCATGTTCACAGTGATTTCAGAACGTTTGGTCTACCAGGAGCCTCCTTAATATTCCAACACAGATCTCTCCAACTGCATGTTTTTAAAGCAGAACATACTACAAAGAGCAGGAGGAGCAAATGAGTTTTGCTTTCAGTGGTGAGTGGACTGTGTTCACGTGAAACTGGCAGCCCTGGAAACCTTCAGTAGCTGACAGACAAGTGAGCATCACAATACATTTAAAATGCCCCTACATTTTTCACGTATATTGTCTTGCATTCACGCTGATGCCCATGTAGGCCTTGCATGGAAAGGTTGTGGTAGCAGAGAGACTTCAGGGGTGGCCTCTGTGAGAAGCTGCCAGAAGTTTCCCCATGCCCAACAGAGCTGATCCCAGCCCAGCTCCAAGACTGACCCACAGCCCTCAAAGGCTGAGCCCATCAGCAACAGGGGTAGCACCCCAGGGATAATAAATTTTAAAAGGGAGGGGGGAAAAAGGTTGCTGGGCAGCAGCAATTACAGCTGGCAAAAGGAGGGAAAATATGTGGCAGGAACAATTCTGCCAGCACCAAGGTCAAGGATGGAGGAGGGGGAGGAGAATGCTCCAGGTGCCAGAGCCGAAATTCCCCTGCAGGCCTTGGTGAGGCAGCTGTACCCCTGCAGCCCTTGGAGGTCCACAGTGGAGCAGAAGTCCACCTGCAGCCCGTTGGGGACCCCACACCACAGCAAGGGGATGCCTGAAGGGGGCTGTGACCCCATGGAAGCCTGTGCTGGGAGGACATGTGACCCCATGGAGAGAGGAGCCCACCTGGAGCAGACTCCAAGCTAGTTACTGTGATCTTGCTGGGGACCCACGTTGGAGTAGCCTGCTCCTGAAGCACGGAACTCATGTTGGAGCAGTTCATGAAGACCTGCAGCCCCCTCTGGGGAAAGATGTTGGAGAAGTTCATAGAGGACTGTCTTCTGTGGGAGGGACTCCAAGCTGGAGCAGCAGAAAGGAGTGAGGAATCCCATCCCCCAGGAAAAAGGAGTGGCAGGAACCACTGACTGCATCCCCCATTCCCCATCCCCCTGTGTTGCTGGTGGGGAGGAAGTAGAGGAAACCAGGAGTGATGTTAAGCTCGGAAGAAAGGAGGGGTGTGGGGGGGGAAGGTGTTTTTAAGATCTGGTTTTATTTCTCATTATCCTACTCTAATTTGATTGGTAGTAAATTAAACTAATTTCCCCAAGTCGAGTCTGCTTTGCCTGTGACGGTAATTGAATGATCTCTCCCTGTCCTTATCTCGACCCACGAGCCTTTTGTTATATTTTCTCTCCCCTGTCTGAGCGGGTGATGAAAAAACCTGCAGGAGGCCCATAGATTTATGCAGGAGGCTGTTGTTAAACCTCATTTGGGCTATGGAGTTTTCTGCTCCCATAATGTGGAAAGGAAAAACTTTCCCTCCAAAATCAAATCTTTTCTCAATTTTGTTTCTAGTTCATGACCAGTGGAATGAAAATCAAGGCATATGGAATATTTTCAGGCCTCAAAATAGATTTACATTTCATATGGACACAGGCTTTGGTTGAGTCTTATTTTATCATCTGTTCTTAACTTAATGATGAGGCCAAGGAGCAAAGTATGGATCCAGTTTTGGAGGAGGAAAGTATGTGTTGCAGGGAAGGCTGTATTTATGATGGTGTTAAGCTTTCTGGCTAAATTTAGCAAGTCTGTTTTAAGATTCAGAAATGACATTTTTTGTATAAAGAATTGATACATAAGTCTGTATGCTTTTAAATATATGGATTTCATTTAGAAATTTGACAGCCAGAATTGAAAACACTTAGCTGTGACACAGAATTACTCTGTTAAATATCAGGGAGAAAAGAGAGAAGAATTGGCAGAGATGGGAACCAGATGCAAGAGCATGTTTTAGATCGACCCCAGCATTAGAGGGGAGTGCTTCCTCTCTCACCTGTGCTCTGGCTGTTCTGTGCTGGAGCCGAGCAGCTTTCCTGCAGCTCTCCCAGCAGGCAGCTGCCCTGACAGCATCACACTCCTGCTGCCTCGAGAAGGCAGAGCTGGAAGGATGAAGTTCCTGTTTACATTTCAAATGTTGCTCTGGCCAATACACTGCAAGACAGGAAAACACACATGTTGAATTTGTAAAAACCCGGCAGCTTTTCAAGCTGGTTCTAATGCTGGATGTTTCCTTGTTTATTTTCCCGTAGCACATGTGTTTGAGAAAAACCTGTGACTGCTGTAAGGGGCAATTACTTGCTCTGACAGTGGTGGCTTTCAGTGCTTAAAACAAAGCTTAACAAGTGCATAACATCCCTGTACAGTGTTTTCAGGGACTGCTCTGTAGCAACAGAGGGAAGGAACGAGCAAAGGCAGAGCATGTTCTGCCTTCTGCCTGACTTCAGATAAATGACAGTAATCACATAGACAGTAATCTGGCCTTTTCTGCTCTGCCCACCTGCTGCTGCTGTTGTCATGCTCTGCACTCTGCTGCCATCCTCCGTGACAGCAGCGCCTCCAGCTTGGCACTGCTGGGAATAATTAGGGGTGGCACAGCTCTGCAGCTGCTGCGGCGGTGACGGGGGGGTGTGGGCAGAGAGGGGGCAAAGAGCTGGGCTGGAGCAAGCACAGCAGGAAATTAGCTGAGCTGTCATGCCTGCAAGCACGGAGGGTTTTAGCTCTAGCATGAGCTGAGGGCATGCAAGGGAAGGTTTTCCATCTGGGGAATGAGAGGCTGCAGACAGAGATCTGGGGGTCCTGGATGGTGGCAAGTTGGACGTGAGTGAGCAGTGCCCTGGCACCCATTAGGGCCAAGAGTGTCCTGGGGGGCATCAGGCCCAGCATCAGCCAGGCAAGGGGGGGATTGTCCCTCTCTGCTCTGGGCTGGGGCACCCTCACCTTGAATATTGTGTGCAGTTTGGGGTGCCACAGTGTAAGAAAGACATTGGGCCATTNNNGACAGTGGGCCATTTGACAGTGTCCAAAGGAGGGCAATGAAGATGGGGGAGGGGCCTCGAGGGGAAGCCGTGTGAGGAGAGGCTGAGGGCACTTGGTCTGTTCAGCCTGGAGGAGACTGAGGGGAGACCTCATTGTGAACTTAAACATCCTCACAAGGGGAAGAGGAGGGGCAGGCATTGATCTCTTCTCCCTGGTGACCAGTGATAGGACTTGCCGTTCCGTCCTTTTCTTCCGGTGAAGAAAAGGTTCTTCACCCAGGGTGTTTGGGCACTGGAACAGGCTCCCCAGGGCAGTGGTCACAGCACCAAGGCTGGCAGAGCTCCAGAAGCATTTAGACAATACTCTCAGGCACAATGGGGTTCTTGGGGATGATGCTGTGCAGGGCCAGGAGTTGGCCTTGACGATCCTCATGGATCCCTTCCGATCCGGGACATTCTGTGATTCCATCAAGTCGATGGCTGTGTTGCAGGGGAGAGAACAGGACATCGTGAGAAGTCCAGCCATAGTCTGAAGTGTAGATTGCCAGAACATAGCTCCGAGGGCAGGCCTTGGCATCTTTAAATACAGCCACGATCTTTTAAAATTACCTCTGCCCCGTGCAAGGGGAGCCCTTCACGGAGCAGTCACTGCTTCTGTGGAATTGTCCAGGGCAGAAATCCTCCTGTGGGCAACAGGCTGTTTGAAAGGACAGGCCCTGGCAGCTTTCAGCCTGGAGCAGACCTTAAAACTCTTCAATACATCCCAGCTGTAATTAACAAAGAAACACAAGTCTTTAGGTGTGGAGTAATTTTTAAAAATATCTGTTAATATGGAATTTAGGAGTACAAATCCTACTGGATGTAGCTAGTGGAAATGTGATTGGGATATGGAGAATAGGTAATGAGCGAGCTGATGAAGAGAGCAGGGTAAAGAGTAGCAGCTTGTAGGACATGGAGGTCTCCCCAGGCTCTGAGTATCCAGACTGAACACTGATGTGATGTTAGTTAGGGCTAAACAGTGCCTTACAACCGTGCAGGGGTAGGAACAGGTTTCTAGAGATTGGAGGTGTTCCTATTACTGGCATGTGCCAGCACCCATGCCAGGCTGCAGCATGAGGTCATTATTTTATCTGATCCAGCTTTTTTGGGCTGGCCCTCCCTAGTTCAGCATAAATAAACACAATTCTAAGAAATATAAATATACAGGCTTGTTCTGAGGACATACTACATTGGTTTTTTGTGTGTGTATTTATATACACGTGTATTTATATGTATGTTTATATATACACACTTTTACATATATTTAGTGTAAAACTGTACACACCGTGACAGCGTCTGATCATTTTGGGCAGATTGACTGAAGCACATGTAACACAAAAGTTTCACTTTCCAGAGTAGATAAGCTGGAACTGATCTTAAAATGTGAAATAAGTAGGGACAGTTAGACTTTTCTCTGTCTTTATTGACAGTTGCTGCTTGGAGGCTTCTTACATGGGAGATGCTTAAGGTTTATCATCAGTGCCACTGCCTCGGGCAGGCCTCTGTGGATGGTGGTTTTGAGTCCTCCCATGGTTTCCATCACTCCCTTTGGACTTGCTTCAATCAGTCCTTGTGTGGTGTCTAGAAATGAGCACTCAGACCTGAAGCCTTCCAGTTGTTCAGTGGAATAATTTTGCACACTAACATTTCTTATACCTATCAATATTTCAGTATCAGTTATGATTACTGTTTGTATGCTGTGAAGTAATCTCTAAAGCAGCGTTCCTACCAGTTTGAACCTTTTTTCATCTAAGTCTAGTTTTTCTACATTTGCAGCATATAAGAACAAATTACATAAATTACTGAAGTCGAGTTGCACATCTCTTGTCTTTTTTCTCTCTGGTACCAGGTCCTAAAAGGAAATTAGATTGGTGTGAGATGATTTTTTTTCACAACCAATCTCTGCTGGATGTTAATAATTACCTTCCATATAGTTACAAGTATCTCATCATTTGTTCCAGGAATTAAAGTTAAACTGGCTGTTTCTAATTCACTTAATTCTCCTTTAATGTCTTTTAAGAAATAAAAAACTAGAGAATGGGTATGGTATCAGACATCACATTTACCTGTCTTGGTGAGTTATCAAAATAACTGCTGAAAGCTCTAGATCTCATCAGTGAAACCTCTAGGTTTGGTCTGGAATGGAGCTCATTAGATCTAGGCAATTTGAAAACAACTGAGTTTAACTAATACTTGTTAATTGGGGGAGTTTTTTCCTGTTCAAAGACTTAGCTCTTGCGCTTCTGTGACTGGAATCAAAGCTGATACCACCTGATGAAAGCTTGTCTTTTGTGATGATCAACACACAAAAGAGTACTAACAACTTGACCTTTTTGACCTCATACATCAATGACTTTCATGCTCAGTTTCACGGCAGAATACTCTTGAGCCTTCCTTTGTTGTTCATGCCTTTACTGAATGATTTCTTAATGTTTCTTGCTGGTTACATCCAACTTTGTACCCTGAACACTGTTATTTTTGTGGTAATCTGATTTGGTTCTCGCTGGTTTGCTTCCTTCTCGTGCTTCGGGTCAGCGAAGCGCTCACGGGCCAGTCGAGGTTACTGTGTCACTTGTCTTCACTATGAAACAGCTGGCACGTAAGGCCATTAGAATTATTTCACTAAAGAGCTTCCATCTCTCCTTAATGTCTTTTTTCCTTAGACCAATCCTTTGGAGACCTTTCCTGACAATCCTCTGGGACTGCTGAAGTGTACTCCCTTGAGATCCATTCGTTTGACTTTCCTGTTGTGCTGCCTTCCTATTCTAAGTTGTTAAGAGTGGAAAAAGGAATAGTTTTTATCTTTTCCCTGTAAGTAGTGCCATCACATTTTTCCTGTGATGTCCCAGATTTTACACACAGGAGAGTATTCATTCACAGCAGTCCCTTTCTCAGGTGCCCAAGTTCAGAGGTTAGTCTCTGTCAGCTCTTGGAATAGTTGATGGGAAGCCATGGGATGTTTGTGTTGGCAGTGTGGATTCACAGGCCACCTCAGCTCTTGCTTTGAGTTTCAGTCTAGCAGGGCCCCTTGACTGAATACCTAATTGAGGCTTTTAAGTTTGGTGCTCAGAGTTTGGTACTTTTCCACGTCATGCCTTTCTTTGTTCCCTCCCCAAGTCCACTTCAGCTTCACACCGCATTGCAATGTCTCTTTAGGACAGAAACCGAGGACCTGAAGGCAAGAAATGTGATCTGGGAAGTCACAATGCACTGTGCAATTTTCTGCTTTCTGGCTGATAAATTATTGTGTCTCCAGTGCGCTCTGGCACGCAGAGCAATTTGTCCATGCAGCAGTGACGATGATAGGTTGTCCTGAGCTGATAATCAGGACCCCTTTGTTTAGACTCCTCGGCCTTTTAGGGAAGTCTTAAAAAAAGAGTTCTTATCTCTTTGTCAGTTTTTGATCATGTTTTATCATAAATGGAGAAGGCTCTTAGCCTTGAGAGCGATCACGTTAAGGGTGATCACGTTAAGAGGCAATTTAAGAGAAGAATAATCAGCACCGTTTGCAGTGACAGATTGTCTTGTGCATCTCAAGAAAACACAGTTAACTGAATGTTACAAAATGCTTAGAAAGGGAAAGCTGCCTCTCCTGTCATACGTCTGAGATCTTTGTGCCACCAAAAAGCAACACCTCTGGCTTTGCACTGGAGTTCTCTCAGCCTTTCCGCCTCAGTGTACAATTTCACGCTGTGTGTGTACCCTGCACCTTCCACCTTGCAGTCAGGATACCACCCAGAACAGGATTCCAGGCTGCTCTCCTGTCCCCCACTCTCCATTTTGTATGAGATCCTCACCATACAAAAGAAGGTTTCTTTCAAATTAAAAACTGGCTGGCAGGATCACAGGAGCAGTGCAATTGCCTTGCAGGAAAACACTGAAGAGAATTAACTTGGCTCTTCAGCTTTAAACCTGCATTATTAACTACTGAAGTTTGATTATTTGCACCAAAGCTATTAACAGGTAGCCTCTCATTCTTGAGGGGCTGGGACTGTTTTCTCATGACAGATGGAGCAGGAGTTGCTCTATGGCAAAATCAGAGGCTGAAGGTCGGTTGTCTCCTCTTGAATGCTTGTAGTGATAAAATGCTTTGCCTTTCTCAGTATGATCTGTACCTCAGTACTGGCATCTTTCACTGCAAAATATAAGGTTCCCTTATTGATGTTTTAATTCAATTCAAGCATTTTCTTGATGCTGTTTAATGGTAGAGATGTTTGTGCTTCAAGATTCCCTTATTCTTGCTTTGGGGATTTGCTCCATCGTGTTAGTCCAACTTCATGACTGTCTCAAGATCAGTTTTAAGTAGTCAAATTAATATAGATGAAACCCATCATCTCACCTACGTAGAACTTTTAACGAGGTTTTGCAGCTGGTTTCAGTGAATGTACCCTCTCAGTTTATTGGGAGAGGCCAATTTAGCAAAGACTTCTTTTTCCCCCCAATTTTTTTTTCTCTGTCAGCGAGGTATAGCCCAGTGAAACTGGTGACTCCAGTTCTGAGACATTACAGCATGTACTGTACTACTAGGAATGCCATGGAGCTAGTCATTAATATTTCCATGAAAATGATATTTTTAAAGCAAGTGGATTCATCAAAACGGAACCAGTTCACGTCACAAGTTAGTTTTGATTAATTTTTCAAGACAAATATTTTTGGGGAAGCAGAAATTTTCCAAATTTGCAATACATCTATTTTGACCTTTTTTAGATTTAAAAATAGTTATTTTTCATTTCAAGATGACCTTTCCTTTAGAAAGCTAAGCTAATTATCATTAAAAACTTTTCAAAACTTAGAAAGTTTAATATTTAATCATTTAAGCAACCTGAATGGGTTTTTTTTTTTAAGTTCTTCTGGGACAGAAAATTGCATTTCTGCACAGCCACAGATGTTGCCTGCCACTGACTGGCATGGGAGCTGAAAGCCTGCATTGAAGCATAGTCCAGGGTTTAGTGGGGGTTTCATGGGAAGAAACTTCCAGACTTTTTCTATTCAATTACATAATCTTGGAAAAAAGAACAAGTTGCTACACAAGAAGATAATTACTGCAGCCTTTTTATAGTTGTATTTATAGTTGTAGATCAGCCACCCTTTTAGCACAGACAGCAACTCCTTCAGAAACAAACCTGACCCCTAAACTGGGAATTATGCTTGCCATAACTGCAGCACACACATCCAAGAACCTTTTTAGTCCTCTTCCCCCCTTCTCATGAGATTTCATGTGTGTTTTGTGAGTGCTCACCAGGCTGTGGACTGAAGTAGTGTGCTATTACATTAATGTTTTGAACGATTCCTATGGGGGATCCAAAAGAAGATCTTGTATTCTGCAAAGTAAATAAGTATCAGAAAGATGTGCAAGTGTTTATTGCAGAAAGAGCTTTTCTAAATGAACTCAGCTATCTAACAGCAAATACCACAGCTATTTTTGTTAGGCTCTCCAAAATCATATATTTCTCAAGTAACATCTGCCAGGGCGAGGACTGACTTGAGTTTTCCAAAGCACTCTGTCTAGAAAATAATAAAACTTCTTTAGCCCATCAAACCACGGGTATTCAAGTCTTGTATTTTCCTACCAGGGTACAACACCCACATTTAGTTTAAGGCTGCTGTGTGTTGATCCCACCGCTGAGAGCCTCCCTTTCTTGATACAGAGCTAATTGAAGTTGTAAATTCGTCAGTACTTAGCGGATAGAAGTTCACTGTCAACTGATCCTCCTTGTAGTGTGCAATTCATTTGTCTTCTCTCTTTAGGTTCAGCACTGACCACTTATCCCTTACCTTCAACACTGATATGTTATGCCTCTTGCTTACTTATGCCCTTTTCTGCAGCTGTACTTATGATATATGTGCAAATTCACAGAGGATTTTGAGTGGCGCACAACTGAAGCACAGAGATTCTCTCAATATCTGTGGATTCTTCACTGCGTTTATCTGGTCTTCTTCTGCACAAACTATCCAGATTCCCCCTTTCTCAGCAGATTTCTTAGCTCTGTGAGACCTCTGAGCTCTGAATTCAGGTCCGGGTCTGCTCAAGGGTCTTTGAGTCTTCTTGTTTCTTGCGTCTCTCTCCATCTCCGTGCCATTTAAGCTAAAGGCCCAATTTCTGACCTCTTTGTCTCCTTGTGTGCATGTTCACCACTAATCACGTCCCAGCGCTCTGCACACAGTTTGTGGAAAGCTGCTTTTGGCCATCTCTTCAGGAGAAGCATCGAGGTTTAAAGAGTGCCCGTTTTCCTTGACAGGGAGGTGCGCAGTGGTATAGATTGCTCTTGTGTGCTGAAGCATCCCAGGGATCACAAATGGCAGAATTAATAATCCCTACGTGGGCAGATTCCACTAGGTGTTAAGCCCGAAGCGAAGACTGATAATCATATAGATAAGAGTCTAAATCTGTGTTTTGGAGGATCCTGGGAGTAGGAGGAAGAGATGGGGCTGCTGAGGGGTGACAATAAAGGTCAAAGCTTGTAAAGAAAAAGGGTGGAGCGGAAGAGGCGAAAGCAGCTGCTGTGAAGTCCCCCTTTCAGTAGCACAGTTAGAACTCATGGCTAGAGTTTCCAGCTCCTTGTTCCCTCACTCGTGCCAGACAAGTCTGATTTAGGGAGTTTAGCCTGCATTTTCTTATCAGCTGTAGTACATTTGCACTGATCTTATAAAATTAAGACAAAATCCTAGTATCAGTGTCAGGTAACAACAGAACACACCACGCTTCCAAGTCAATGTTTGCTGGTTTTTTGGGGGATTTTTTTTGCGCTTGGATGTCACTGAGGTTCCTTCTGTCCTGCCAGCTACTCTTCATTTCTCCAGCACTGTGCCTTCACTGATAACCTTGACACACTTGTTATATAAGAAAGCTGAAGTCACGTACTCTTTTTCCTGTCTAATCCTTGCCAGTTGTTCCATTTAGGTCTCCCTGCAACTTCACATGAGATGCTATATACATTGAGGATCTTCGTGAAGGGGCAGACACAACAGCAGAATGAGGCTTTAAGCCTTTATTAATGTTAAAGGGGCTGTGGAAGTCTTTGGGATGCTGAAGAGGTGAGGGCAGAGTAAAAGGAAGCCCATCTGTTCAGAGAAGGGACACGAAATAATCCAGTAGAAGTACATTTTATCTTATTGGGGAAGATACTAATTTTTAGTCATGTGATAGATGATTTAGGAAAATAGGTAGAGGAGGACCTGCTGCAGTTCCACATCCATCAATAGTGCTACTTGTGACAGATTCCTGCATTGCTGAGGGGATGACACAACTTAGCATGTCCAGAAACCATTTCATCACATTTTTAGTTCCAAGAGACATGAGATGATTTTAGTGGCAAGAGTCTGGCACTGAAAAGATCAGGTCCCAGGTTTGCAATTAGCTGGCTTTGTGTTCTAGGAAAAGACATCTAACTTCCCCGAGCCTATGTTTAACCATCCATAAATGAGAATAATTCTCACACATCTTCCAGGCTGCTGAAAACAGGATTAATTAGTGTTTCAAAACTGTTCTGGATGATGCAGATCCAAGGCACAGTAAGGTGCTGCTATTGTTTCTTACCACTACTTATACCTTCCTTCTTTTTATTTGTAATGGTAAAAAACCACTTTGCTGCAAGCTACTGAAGCCACAAGGTGTTTTATTCTATCAGCCTATCCTAGCCTTCCAGCCAGAAAAAAAGAACTGAGCCAGACACTGAGACGTTTACAGACACTCTTTGGTAATTGCTGCAGTTAATAGAAACTCCAGTTGCTTTAAGAGAAGGTTCGGTTTATGGCTGTGTTTGAATTTAACGTGCCATGAAACCATTCTGACATGCATAGAGCCTGAAGCTTTTGCTGCTCAAACCTTTCTCCACGAAGCTGAGAATCTTAATGAGAAATGAAGGCCCCAAGCTAAGGATCTCACAACAGGCTGTTGCTGTAAACAGAGCAGAAAATGCCCCCCAAGGTGAGAAATTCTCTTTAAAAGATTACTCTGCTGTGGAGAATGGAGCAATGCCAGAGCTTCCCTTAGTGACCAAATCATTTGGAGCCAGGTAGCTGTTTTGGCAGCCACCATATGATGAGGAAGGAAAACCCCAGAGCACTTTGGAACATTTCTGCTGCAGTGCTCGGGCCACTATGAGAGAGCCAAAGCTTCTCCACTACTGGAGCTTCTCTTTCCTGACAGTTTATTTAATTCTCCCACCCACCAACCCCTTTTCCCCTCCAAAGTACACATTGACCCAAAGGCTGTTGGATGTCTTGGTTTAACAGCATTTTGTAGAAGAGGGACAGATCAGTGCTGACTCTGGTGCACTTCTGGTATCAAGGAACATTTGATGTTGAGGTCTGGCCACCGTTTCACCAGGCTTGTTGCGAGAGGCAGCACGGGCAGCAGCACAGCCGTGTCCTCCCTCCGTCTTCTGAGCAGGCAGGTGAATCCTGCCACTTGCATCATCACATTCAGAGCAACCAAGCTGCACTCAGTCAAAGTCTATTTCTGGTATTTGGGTTATTTACAAAGAGATTCAGTGCAATGCAGCAAATTTAGCCTGAATTCTTGTTTTTTTAAGCTCCTTCACAAAGTTGGCTCTGGTCTGTGTAGGACATTTTTAGAGGGGTGGATGCTACCAGCCAGGTACTCTGGCGTGGTCATGAGCTACCTACCCCAACAACACCCACGCTGTGTTTTCCAGAGGGAGGTGTGAGGTTTTCAGACAGATTGAGGAGGAAGAGGGGTAGATGCAAAAGGCTGGTTTACAATAATCTCTGTTACTCTGCGCAGTATTATCTTGAAATAGATCTACATAGTAATATTGTGGAATTAAAAATTCATATATAGTTAGAACATGTCATTTCTCAAGGCAGTAGTAAAAAAACGTGGACTGGGTGCAGATCTGATTAGTGCTAATTTAATGAGGGTGCAGAACATCTAACTTACCCCTGCTGCTTTACACCAGAAACATTGGGGATGATTCTGGTTTTACCAAATGAAAATGTTTAACAAAATATACACACATTTATTTATAGAAATACACGCAATTATGAACACACATAAATACATAATTTGACGTGTACTAAATACATATGAAAGATCTGGAGAGAGACAATTATTTCATATTTGTGTTGTTGTTGCCAAAAGTGAATGAACACAGTAAATTAAACAATGCTCTCTGATCATTATTGTAATCCAATTGAGTGTAAATATTTTGGCAGAGACTCTTGATTTCTGTCAACAATTATTAGTAAAAATGTATTTGCTCTTTGACTGAAAAGCAATTTTCATGTATGTCACCAAATTTGTCTGCCTCAGGGCACGTTTTCAGAGTTAGGTGTGTTTGTGCATTACATCAGCTGTAGAAGTCCCAGCTGTCTTTAATAAATGGATGTGAATTATTTAACAGCTGCTTGAATCTTTGTACCTGCCCTACCTGCTTGCTCAATGTGGAAAAGTCCTTCTTGTTCCAAACCCTTTTTAATTTCATGCCATGTAGTGGTAGGTTTGGGAGAAGAGAGAGCCATACGTGATTGTGTCTGTCTGGAAAAGGATTTGCAGTCTATTCTGATTGCTTATTTGGGGGATTTATTTGTCCCATACACTCATGTGCTTTGAATGCAGATGGCACAAGTGACAGAAAAAGTGCCCACTGACATTTTGGATGACAAAGATTAAAATTTATTAATGGTGACCTGCAGCCAGAAACTGTCCCTATGCCTCCCATTTTACTACACTGCTTGTTCCAGAGCTGCACTGAGAATTTCCTCAGACTGGCCTTGACTGTTTTCAGTATTTAGATGATTTAATTCAGCTGACCATAACGTATAATCTCCTCTTCTATCCTCCTTGGCTTTCTCAGTTGCTTGTCAGCGCAAGAGAGCTCATCAAAGACATTTGAATTCTTGTTGTCTGGTATAGCTGGCTTATTGCAAACAGGAAAAAAAGGCCCCCCCCCAAAATGTTTGCAGCTATTTTTGACAAACGTGTTGCAGAAATAAATTCAAATCCCTTTATTTTTGTAAGCTATTTCTTGTCCACAAGGGAAGTTTACAGTTAGACAGTCGGTATTACCAGAGGCTGTGGAGTCATTAGTAACATCTTTATCTTTCTGAGGAGGGAGGAATAAATTCAGTAAATCAGATTACCCATTATCTGGGTGGAAGATTGGTTTTGCAGGTTGTTTTTTTCACCCTTTCTGTCATACAGGGAGAAGGGGGTTTGGAAGGCGGTAGCTTTGAATACCTAAGCAAAGAGTCATGACTCACCTTGTTACTGCTCCTGAACAGGGTGGGTTGGGTGCTTCAGGAATGTAACCTGGCTGTCAGAAATGGTCTTCTCCTGTCAAGACCATTCTAGCAGCAGGGATATTCTCCTGGATTTAGTGACACTGAGTGACAATTTGCCATAAATTCCACGTAATCAAGAGGATCCTTTTAGCCTCGTTACGAGAGATGATAGAAGTTGCAGGAATTCCTTTGGAGGATCTCTGTGTTCGTATGTGCTACAGTTTCAGAGAGTTGGCAGGGGGCTGGTCTGTCAAGAAACCTCAAATTGAGTAGCAAGACAACTAAAATGGAATGAAAATGCCCTTTTTCTGTTCAGCAATACGAGTTTCTTAACAGATGTGGCAGAGCTGTGCCATAACTGAAGCTGGAAGGTTGCAGCAGTCTTTACAGGCAGAGCATTTCTATTTTGCCAGGTTTTGTGATGTGAACAAGCACTAGCCTGTAGATGTGGAATGGACATTGTAAACAATATTCGTGGAGACATCTCCAAGAGCAAGTAAACCAAACTATTTGACCATCCATCACTTATCAGTGGAACTTGAGGAGTGTTGTGTTGTTAATCTGGAATACTGTATGGAGAAATCACTGAGCTCTAAAAACCTTTGTTAGCAACAAACACAAGCAGATGCCACGTTGTTTGTTACTGGTGACACCTTCAGAAAGCAGAGGATAGCAAACAGATTTTCTCCGTACCAGTGGGGACCCACATAGCAAAGTGCATATTTGACACATATGAGAAGAGAAAGGAGTGACTTCATGTGCTATCACTGAGAAATGCTGACCGGAGTAGGGTGAAGCCTGCACTGTAAGGAGAAATGGAAGGGAGCACTCGAGCCTGGGCTCTGCAAAGGAGGAAGTGGAAGAATTGTAATGTAATTGCAGGAAAGGGAACTTCTGGTTTAAAGGTGTGAACAAATCAGAAGAGGATAAGCAGCTGGGGAGATCAAATGCAGGCTGAAAAGTACACTGTGGAAAACAGAAATGTTGGGGCATCCTCAGTTATTTTTATGACCCACCGAAGGTGTCCTTGCTTGTGTGAGACTTATTTTCCAGGGTATCCCGAAAGGGCTGAGCAGTGAGGGTTTGGTTTGGAATCCTTTCTGCTTTAGCTCATTCTCTGGGCCCTGAAACATGGGCTGGCTGCCTGTAACATGTGGTATCACGTGGCAGCATCAGCACTGGCAGTCTGAATGAAAAAATACATGGTTTGGTGTCAGGTGCGAGTTGGATGTCCCGGCTTAGTTGAAAGGAAGGAAATGTAACACGTTAGAGTAAGATAACTTTTCTGTGCAACGTGCAATTCAACCTGTCTTGCAATGGGCAAATAGGTTAGAAGATTCCACTTGTGCTTGAATAAGAGTAGTGATTAGTCTGGTTTGCATAAAAGTATGAATGTCAGCTCCCTGTGTTTTAAGGAGCTTGTAGCTGGCATCAGAAAGAAATGGTGCATGCAGGCAGCTGGCTTATGTTGCCAAGATATTCAAGGCTTTATGGAGGTCAAGTACTTAGATTTAAATGTTTCTATAGCTCTTTTTTGGCTTTTGCATAGGAAGTAGCTGGCCTTGTTGCTGGAGTGTTTCTGTCTGTATTAGTTTTTATTCTGGGGGAAGAAAAACTTCAGGCAAAATTTGGGAATAATCACTGAACACAAGTCTCCTAGTCCTGCAGTCAAACCACAGAGTAATCCCTTTTGTAGGCTAGTCAAACCCCATTTTACAACAGCTCTCTCTTACTTGAGAGGCTGTTCCGGGCTCTCCATTCTTTTCTGGTTAGAAATCTTTTTCTAATTGCTCTTCGGTATCATAGGTGTGAACTGGATCTTAGAGAGATCTTTTGTCTCGCTGGTACGTACCATGATTCGTGTAGAGACAGCAGTGACATCCCCACGGCGTGGTGTTACTGCTGGCTGGCCTCAGGTGAAGAGATCTCATCCCAAACCTGCCTTGGCACGAGTGGGAACGCATCCCCTCACAAGAGAAAATAACGTAGCCCCGCGTTGTGGAACTGTTAAAAGGATTTGAAGCGCTACAACTTGGAGTGTTGCTCAAGCCTGTGTTTATTCCGTTCCCCTGCTCAGAAGGGATGAGTCACTGTGCTGTGCCAGCCCGGGCCCAGGGCCTGTCAGCAGCTCCAAGGAGGGAAGCGTTTCTGAAGGAATAACGTCACTGCTGTCGTGCTGCTCATCTGGCTGAACCCAGCAGCAGTTTGGGCTTGTGAAAGGATCTCTAAACTCCACAGGGAGGTTGTGTGTCTGCTCCTGAGGCGAAGCCTCGGCCCTGTGGTGGGACGCAGCAGTTTCTTAGCAGAACTTTTTACTGCGGCCACGAGAACAGAGGAGGCAAAGATCAAATTAGCTTAAAACTGCAGGGTAGCCTGAGGTGTGTTGGAGAAGGTGCTGGGCTGGCCGGGCTTTGGCACTGAGGCCTGCGAGGTTTTCTCTATTTTTGTCATTTTTGTCTGTTAACTTTGCACTCCCTCAGTCGCCTCTGTCACGTCTGTCATTCCTGGTGGAGCAGGAAAAAGCCTTAATGGCAGTGCTGGGCCTGCTTTCCTTTCCTTCTGATTAATTCAGGCTTTTTGATTAAATGACAGCTTTCATCACTTTCAGCAGTCACTTTGTGACAAGGCAATTTATAGATGCATTGGCATTATATGATTAGGACAAGCACAGTAAATAACAAATGAGAGCAGTGATTTATTTTGATATTTAAACAGATCCTCCTCCAAATTCAAAGTTCATGCTGCTTTCATGTACAGAAATATGTTTTATTTGTTTGCTGAGCAATCTAATACTTGGTGCAGCTTTCAAGGGTAACTGCTGCCATGCAATACTGAGCACAAAAGACCAAATATTCAATATCCCTGTGAAATTTGGTCTGTATTTCTGCAAAACCCGAGCTAACTAGAAAGAAGGAAAGGTTAGAGTTCAAACAGCTCTTTCAGTGTTTCGATCTCACACCAAATCTGCTGATAATTAAATGTCATGCTCTGGTTAATCAGCAGCAGTTAATCTCCAGCTACCAGTGTGACCATCTCAAACTCAAGGTTTACAGCCTCTCGCTGGGCATCTTAACCCAACTGTGCAGAGACAGACAGGTGCTAGTGCTTGACAGAACTGTTGGAATTGGTTAGACATTTTCTGGAAGTACTTTCCTCCTCCGAAAGTCCTTTCAGCAAACTTGAAATACTTGAAAGATGTGCATTAAATTGGACAAAATAAATAAAACGCAGGAAGAACAGAGGCAGAACATCCCACCATTTTCTTTCCAGATTTTTGGAACAGAATATTTTGATTCTTCATGATGAAAAGTTTATTTTTTTGTTCTCAACATCTGTGCTGGTGTTATAAAACTAAAAGATGGAATTGGGATGAAAGATTTTACCTGCTGTGAAGAGAAAAAAGGATTTGTTTCATTTTTCTGGGGGAATATTTAAGAGCTCTGGGGTTCCTTGCTTCTGTTGAGGATGTGGCCAAGTAGGATTTCTCTGGGAGCCCCAGGTCACACCAGCACTGGCTGCAGTGCAGTCGTGTGCAGTCCCACAGGAAGAAGCTGAAGGATGACTAAGATGAGTGAGGAAATTCCTGATGTTATGCGACGCTACCTTCACAAATTCATATTTGGGCACCTCCTGTGGACAGGCAGCAATATGAAGCACACAGGCCCTGAAGTGGTACGTGTTGTTAGGGGTATTTTCAACCAAGTGCTGAGAAGGCAGGACAAGAGAGTCACTTAGGTGTGTTGTAGGTGCAGGTGATAGAGCCTGACTGGTGAATTGTCACCTCCTGGTGCCTGATACCAGCTTAGCTGCAGCTCTGGATACCTTCTGGCAGCTTCTGCTGCAGCTCTCAAACTACCGACCCAGAACAAATAATAGCATTTAGAAGCTCATGAAGTGTTGTCAGGGCTGAAGATAAAACATATTCACCTACCTAAGAACATGCCACCTTCTCTGGGAATATTCCGAGCAGATCCTGCCCCTGTCCATACTAAAACTCCCTCAAATGTGGGATTTCTTTGCCCTCTGATACTTGTTTTGCATTTCCAGGGGCAAATGTTAGAGCAGTGTGTCATTCTCACTTTATCTTTGTCTATAAGAACAATTCTTGGGTCTTCTCTTGCCTCAGGGGAGACTCTGCAGGAGTGTAATTCTGCTCTTATTTTGTTTTACATGTCATGCTAATTGCCTTGGTTTTGAAAAAGGCTGATTGGTCTGTTAGTCTTCTGCTGGTTTATTTGTCTCAAACCTTTAAGGATGAGATAAAGAAGCAGGTTTCCCTATTTGAACAAGGGCTCAAATAGAACTAAAAGGTTAATGGCAGACTACTACCAATAAAAAAAAGGCAGTTTTGATGAGGGGGTTAAATATACAAGAATAGATGACTGAAATATCATGAAAGGACTAAGACATCACACCCAGATGCCTGCAGATGTCTACAAAGGTCACCCAAACTGTCATGCAAAGATCCAGGGTTCCAGTGTATTTATGCTGATTCATGGATTAGATTAATTTCCCTGAAATTTCTTGAGATCCCTGCTAGTGATAAATTCTTCCTTAAAAGCATTCTTTTCCTCCTAGATAGCTCTGACATAAGACTCTCTAGCAGACTGAGCAACACGAGGTTTTAGCCCTTGTTCGGATTGTCCTGCTATCTCTCCTGTTTAATCTTGTTAATAATCTGCTCTTGATTTGCAGCTATAGAACTGGGCAGCAGAATTCATCTTGTTGTTACAGGGAGGTGCACAGTGCACCCTGGAATTACTTAACTGGATACATCTAACTTCTGCTGATGGAGAAATAGTACTTTCTATGCCCTGGGGTGGTGGGTCACGGTGTGGAAGTTTACAGTTCTCTGTGGGATTTAAATCTGATTCACTGAAGGTGCAGGGAGGGACAAAAATGTGCCAAGTTAAAAAGTTCCCTGTTGGAGAAAAGGTAGAATTGATGGATAAACAACCTAAACCACAGATATCAGAATTCAATAATGCTGTTAAAGATGAAGTACTATGGATGTCAGTACCTGGCTTTCCCAGAGTTTAAATGCAAGGGACTGTGTTGAAACTTGCCCCTTTTTTGGAACTTGATATTTTGCATGCAGATCTCTTCCTCATAAAACATAAATGCCAGCCTAAAGCTCCCTGTCAGACTCAGTGGTTTCTAGGGAAGGTTTATGCAGAGGCTTCCTAGTGGCACACAGGGAAGGGATGAGGCTGGTGAAGGGCTCCCTGGTGCCGGGAGCCAGCGATGCCCTGCAGGGCTCCTGCAGCTTCTGACTCAACAGCTCGGGCAGATAATCCTCCCTCCCCGCTGAGGTGAGGCTGTGCCTCGGCTCAGAGCTCTGCCTGTGGCCACAGCTCAGCCAGGCTGTGCCTCCAGGAGTGCTTCTCCCTCCAGCACACATTTCACTGAAGAACTCTGTGTGCTCTAAGAAGCATTAGTGACCCTCATACCCTGACCCTCAGGTTAGTCACTGCAACCAAAAGGCCTCCAGCTGTTCCTGGTAGGCTTGTAGCCCTTTCTAAGAGCCAGCATAGCTCTCCTGCTTGGAAATGGTAACCCCTGTAGGTTAAGCATATGTTTATTCAAATTCTCAGGAAGCTGTTGAGTTGAAGGATGCATTTTTGTCCTGGTTTCTGTCTGCCTATTTAAGGTTTTTGCTTCTCTGCTGGTGCTGTGTGTGGTGCTTAGAGACGCTCAGACACTGGGACATCCGTGCTTGAGAGGAGAGTGTGGGTGTCTCGATGGAACTACCAGGAGGTACTATACATGCTAAATCTCAGGAGGCTGGAATTAAAACATTTTTATTACCACATGAGAGCAAGTGAGTTGAAATGGGTGTGCTACTTACAGAGCTCGTGTCAGGATTTCTTATTAACCCTTTTCAAGTTACTTGTTCCATTTTGCCTTTTTGCTTCGTGAAGAGAACAATCAGGTACGGTTGTAAACATCAGTTTTATAGTGGGCATAAATCAAAATCAAATTCAGGTTTGAAAATGTGCATGTGAGGAGTTTTGGACACATTGTTAGCACTTAAATTCCTTTCCCCTTGATATATAACCACCCCACCCCCCCCCCTTAATATAGCCAAGCCAGGACATAAAATAAGAGCATGTGTGAATCTGGACCTTTCTATCCACATTTGTTTCTGCTTTTGGCGCTGCCTTGTTAAAGTCAGATTTGCAGCAGTTGCCCAAACTGTGCCGGATGTCAGTGGATGAACACGTCTGCAGAGCAGTGCACAAATGCATTCAAGTGTACATTTGCCCACGAAGAGGCTGTAACTGTCTCTGCAGATATTGGGTAGGTGTAAACAAGTGACAATTCCTGCACACATGAACGGAGAGCATTTATAGACAGTGCGAAATTGGGGTTTTCTGGAGGCTGGTAGGAAATGAGGTCTTTGGATACCTCCTGAAGGCAGCATCATCTCTAAGCTGAGTTTACATCTTCTATCTCTGTGAAACCTACTCCAGATTTCTGGATCTTTTTGCTTCTGCTTAGGAGGTTGTATTGAAAATCTTTCTCTGTTATCCTCGGTATTAATTAGGTGTCAGCCAGAGCAGTGGGCTCTACACCTCCCTAGCTCCTGTGGAGAAGCAAGTCCTGGAGCAGGAATGTGCAGGGAAGAACAAAGCAGAGATGAACTTTGCCTTGGCTGCTTGATGGGAGGGCTCATCCAAGAGCCAAATCCAGTTCTCACTCCTGGTTTCAGCCCTCCACTAGTAACCGATAATCCCATGCACCTCATTTTCCCTACCACTGACCAGTTTTAAAATGCTTACTTTGGGTAGTATCTACATCTAAAAATGATTAAAAGTTGTATTGTGGGGGTTCTATACATTCCCAGCTCACGATAAGCTCTTCTGATTTGTAAGTGGAGAAATGTGTGTGGCTTTTCTGTAAATGTGATTTGGGAGCCAAGCTGGGCTGCTCTTGGTTCAAGCTGATGCATTGTTCTGAGGCACAACTAGACTTTGAGTAACAGTTTTATTGCTAGTGCGTATGATACAGAGGAGTGCAAATAAATGTCCTTCTCTCTTGTCTTTTAACTAAAATATTTAATTCAGGCTCATTTGGTTTTTTTCATTATTCACACTACTATTACTGTTTTTACTGCAGTTCACTTTCAGGCAGCTGTTTTTCACAGTACTTTGCTAGTCCAGCTAGCCTGAGGTACGGAGTGAGCCTCTCTGCAACCACCTGCTGTCACTGAAGATGTGATGACCTACAGCTTTGTTAATGTCACATGAGATTCCTAAGTGCTTGGGGACGTTGTAATCAGGCCAGGGATATTTCCTTTTCTGTTTTCTACCTGATCTCGTAGGTAGACTAGAGCAAGCTTTGTCTGTTTTGGCCCTTAATTAGGCAGATTTCCATTAACCATGGCTGGAAGCAGCCTAAGCAGCAAAGCTGCCAGCTCTGAGGCTCAGTTTTAGGACAGCTGAAGGTTGCAGGCTCCTTCCCAACCCGAGGAGCTGCTTGTCTCCCTGCCACGCACAGCCAGCAGCACATTCCCACATGGGGGGATGCTTTTCTCCGGTGCAGGCCCTGCTCATGGCTCAGCCAGCACCTGGCTTTTCATATTGGTGCAAAAGGAGGGAATCTGTGACTTGGGTAACCAGCTGCCTTCAATCCCAGCTGAACTGCTCTTCTGAGAGTTGTGCTGCTGTGAGATTTCATAGACCCCGCAGGCAGCTGGGTGGAAAATACGTTGTGTGTGTGTCTGTGTTGTTTTCTGTACTTGTAGAGAAGTTTGGCTCTGTGCATTCGCACCCTGAAAGGCAGCATCAAGCAGTTTGTCACCCATCAGGAAAGGAACAGGTGCCACCTAGGCTGATGCACCCATCCAGGGAGAGCTCCGGCATGGTTTCCTACCAGAATAATGCTCATGGCTCAGGGAAGTCAGGCTGGTGCCATATAGAGGAATCAGCATTGTCCAAGAGCTGTGTAGGAACACTGGCTCAGAATGGGGAGAATCCTTTCCATCCTTACTCTTCTGGTCTCTATAGGCTGGTGTTTGAACCCGTGCCATGTGTGGCAGATTCATTTTTTCTTCTTGTCACAGCTCTTTCAAAGGAGGATTACTTTGAGCGAGCAGCCCTAAGTCCAGATGGAGTGTACAGGTCTCTAAAAATAATGTCTGTGGAACTGAGCGTGCTATTTTAGCTCAAACAAAAGAGGTTCAAACGTGAGTAGCTGTAGGTTAAGGGCTTCAAAGGTTAAAGTATATCTTCAGGTACTTCTCTTCATTGCTCATATCTTCAACAAATACCTTGGGTTTTTCTTTTGATTTATACGAGGTCAGCAGCTTTATGAAAAGCCAATAAGCCATATCTTGCCACAACCACATTTCTTGGCTTCTGTGCAGTCAAAACCTAAACTTTATGCCCACATGGATTTTTTTTTAAACAGTTACATGCGTATGCAATGATTTTAAAAGCTCTCCCACAGAGTGTTTCATGTTTGTATTATTGTTTTGTTTATACTACCAGTAGTAGCTGACTAAAGATACATCAGTGTCTTCTGGGGAGGCTTGTCCTTTCTGCACATATGTGTTTGTGCATGCATAACAATATACTTTTGTCTTCTTTTATAACTCTTTGGCTATTTATATCATTGTATCTTCACACCCAGCCTTGGTTTAAAAGCATTAAAAATTATTCCCATCCATAACATTTCAAACTTTGAATATAGGCATAGAACTCTTGAAGGATGTTTTTAAAGTGCTTTAAAATTGTGGATTTCTTTCAGTAGCACAAAAACCCGAGCAATCAGCTTTCCCAATCCCAAGGAAATCCAGATTCAGTTACAAAATCAGTGACTGTAACTTCAGCTCCAGTATGCTGCACACAGTTTGCTTCAGAAAGAGATGGTTTTGCAGATGGAAATGATTAGCAATAAAATGTATTGCAATAATGGAGTGTGCTAAGGTTACGTAAGTTCAAAAATACACAGTAAAAACAGACTGTCATTTGCCTTCTCATAGAGCTGACCCAATTAAAAATGCTCACTGTGCTGCATCACATGAGCAGCCATCCTCTCAGTTCTCTCCACTTATCTCCTTTTCTTCATTTCTCCATTATTTTTCCTCTCCCTGCTTGATCTATCAGTTCTTCCCACTTAATGTTTGCATGTCCCATCTTAGCCCCCGCCTCTTCTGTTTCCACAGGAGATTCTTTATTCCTTCTGTGGTTCTCTGAGAGGGGATGTGCAGAAAAGACAAAAGCCTGGTGTGATTCACCCCAAAGTGCAATCCGTGCTGACTTAGGGAGCAGTGCTGCTGTACGGAGCTGGGATTATGTGTGTGTTGATGTGCTGATGGATAGGAAGGTTTCCCTTTTTATTTCCTCCAGGAATGTCCAGACAGCCAATGAATCAGTGAGTGCAGAGGGCAGATTTATTTAATGATAAATCACACTTTTCTGTTCCCACCCAAGACGCATAAAAGAACCTTTCTCCCACAGCAGGAAAGAGGCAGGTGCGAATGCTGGGACTGAGGAAGATCTCCTGTGCCTGGCAGTGCCAGGAGCAGCTGTTCCCTCATCCTCTGTTGAGGATGGCTGCTGGGGACAGGAGTATCCACGTGCCACACACCACTGTCTGTGTTACAGACAGCCTGTACTGCGTTACAGCGAGCCTGGAAAAGCCATTTTGAGTGGGGCTGCATTAGTGAAGGACATAAAAGTCTGCATGAAGCTGCTCAATGAGGTTTGCAGTTAACAAGGAAGGATCAGCCCACTGAGGAGGGGGAAGATATAAGAAATTACATTTAGAGTGCCTTCTCCCCGCTTGCTTCATCAAGTGTGATTATCTGACTACCCTCTGTCTTGTTAACCGTGTGCAATAACAGCTGTACAGAAGAAAAATAAAAGCCAGCTTGCTTGTTCATGGAAGCACAAATACCACAAACAGGATAAACACCAGAGCTTCTGCATGGAATGGTTGTGCTTTGGTTTTACAACTGGCACAAGGTGGGAATACAGGGAAATAGCTGTCCACCAGCTTTTCCTGTGTGTGAATTCTGACAGGCAGAAGATTACATGAGACTAGCAAGTGACAGGGCAGGTTCAAAGCAGTCATGAGAACTTGGCTTTTAACATGTCCTAGGAGACATCTGTGGAGCTCCTTCATGCAGGGTGTAATGGATATTACAGAGCTCACAGAGGTTCAAGAAGAGGCCTGATCCAAATCTATCTGTTCTTGGTTTTAGTAACTCTGATGACTTTAGGAAGTCTGACCACCCTTTGATGGCTTGCCCTGGTTTGTACAGTAGCGGCTACAGATTTTCAAATAGTTCAGGGTTCTTTTATCTGATGAGATTGTTGGAGAATGAGAAAATTGGACTCTGCCACTGTTCCTCATGATCCCGGTTCTCTTCTTTTCTCATTGGGTGTCGGGCTCTACCTTGTGGTCTTCCACATTTAGAGTGCAATTCACCTGCTTAAGCTTGGGCACGTGCCCTTTTAAGTACCCAGAGTATCCTGCCTGGCCCCCAAAAGAGCTTGGCTCTTCTCTAGGGTCCATGGCAGATCTTCCAGCCCAGCACGGCGGCCTCAGAAAATTTTTCAAGTTTTTCAAAACGTCTCTGTTCAGAAAACTGAAACTTGTCCTTAAAACACGTGTTTTGTTTAGCAGTTTTTAGTACATCTGCATTTGACTGTATGCTTTGAATTCTTTATCTCCCTTCTTCCCTCCTTCTTTTTCCTTCATTCTTTTTGTGAATTTCTCTTCCTATCAGTGTCACCTTCTCTTCATGCCCTCCCCCCTCCACCAGCTCTGTTAATGTGGTTGTTCTCCATGTTCCATCAAAAAGGCATTTTGGAGTATGGGAGGTGCCTTCAATTTGTGTGCTGCAATTAGGCTGTGGATTGTGTAGCGAGCCCTGTGAGCGTGTGTGTGGCTGGGAACTGTTGACTGACACCTCCCGAAGCACTAAATTACAGAACAAAAGAAAATCACTTTGGTTTTAGCTGATGACTTGGCTTTCCCACATGCCCACTAGCTAAGCTGCAATTGGGGTAATTCATTAATGAAATCATATTCCAGTAATAGTTGTTTGGATTGAATCAGCTGCATCTCTGCACCTCTTCCTTCTGTCTGCCTTTTGTTCGGGCTGTGACTCAAAGGCTGGGGTGCTGGGGCTGCTCCGAGCACCTCGCTGGCCAAGGGTGCGGGCCGTGAGAGGTGGCTGTGGCAAATGTCAGCCCCACCGAGAGAGGCCAGGGAGGCCTGGTCCTTAAGCAGCCAGGAGCCCAACCCTTCTTCTGAGGCAGCCCCAGCAGCTGCCCCTTCCCGCTCGCTTCCCTGCCCTGGCACCCTGTCTCTGCCACCCCCTCTTCCAAAACGGCAAAGCAGTTCCAAATCCATGGCACCAAGCAATGGGTTAAAGCGTCGAACTGAGAGAGTGGCCGTGCTGCAATGCCTGCACAGCCACCCACGGCCTGAGCCCCAGCGGAAGGAAAGCCTTCGATCTCCTAATATGGGGATCTTTGTTGTGAAGAGAGCGGTCAGGATCTGGCCGTGTGTGTGTGCTCAGGCTCTGAGCGAGCACAGTGCTGTCACCTCCCGCGTCTCAGTGCTGCCGAGCTCAGTGCAGGCTTTCTCCCAGGCGGGAGGGAAGCGGTGGGGGTCAGGACAGCTCAAATACTGCTCCTTTTAGTAGTACAGTGCACTTACAAAGAAACCTGGTGGGTATGATCTTTACTTTTGCAGACTTTTTTTTTGAGACTGGTAGTTCCTGTTTGAACATTGTGTTGTTATAGATTTCCTGCTCCAGCTCTCCTGCCCAAAATTATTCTTGTATTCTTCTCCTATTTTTTTTTTCCTCTTACTGCTTTCCAGGCACGGGCACGTTTGTGCACAATACCCACACATCCACTCAACCCAGCACAGCTGGCCTGCACATGAGCACCAGGCTATCTCAATGTGCAGGGGGCTTGGGATGATTATTTACATTTCCTTTTATGGGGATCTCTGCAAGTGTAGTTTTCTGGTGATTCATGTTTTGGCCAAGGCTTGAGTGTTTTTCAGCTTTTTCATGAAAAAGGCTGTTGCGTTTAGCGATGCTTCGCACTCTTGCCCCGCCTGGCCGCCTGGAGCTGCGTGTTGCACTGGTGGGGAGGAGAGAAGGAAAAGCAAGGTGGGACACGGGGGTGGCTGGTGAGTGCAGTCAGGATCATGGGCTACAGACTTGCCCAGTGTCCTTCCTGTGAAGAACGAGGTTCACTCTCCTGTCAAGATTTAAATGTTTAATAAAGGACAGTAGGGGACAAAGACAAAGCAAAAGTACAGTGCTGGGTGTCCTGGCTCTCAGCCAGGGGCACACCTGCTATTGTGGAGACATCCCTTACATACCCTTCCTGTTGCATCAGCCTAATACCTATTCATAAACAATTATGCATATTCAAACTCTTCCTCCAAATTAGTTTACATGTTCTAGGAACTGTTTAGCATGGCTC
>VZRQ01006249.1:405109-460861 GCA_013397975.1 Machaerirhynchus nigripectus
ATAGCATCCTTTAATATTTGCGAAAAGCCAATATTAAAATATGTATTTATAACACTTCCAGAGAGTGACAAAAACAGTGACTTCCATCCTCCCTGCCTGTCAGCCAGAGCTGCCAGCTGCTTGTTTCATTTCAGTGCTGTACCCAGGGTGAGAGGGGCTGTGCTGTACACACAGGCTCCTCTCAGAGTCACAGCCACCCCTGCCTTTCTTGTTCCCCTTCCTGCTGCCCGGAGTGGCCCTGGGGTGCGTTCAGCCAGGCAGCCCCAAGCTGAACTGGGGTTTGGCTCTCCCCGTCAGGCTGGCACTGGAAGGAGGTTCCCGTGGCTGTGCCTTTTGAGCAGGCTCACCTCGGAGCAGCTGCCTGGAATAAAAGCAGTGATGTCTGTCCCACAGGCTCAGCAGGGGGGCTGCCTGGCCCCATGGCCTTGTAAAGGATATCTATGACCCATGAGATGGCAGTGTCCCCATCTCCCAGGTGTGAAGGAGTGGCACTGTCCCCTCGCTGGTGTTTTGACCTCACAGAAGGGCAGGCAGTCACATGCTGTGCCAGGTATTCACCCACAGTGTGAACACAGCACCTCTTTGCTGTTAGAGCTGCAGTCACTAAGTTTTGTTTCCTAGATGAGATTACAGCTGGATCCTGTCTACCTGATGCCTTAGGTTTGAACTTTTATATTTTTCAAATCCTGTACTGCCTGGTGTGTAACTCTGCAGCTCCGTGGGGCCTGTGAGCTGCTGTTCTCTTCTGCTGGTTAGACACAACAAACCTCTCTGGGTTTGCTCTTCAAGGACACCTTGATTGTCCCAGGCCCCAAAATGTGTAAACTAAAAGCCTTTGAGAGGAGGGGCAAACTTGGGGTAATTACATCATTAACTGAAGTTATAATTTAAACTAACCCTGATATGCAGATGGACCAAACCTATAAAAGGGTGAAGAACCTGTGGCCCAGCATCCATCTTGGGTGGAGCCTTTTGACTCCCCAGGGGTCCTTTTGAAGGCCCTTCAGGTAGATATCTGTTTTTATTCTCTTCATCTTGTCTAGCCCCTGTTTGCAGGTAGCCACTGTAAGGCATCATACCCTCCCCTCCGTTTCCTTGGGATCCTGCAGTAAATTCTCTCTGCCTAAAGCTGCTGTAGCTTCAGTCTCTCAGCAGAGGTTTAACCCACTGCGTGAGAGCTGCGGGCAACAGCAAAGTGATCCAGTGGGATCCAGCTGCTGCCCCTCAGTTCCATCAGTGAGCAGTGACTTTCAGCTGACGCTTTCCCTTCCACTGCTGATGCAACTGCTTCATCCCTTTAGAAGGCCTTGAATTAATTTCCGAGGGATTGGACTGTTCTCATCAGGCTGTCTGTGAACCCCTGACAGTACTAATACTGCAAACCCAGACTTGATTAATCATTAGGCTTTTAAAGAAGACTTCCAATCCTAGCTGCCTGGATTATCTGCAGCCATTGCCAACAATGACACGACAACCTTTAGTAGAAAGGGACGTGGCTGGTGTTCAGCTATATAAACGAACAAGCATTGCTATTTCTTCTCTATGAGACTTAAGTTTGGGAAGGGGCTTTTTAGTTGCATTTAATCTGTTTTCAGAACTACAAAGTAATTACCTCATTTATGGTCAGAAAGGTCTCTCTTCAGTTCTTCAGCAGATATAAGAATCACACAAATATTTCAATACCTGAATGAGAATGTGATTTGTAGATTCAAACCTGGCCATGTGTAACAGGTACAATTCTTTTACTTTTGACCCTTCAGGCTCTAAGTCCCATTCATTCGAAAGATCCTTGTGGGTCCCTTCCAACTCAGAATACTCTATGATCTGTGAAAAGTGCTGTTAGTAGTTTTAATATAAAAATGTTTGTACTTCTGTTGTCACATTCCATTAATACAGCTCGATGTGTCCGTTCCACCACGTGACTGGTTTGAGCTGAACATCTTTCATTTTTTGTGATTGCTGGCAGGCTTCTTGGTACCTCTTGGATTAGCTTAGATTTACCCAAAGTGCATTTGTTTTTAGAGGAAATGAGCTTTAAGTCATGACATAAACAGGTACATGTCCCATTGTTTAAGAAGGGAATCCAGACTTGCCCATTTTTGGGATACCCCTGGAATCAGTTCTTGGCTTCACCATTGCCTAGTTCTGGACTCTGAGGAAGTCGTTCAAACTACCATTTCTCGAGTGTGTTTTCGTATCTGACTCCTTGTGGTTTGTATCTTTCAGCTATAAAAGAGAGATGTCTGTTGAGTTCTCCCTCTTTGTCTCTTTGCCAAGGTCTGCGTATTTGTCTTTTCCTGAGTCCTTCCTTTTAAACGGGTTACACTGAGTTTAAATGCAGTGATGTCAAACAGTATTCAGTAAGTAATGTGTAATATTTGTGTAATTTGTGGGATCTCTTGAGCAAGAGAAGACAAATTGGCTTTTGCTGTCTTCGTGAGCTAGAAAATCTTACTCGAATGGCTTGTTTCAAAATAGATATTCAGAGAAGTCAGAATAAGGAAAAAACTTACTAAATCATGAGACTTTTCTGGCTCCTAATATGGAATATTTTCCTTATAGAGCACTTTCAATTAGTTGTCCAAAATCCTTCTAAATACCCTTAGTAATGGATCTTTTGAACTTGCTGTTGGAAGACGATATCATACTAGAACTACTTGTAAAGACAAATTGATGTTTCAGTGGAAGTTTATCTTTTCATAATTTAATGTCATTACTCATAAATTTACTACTTCTTGCACAACCCAAAATTCTTCTCCTTTCTTGGTGTTTATAGCCTTCAAGTATTTGTCATTTCTGGTTGTATTCCTTTTCTTTGTTGTCTTCGAGCCAAGAATTTCATTCTGCGTATTTCATTTTCTTAACATCTTCTTTTAAATCAGCCCCCGGATGTTCTTGTTTCTCTCCTGCTACTGCTTCAGCTCCATTTTTGTTTAAGTTAATGAGATGTCTCAAAGTGAAAGAAATATCCCTGAGTGTTCTGGAAAGAGGGGGACAGAGTCCTGCAAAACCATTTTGATTCATGGGATTGTGAGAAGGTCGAAAGAGCCCTGAATCAATGTGGGAATTCCCAGATACTCTGTTTACTACAAGATTTCCCGTGTAAATAGAACACTTTGTAAGACAGAATTTTTTTCTCTGTTTCTGGGCAGCCAGCACCCACAGCTTGAAGAGGCTCCTAAGGTACCTGTGCAAATAAATTGTGCATGTAGAGCAAATCTGGTGGGTTGAATTTAGTGGGGAGGCCTGTCTGAACCCTGCCGCTTGCTGTGTCAGCGCAGACTTGCTGTCCTCGTGTGCCTGTCTGGAGCTGCAGAGATGTTTAATCACAGTTCTGTCATGGGCCACCAAAATCCTTCAGGCCCAGATCCTCTGCGATGGTTACTCTGCACGTCCTGAGCCCTGCAGCTCCTTCTCAAGGGTGTTGGAGGGACGGTGACACTCCTGCAGGCTGTGTGGAAAACCTGGCACTGACAGTTCTGCCCTGTTGCAATCCACGGAGCAGATACGACCCTCACAGCCAGTCTGTGCCACCGGCTAACCCCTCTGTAAAGAGCTGACTTCTGTCTCTTGCTTTCCAGTTGTTATTCCAACCTTTAAATCTACTTTCTCCTAGCTTTCTGATTTCTTATCTAACTCTTTTAATCGTTCTTGATTTTTTTTGTTTGTTTGTTTTTTTTTTGTTTTGTTTTGTTTGTGACCATGCCATTCTTTGTTTTTGCACCCTTCATTTTTCCTGGAGCAATGATGAAGCAGTTAGGTGGAAAGTGGGCTAACATACTTCCATATAATATTGCTGTAAGCTAAGTGTGCAAACTTGATGTAGTGCCAGAAACCCGATTTTGTTTACTGTCATTCAGCCTGCTTTGGCTTTGGTTGGTTTTGTTCCCATCGAGATCCAAGCAAATTAATTCTGTGAGTAATGTTTCCTGAGATGCTCTGTCAAATGCTTGTGCTTCAGATACATCATGTATACCATATTCCTTACAGCCACTAATTTTACAATTCTGTAAAAGATACCCAGGTTTTTCTGGCAGTCTCCATTCTTTAGAAACTAGTGCAGCTGAAAATTTTGTTGCATCATTCTGTAGATTAGAGCTGACTGGCTACGGCCTGCAAACCCTAGTTTTGTGTTTCATGTGGTCTGCAGAGAATTGTCTGGTCACAAAGTGCAGTCTCTTCCCTTGGACACTAAATTTCATTACAGGCACTTAGAGTACATTAAACACATTTCTTAATACTAGTCATGTGTATAAGCTGCTCTTCTATTTGCCACAGGGCTGTGATCACGAATAAAAGGAAAGTAATGTATATAATAGAATGAAGAAAGGGTGTTGTGTCTTAATTAGTTTGCATTAAGCTGTTGACCTCCCTCCAGAACAGAATATACTCTGGTAAGAAAGCTCAGCATATCTTTGGCTTTTGAAGATGTGCACAGGGAGCTAGAGGGAGCTACAAAGGATTTCCACACCTTTTATATCCGCTGCTTTTGCTGGGAATCATTGCAGTTCTCTTTATTCATAAAGGAACTTCTCCATCTGTGTGTTGCCAGCCTTAGATATTCTTCTCTGGGTACTAGAGAGTAGGGAAAATTGTAGCACCACTGTCCTGGCCTCTGGGTGGTTGGTCTGGAGTCACCTCCCTCCTCAAGGTCTCCTTGCAGCACGTCTCCTGGTGTTCCCTGGTGAAATGTCATCCTTGTCCTGGTGATTGTTGCTTCCTCTTTAATTTTAAGATTATTCCTGTTTTGATCTGTCCCAGTTTGTTGCCAAACAGAACAAACCAGACTAATCATCAGTTGCAGCTTCACAGCTTGTGCTTTGCAGGTGTGTAAGTGCATTTGCCCTTAAAGGCTTTCAGGCATTTCTGTGTTTTCCTGCCCTCCTGAGCCCCCTGTGTTTCTTGTCCATGTCCTGTGACATCTCTCCCTTGCTGCCACAGGCCCTGTGCATCTTTCTGCACCTTTGCCTCTCATGTCTGTAGTTTTGCACCCCTGGTTTCCCTCAGAAGCCAGGTTGTTCCCTTAGTCTGTCTGTGCCAGGGCTCCAGGGTTTCCTCCCTTTTGTGAGGGGCCCACAGCTCATTTTTTCCTTTTTCAACTTCTTGTGCCCTCCATTTATCATGGAGAGGATCTTTTATCCTCCCAAATACTTACTTGCCTCATACCATTTTCGTCTTTCCTTTTCTATCATAGAGACTAGAGTGAAGCCTTGCAAAGAGTCAGTGTTATGATCTCTAGATTTGTCATTTCAGATACTGCAGGTTTTACTTTCTCATACCTTTCTACATGGTCTATACTTTTAGAATGTGTTCAAGTCTTTGTGATCTAGACCAAAATTGCTCTTTGAATTCTCATATTGCAGAACAAAAATACTCTTTATTTTCTTCCCTCCTCTAGTATTCATACTTACATTTAATGTTTTATTCTATTTCACCCAAGTGGGATAGGGTTTTTTTGCAAGGTGTATCTCCTGCAAATGAGTAAAATGAGATTTTTTTTTTTTTTTTTTGCTTTGTAATCCTTCACTTTCTTCATTAAATATCGTCACAAAACTGCCGGTGAAGCTCACTCTTGATGTTAGTTCTTTAAATCTCTGGTTAGGACAAATATCAGTATGTTACTGACCGAGGAAAACTGTTGTGAAAATAAATTGGATAAGCAAAATAAAATCTTATATAATGATGATAAATTTTGGGGCAAAGAGAACTATTTCTTAGCATATCTTTGTCTTGCATTGCTACAAGTACTGCACAAATTCTTTCCCAAGTGAAGGCAGATAAGAGAGCCACATAAAGAATATCTTTAGATGGCTCTGACCCAGTTAGCTCTCCTCAGCCAGGAACCAGAATGCCTTTGTCTCATTTTTTGCTGGCCTGTGTTTTTCTGAGTAAATTTTTCACCTGCTGGTGTCTCTAATTTTGTATTATTGCTCCTATTACTGCAATCCTAAGAGATTTATCTAGTGCATATTAGTGTTCTGTCCTGTTGAACTTTTAACCCCTGCTGAATTCCCACTGGTGGAAAGAGCCTCTGCTTCCCTGGGTTTCATTTGGCTAACAGCTGCCCCATTTGCTTAAGCTCCAGGATAGAAAGAAATTGTCCTTACTGCTGTTTCTGCACCGACAAGTGAATTTTCCTAGTTGTTTGATTATATACCATTTTCCCACTCTCCCCGACTTTCACTGTTCCATGCATATATTTCAGGGAGCTGTGACTTGCAAGGAGTCATTGAAGTAGGGAGATATTGGGTAGCTCTTCCAGCTGGCTGGAGCCACAGAGAGGGATACTGTAGTGATGGTGTTTGATATTGTGGGAAGGACAGAGGGTGCAAAAAAGAAGCAGAGCAATAAGATGATCTTGAAACTGTAGTTAAGAAAGGACCTTGGTTTTGTTTATATGCTATTTCATAGGGTACTTGTGCCCCTGTACCATCATTTCAGGGTTTGGGGAAGAGGGGTAACTGATGCTTTCCAAAGTGCTCCTAACTCTGATCAAGCAGCTGCTGGGTCTCCACCAGCTAAAGGCTGATCTGGAACCTTCCAGTGTCAGGCACGGCCAAGCTGTCTCAGGTGAATCATGAAGGAGAAGGTCACACACTGGCTTTGGATCAGGCAAATGGGAGTCAAACAGCTTGGCTCATGGAACGTCCTAGATTTGTTTGAACAGCACTGAGAAAATTCCCTCTGTTAACAAGATTGGCTGCATCCACCCAGCCACCTTGGGACAGCAAAGGGAGAGCAGCGTGCCAGCGTGTTCTGCCAGTGCAGCTGCTGGGGTCTGCTCTCTCTTGTTGTGAGTCCTGCCTTGGAGCTTTCCCAGGATTAAATTGCTGGCACTCCTTGCATCAGCAATGAGCCAGAGGAAAGTCCAGGCTGTCTCTGCTCTGTGCTGCTTTGTTTAGATCACCTGAGCTCCCTCCCTCCAGGCTCTATGTTTTCGGTCTAAAGTTAGAGACTTTGCATATTGCATTTTGCTGTCCTTGCACTCAGTTATTTTGTCCTTCCTCCTGCTGACGTAGGTGAAGGTTGAAGAGGAGCATGCCGTTCTCCTCGTGGGTCATGCCATCAGGACCTGTGGTGATGAGATGGGGCATTAGATATAATCTTCCTGCCTTTCAGCTGCCTCTTAGGAAACGTTGCTGTGAGTGTGCGTGTCTGGGATTTTAGAGAGAACAGACTTGTACTTGTAGCCAGGTCACCTTGGGGAGGGAGCTCATTAGCTGTGAAAGCCCCCGAGGGTCAGTCCAGAAGCTCTAGGTCCCCCAACACTCGATTTTTGCCAGTGGGTGCCACCAAAGCACCTCCTGAAGCTGATGAGACAGTTAATGTGGATACCTGCTTGATGACTGAGTGTCCACAACAGTCCATCTTGGAGAGGCTAAAGACAAATCAAATAACCGAGCTGTACCCCTTTTCAATCTCCTTCCAATCCAGGACCAAGCAGTTTCCAAATCACAGTGGCTAGCTGTGTGACTTCCTCCAATTCCAGAATCTTAAGGTCCCAAATTAAATGGATTTACTATGAATTTACGACTGACAGCTGCATCTTTTATGGTCTGAGTATCTTTTGTCCTTTTTGTACAAGCTTTGAGGTGCGTGTACCTGAGGCTGATTAAATGTTGAAACGCTCCCACTGCCCACCTCAGAGAACGTCATTCGTCTTCTCCAGACCCAGGTTCCTGCAGTCTTTGAAGAGCAGGCTTCAGAGGGAAAAGGTCAATGCACTTATCTGCAAACTACTGTTTTCATCTGTACATGAAAGAATTTGAACATTAACACATAACTTGCACACCTAACGGGCTTCACCTGCAGCTTCGTGTATTTTCCACTTAGAATAAGAACAAAAATAACCCAAAATAACAAGTTCTAAGCATGTATTAGTAAAGAGGAATATTTTCTAGGGTAACCATTACTCCTGACTGCACAACAAGCCTTGACCCTGAGGACTCTTGTTCTCTTGGGAATGGGAGGGAGAAGGGAAGTGCACTGGGCAGAATCCCAGTCCTCGGGGCATTGCTTAATGCACATCCATCCTTGTGTTCAGTCCAGTTATAAACAAACAGCGAGGTCCGAGTGTGCTTTGCACTGTTTGGGTCCAAATGTATTTCCTGGCTGCTTCCAAATGCTGTGCCTGAAGGCATGCAGTCCTTTCCTGGGGAGGAAATCAGGGATAACGGGGGAACCAGAAGGCTGGGGCACGGCCCACTGCGATTTAGAGCGCAGTCATTAAGCCTCGTGTGCTGGATCCAGGCTGCTCTTCCATCCTGTCCTGATTGCAGCCCCGTGGCTGGAGGGTGCTCGGCTTCCTCCAGCTGCAGCAGCAAAACCCACTTGTGTTTGTTTTGGTCTTGCTTGCGCTGTTGCTGATTTCATCCTTACACCAGCTGATAAACGTGGAGCAAAGATACAGTCTGCAGCCTCGCTGCTGGGGCAGCACAGAGATCTTCCCTGGGAATGTGTAATTGTGTAATTTGAAACAAGGTGACTTTATCTGAGCCTAATTCACTTTTCAATCTCATTTCTGTTTTGCATACTCTGGGGATGAATCTGTGCTCCCTTTCCCGCCCTGGTTTAAAATGGATCCTATTTTAGGAGAATTTTTGGCTAAGCCCTGAATAAAAAAGGGTTGGTTTCCTAGTGCAGAAAAAATGCAACACTTTTGCAGCATATTCCCAAAAGACTTGAAAGAGAACTCCATGGGTTTGGAAGCTGATTTGGAGAAAGGAGATAGAGTAAAAACTACTAGTATTTAACAAATAAAACGGTGACTGAAGTATTAGGAAACATTCTAATTGCGAAGCTGCCTGGCTTGTAGAAGAGGCTTGGAAATCAAATAGTGGAAGCTCCATCTGTATAATGTGAGCATAATAAAATTGTTGCAGGGGAGAATATGCTGTAGAGCCCAGCCCTGTTCCTTCAGCTGCCCCTGTTACAATTTTTCTGACTTTTCTGCCTGTGCTATTGGTAGCTTTGCTTCTGCCAAGGTAAGAAGTACGTGCCTCTGCGTGGTGTTAACCATCATATAAGAAAAAGGGGGTTCCTTCAAGGCTAGGGGTGGAAAAAAAAGAGTAAATTTCTTCTTTGTTTCTCCGATCATCTCTGAAAGCATTTCACCTCCCCTTGCTCTGCCTCATTCTCTCCTACTCTTTATCAACAATAGGAAAAGAAATCTAAGTTTTATATATAGCATGTGTGGGGCCTCTGTGCTCGGCAGCACAGTCTCTTGTGGTTTTGGAGCTGGAAAACAATGGTTAATGGGGTATTGAGGCATTTTTTTCTACGCTTGGCTGCCAGTTAATATCTGCAAAAAATCACATTTAAGTGCAAATTTTGTCTGCAAATCTCGGGTCATAATGACTGTAATACATGGGCTGAAACATGAGGGACACTGTGGATAAATTGATTAGGTGTACCAAGAAATTTTCCTAATGAAGGTGGGGCTTTTCAAATTTTGTATCACATGATGTAAGAGTCGTCTCGGCTCTTGATCGTATACTTATGTTTCTGAGAGAGAGTTTACAACATTTCCCCTGGCTCCAAAGTGATCTTTTTAAAACACACAGGTAGTGTTGCTGATTTAAAATGCAATGAACCTGCATCAGGGGCTCTGCACAAGACAAGTGTCATCGCTCGATTCCAAAGAATCTGAAATTTTGGAGGGTTTGGCCCCAGTTGTGAGCAAAGCTCAAAGCTCCAGCTGAAAGCTTGCAGCAGTTGTCTGTGGCTCTGCAATCTGGCCAGCCCTGGAGTGAACATAACTCCAGATTAATTGGATGTACACGTGTGTTTCACACGCTTGTCACAGTGCTGTAGATCTGGATGTTCTAAGACCTCAAGGTGTTCGAAAAAGTGTAAGTCTTTAATATTAATTAGTCGGTTCAGATGGGTCATAGGGCTGAGGGAAGAACAATTATTGATAATTAAAAATAAGGCAATGAAAATTATATAAACTAGATTCTAAAAGTGTTTAGGCAATAAAATGTTCATATAGGCAAGATATTAATTAGCAGTGGAATGCTGGACTGGACTGTGCTCTTAATTCTTAACTCCACTCTAGTTAAAAAAAAATCATACTAGTGAGAAAATGGTGTGAGGGCATGGAGGCTTAAGGCTCATACATCTAATTTCACTGCACACATGTCATTAATAAACTGTGAAGCTGTGAACTGCAGTGATATGAATACCTGAGAGCAACTTTCTTCTCACACGATGCCAAGGCACTTGAAATTCCCTGGAATGCTCTGGCAATGGCCTCAAGGTTAAGGCAGGATGAAGCTGATGGCAGGTTATATTTAGCCCAGGTCCTTGACTCCAGGACTCACTGCCCTGCTGCTGCAGCTGGACCCATCTCCAATGACCTTCAGTTCACATTGAAGGATGGATTTAATTCTTGGGACCTTTGTAAATAGGAACTGGGTGTGGATGGATTCTGGAGCACTATGATGGATGCTGCTTGCATGCTTAGTCTAATCTGCATATCTTGCTAAATCCCATGGTTTTACCTCGAGTTTCACAGTAGTGGATGATTTTGTGATAGCCCAGTCTTCTGCAGTTACATTGCTTTCAACTTCAGTTTTAAAAACATTGATCTTCTAGCCTGCATAGTTTTTGTAATAAAGCCTGAAAATGTGAAGTAAAGCCTCAGAAATTATAAGTTAAAGAAAAACATCTATAAACACAGTTCTGCTGTTCTTATTAGGCCCTTTTACGGTAAATCCAGGATTTGTGTATTTACGTGCTGTTGGTTTTAGTAGGTCCTGGTTTGAAACAGATTCAGAGTTCTTAGAAAAAAAATAATTTGAAAAGAGCAGCCAGCAGTATAAAAGAAAGTGCGAAAATGCAGTGTGGAAGGGCTGATTTATGATTTACCCTAAAATTTGCTGGAAAAGGAACAAAATCGGGGACATGTTACAAGGCAGGTTGGTTTGTTTATCCTTCTTATCCATTAGTGATGCTGGAAGCAGTGCTGCTGAAAACTGTAGGAGCTGTGCTGGGTTTTTTTTTTTTTAAATAAAAGTCAGCCCTTGGGATGGAACTGAAGTGTAGATATCCTACAGGCATCTCTCCTTTCTAGACACTGTCACATAAAGTAGATGGCAGGGACGTGTCGTTTCTCTTACCCTGAGACAATGCACTGCACATTTTGCTCCTCATTTTGCATTATCAAAGACTAAAAAGTCTTCCCAGCTGCTCCTGAAACTGCCAAATGGAGGTCTTAAAACCGTGCTCAGTTAAGCTGGAATGTCTGAGTAATGTGTGTTTCTCAAATTGAGAGGCTGGGAAATGGAGTGAAATGAGGAGGCCAAAGCCTTCACGCTGTGTTGTTTCCGCATCATTCGTCTCCTTCCACGCTGTCTCCCACTGGAAGGGAAGGGTGAGTGCCACAGGTAGGACCTGATCCTGGGACATTAATAGCAATATTCAAGGCACGCCATGGCCAGGCTGGCATGAGTTTCTTTGGCCCTGCTTCACAGCCCGTGCGTTCTAAAATCTTCCTGGGATGACGTAAATCCGATCGCTTGCCATTCGTGGCAGGGCAGAACCACAGCAGACGCACTCCTGCCTCGCTCCCTCGGGATCCTGCTGGAAGAGAGAGAGGCTCGGTGTGTCTGCCTGCACTGCTCCTGCTCATTCCTTCCACCCAGGCCTGCTGGTGGCTGCTGGCAGCCTGTCTGCTTTGTTAGTGTCAGGAGAATCAGGCGGAGCCTTCTTGGGCGCACGAGATGAGCGTGGGCTCTTAAACACAGCAGCTGCACGCAGACCGCAAGGACCACGGGTGACCCACTGAGATGTTTCCTTCTGCCTTCACCTTTACAGGGTGAGGAGGGAACTGGAAGCCGTTTGTGCTGGCTTTGATGGCAGACAGGTGGCTTGGATATTGTGCCAAGCCTCCAAAGTGCAGTGGGTCTTTCTGTCTGTCACTGGTCTCCTTTCTTGATTGCTCTTTTTGCATCCTAATAAGTATATCCAGATTGGTTATAGTGATGGTAATCCACCAAAAGCCCAAAGCCTGTAGTCGTGGAAATTTACTTCTCCTTTCAGCGTACCAAGATATAAGCAAATAATTATGTGTTTAATATTTGGTAGTGCCACACAGAAAAATAATATTCGTAAATTTCCCAACACCAAAATCAAATGGAACCCACTTAATTACTAATGAGTAAACAATGATTCTTCCTCCTTAAAATACACAAACACATTCATAATTAGCTAATTAAACTACCACATAAACGATTATTCAATATAGAAGAGCAGTGGAGGGGTAGGCAGAGGAGGAAAAGCAGTAAAATTATTACCCACAGACACGTTTCTTTCTCCAAGGAAGCCAGTGAATCGTTACAGGAGAGATGATGAGTGGAAAATAATAAGAACAGCAGCAATAATTAACTTGCCGGCGATAATTAACTTGCCAATATCTGCAGCTTGAAGCCGAGCAGTGTGCTTGTTTTGGCCGGAGAAGACCACACGTGAGAGGATACTCACCTGTGTGTCAGCACTTTGCCATTTCCTGCAGCGGACAGAGGAGCTGCCCTAATGCAGTGCTGCTGAATGGCCCACACAGAGCATCGCTGTGCCTGGTGAGCCTTTGCTCACTGGTTGCCCAGGGTAGAAGAAATACCCAGATTTCCCCTCTCTCCTTTTTATTGTAACTTGAGGAATCCTTGAGGTTACGAAAGATCTGAATGTTTTGGTTAGAGAGGCCAATTAAAGAACTACAAGTGGATAAAAAAAAAAAAAGAAAATGGTCCTCTCTCCCTGGTTATTGGGTGTCAGTGCTGAATTTTTAATGACTTTGCTGCTGACATCCATGCAAACCAGCAAATTCCTGCTGGTGTGTAATTCCATATAGACAAATCAGTTCATTTAGGTAAGGTTGACATACCCAAAACAAAAGTGTTTTGAAAGGAGCTCCATTGGCTTAAAAAAATAAAGTAACAGACTCACAGAATGGTTTGGTTATAAGGAACCTTAAAAATCATCTTGTTCCAACCCCTCCCACCACAGGCAGGGAAACCTTCCACTAGATTGGGCTGTTCAGAGCCACATCCAGCCTGTCCTTGAACAGTTCCAGGGATGGGGCATCCACAGTTTCCCTGGGCAACCAGTGTCTCAGCACCCACACAGTAAAGAATTTCTCCAAATACCTAATCTAAACCTGCCCTCTTGCAGCTTAGAGCCATGACCCCTTGTCCTGTCTCTGCATGCTCCTGTAGAAAGAGCCTCTCCAGTGCTCTTGTAGACCCACGTTGTATAGGTTGAATTTATATTTCCAAAGCATACCAAAGATAATTGACGTTCCTTAATTTCTGCATCTTTTTGGTGTTTCCACTGCCCTGGTTACTCTTGTACCTGAGCCTTGTCTTTCAGCTTCAAGGCAGTAGAGTTCCTCTTTCCCTGCAGGGATCAGGCTGAGGGGATTTCAGTGTCTCCCCTCCATAATCTGCCCCATACAGCAAATATCCTACGTAGATATTCTGGTTATTTAATGTTTGGGTTATTTTTCACCTTTAGTTTTTTTGGTTCGGTTTTCTTTTAGTTGAATAACAGTTAAAAAGCAACAAGACTAAAAAGGCTATTTATTAACCAGGGAAAGAAAAAAAAAGTTGGAAATACTGTTCAGCAGGATGAAAAATGAAGTTGCCTACTGGGTTATGGAGACGAATGCCCTTTAGTAATTGTATGAGTCAGATTAATTCTTTTCCAATTGTGTAAATCAGTATGCTTAAACCTTTTTCCTTTAGCAGATTGGTGGACAGCGTAGATCTGTTGGTTGTCTTTCCTCCCTTACACCTAAACAATTTTTATAAGGCTCTTTTGTATTTTGGTATCTATAAATCTATATCTATATATATCTATATGTCTAAATACATAGGTATAGCTATATATATCTCTATGTATTTGGTATCTATCTATATATAATTTATATATATATATCGTTTGTATTTTGGCTGTTTTCGTGATCACTTGTGATGTAACAAAGTGGTAACGCTCCTGAACAAGCACTGCAGAGCTGAGGAATGAGGTTTGTGCCCTTCAGATTCTGTTTTCAGAGAGAACTGTGCGCAGTGTTTGGGCCTTGATAACTTGAATTGGGCAATAAATTGAAGTGATATCTTAATTGCTCTGTGTTTTAGCTTTTCTGCCATGTCACTGACATGTCTGTGCTGTTGGAAGGGGGATTTTTGTTCAGAGCCCGCTTAACAAGAAAACTGCTGAGTGGCTAAGGGTAAAAAAGAGGAACACCAGAAATGAAGCGAGGGAGAGGGACTAGACGTGAGGGATCCCTGCAGAATTGATCAGTGTTGCCCAGAGCACCCTGCCAGATGCAGCTTCTGGGCAGGCAGGTGAACTAACTGGACTGAGGACCAAGTGGGCCAATTTTGGACAGCTCCTGGCAATTAGACGTGAGGGGGAATTGAAAGGAGTAAGATGCATATCTGCCACAAAGAATTAATTGTAAAATTTTGTGTACGAGGTACAAAGTTCCTTGCTTACTTGGAAAAGACAGCCCTGTATCTTTTTCCATGAAAGACAGTGAGAGCTGCTGAATAGCTGAGGAAGTGTTGGTAGGTGCTTTGATACAGACAGGAAACCCAGAATTTGGACGGGTGGCTTTTAAAATAATGGCCTTGATTCACTGTTGTGCCCTTTGCAGGATGAATAAAAGCACGGGGAACGTGGCTGTGGGATTTGGGGGTTTCTGGGAATTGCTAGGGTGTCATTTTGTTCATAATGCAGTTTAGAAGTTTAGCAGCTCTTGCCTCCAGAGGTCTGGACCTCGAGCTGGGAATAGTGTGCTGTCAATGTAGCCTCTGTTCATAACCCTTGAGGAGCAGCAGCACGATTTCATCCCATCACTTCTCTGCCAGTCAGGAGAAGGGAGGCAGAAGTGAGCTGTAAGTTCAGCACCAGGGTCCCTGCATGCTGCTGAGGAAGAGACAGGGTACCACCGATCCTCAGACCATTTGTTTTGCCCCAAGCCAGACCTGGCTTTGCACCTTTTGCTTTCCTGGTGCTGCCTTGTTTGGACTTCCCACACCTCGTTGTCAGCTTCGGCTGACTCTCAAGGAACGCATTTTTCTTAAAAGCCTCCATTTAAAAAAAAACTAGCCTAGGGATTAAAAACATCATTACTATAGGGTGCTCGCAGTGTTTTATCAGGAGCTTGGGAACTCTGTCAGGGTGTGACAGAAGTAAAAAAGAAAAAAGTATCTAAATAGGGGTGATAAAGTGGGATGAGAATGGGAGAAGTCGCAGGTAGGAGGACAAGAGACAAAAGCCATCAAGCATGAGGAAGGAAAACAAAGGAGAATCAAAGTAACAAGCAATTAATTTGTAAAACAGTTTCCAAGTTAAGCTCTGTTTCTGTGACTGTGCTGGCTGTAGAGCTCCATGTTGTCTTGTATCCACAATGAGGGTCTCTGGAGACAGCAAGCCCTCTCCCTAAAATAGGCATCTGTCCTGTTTGTGTTGCCATTGTCCTCTCTCCTGCAAAGCTGCCTTGACTCAGTCCCTGTGGTAAACTGCCTGCAGGCCCTTCAAAACCACGTTCAGCTGTCAAGTGCCTCCAGGAGAAGCTGGCCAAAGAGCATTTTTTTTTTTATTTTGTATATTCTTTACCTTTCTTAAGGATTCTGAGTTCAAATACCCTTGCTTATATCAAGCACATCTTATTTCCGTTCCCTTCTTCCATCTTGTCTGTGTAGCTTTGTTATTCCTGGGTAAGGGTCACAGCCTTACCCAGGAATAACATCTTTTTAGCATCTTTTTTAGCTTTTGTTTTTACCCATTAAAAAATGTATTCACTCTTTAGAGGGGACTCCTTGGGTTAAATTGTTTTCACCACCATTCATGGCCCACCACTGAACCTGGTGCTGTGATCCTGAGCTTCACCTTGAGGCAGCTTGGCTTCTATCTGTGTGCTCTTTTGAAAGCTGTGTGATGTGCTGACTGAGAGCTAAATGCTGCAACGAGAGAGGGAGAGGAGAAAAAAATATTGTTTTTTGGATATAGGGTGTCCTTTTCTTTTCCTTAAGTGATTAAAGGCAGATGTCAACACTTCAGAATAGGCAGCAAAAGTCACTATTTGGTGCACAGATGGCTTTCCTGATATACTGAAGGAGTTTTAGGGGCATTTGGGAGTCAGGTATTTTTGAGGGAAATTTGAGGTGTGGAAAGGTTGGCTGCTTTTAGGGTAAAACTAGACATCCACCATGAAAAGCAAGGCACCATGAGCTTAAATTGTTATAACTGAGAGAAGACCTACAAGTGGCCCAACAACAAAAAAAAAAAGGAATGTGAATTCTTTCTTCCCATGCCCTGGAAGTCTGTTTCTCATCCTGCTTTGGTTTATCTTTTCATCCTCCCTCTTTATTTGCCTGTATCATTTTTGTTTATCTTTCTCTGTCCATTCTAGTTTTGACATCCCAAGCTAACATAGCACAATGTAAATACCATGCACCACTCTCTTACCTAGTAAACAAGTGTACATGTTAAATATTAGAACATGATTAAGCAACTCTGGATGCATCCTGTGTCCTAGATCCTGTGTGACTCATATGTCATGGCAGTTAATCAGCTACAATTGAGTAAAGCAGGAAAAAGGGATAATACCAAAAAAAGAGGGGGCTTGGTTGATTTTTGTTTTCTTTTTTTAAAATAGCACAGGAATTCTTTTCCATTAATAAAAGAAAGGAGATTTTTGTCTTGCCTCCATTTAAAGATCTGGGAATGCTCTCTGTGTTCCTTGCAGGCAGATTGGGAGTATACAGAGGGATTAAGCAACTCTCCACAGGAATGCAGGCATGCTGAGCAGAGATACAGATTTTAAATGAGGCAAAGCCACAGAAGAGCTCATGGTACAAAGTAAAGAAAGCCTCACCAGTCAAATGAAAAGTGCATAACACGGGAATCTCTCTAATTGAGGTAGACCTTATTTATCTAGCAGAAATTAGTTAAAACAGAGAGAGTGACACTTGTAATTCACGAGGGGGGGAACTGTTGGAATGTGGATATCACATCACATTAAATTGTTCTGAAAGGAAAGTTTCCTAAGGAGACTTGGGATTTTGGGTTGCAGAGCAATACAGATGACGTGGTGCATTTTCAGGTCTCGCTCAGAGGTGGAAAAACTCAGAGGCTGGATATAAGAGAAAAATGTATTCATTACAATACATCGATGCTCATAGGCTTGTATATATGACAGCACTTTCTCTTCTCCTCCTAAATGGCCTGAATTTCAGTGGGAAAATCAGAAATTCATAGTACCTGTTATTCTTGGGTTCTCTTTAACCTAAACAGCAGCATATTCTTAACCAGTTATGAATAACTGCTAAAGCTGCAGTATTTCTATCAGAAATTACAGCCTGGTAAAATGCAGACCCATAAAAATAATTTTAGAGGGCTGTAAAGGTCCTCTTGGGAGAGTGCAGAGTAGGAGTCCTGGTGAAGGGAAGGGTATTGTGGGCACAGCTGGGGCTGGAACAGCACCACCTCCCTCCTTCTGGGGCTCCACCAGTCTTACCACTGGTTATTAGAGCCCTGATCTCCCTCCTTGGGAAGGTTTTCCTTGCTCACACTGCCATGCTCTGGAGCACCAGCCTCACCCAAAGTGTACCAGCAGGGATTTCTAAGCAGCGTGGGGAGTTTGCATGAGGTAATAATGCCTACTGCCAATAGAAAGCCAATAGTCTCTCCTTTTACTTATGACCTGCTTGGAATTTGATCTCAAATCGCCATTTTCATCTATTTACCCACAGCATGAATTCTTTTGATTCCCTTAAGGAGGAGTGCTGTGGCAGTGAGCTGTGCTGTGCCTGTTTCACAGGAGACACCTAGAGATGGACACCTCATTGTGCACTCACTAGGTGCCCCATCTTTTTAGATGATTGTTTTCTGTGTTTCAAAGAGCAGAGGCCTTCTGCATTACTCTGTCGCAGTCCTGGAGAGTCCATCCTGTCAGATACTGTTTTACTTGAACTGAATCACAATTTTGGGAGGGAAGTTTCTGGCTCTGCAGAGAAGAAGTCCAGCAATAGGTGGGAGGAGCAGCGGGTTGATGCACAGGGCGTAACAACTTCACTGGGACCCTGGTGACTGGTCCCAGTCAGGTTTTATAGAGAACAGGAGAATCTTGGTGTGCAGATAAGTGTTTCAACTCCCTCTCTGGTGAGTGTAGCCTGTCTCTACTGTGCAAGGCAGCCTCTGCAATCATCTGTGGGTCAAACAAACAGCTAAAACTGAGTTTTTAGCAAATGAAAGTTCATTCCAGCTGCAGTGCAGTGAATCCATCGTGCTGTGATATATCCTCCCTGCGAGCATGTCGCAGCAAAAGGCTGCTGAACTGTTGTTGAGAACTTCTTGTTCAGGCAGTTTTCCTGCTGGGAGAGAATTTTGGTGCTTCTGGTCCCCAGTGGCAGTGCAGTTGTGTTTGTGAGGTCCTGGTGTCATTTTGATGTTACAGAGCAAACGTCACCAAATAATAGGTGTGTTCCTAGGGCACTATGTATTAGCTTGCAAAAGTGAGCCAAAAAGCATCCTTCTGGATAAAGAAGTTCCTTTGGCACTTCACAGTCATTGCCTGATATGTACACCATATCTATGGTGTGGAATAGCAGAGCATCCCCCAGGACTCCACCATCCCCCTCCTGATTTAATTGTGAGGTGGTAATCAGGTAGGTCCAATTTCCAAACTCGTCTCTCAGCTTTGAACAGCTTTTGTTATGGAGATGGAGATCCAGACACCTGCACTTTCGGCTGAACCTCTGGAAATCCCTGCATACAAAAAGAAAAGTGGAGTGCAAAACAAAGCAAAAAAAGAGACAAAAGGTTAGAGAGATGGCAGAAACGTGAGGCAGGAGGTGCAGTCTAAGCAACAAGGAGGGGCAGAGACAGCAACATCTCAGTTTTTATCCACCAGGAATTAAAGATTTCTAAACATTTAGACAAGGTCTTTTCATGCTTGTCAGAGGTTTGTCTCCTGTAAATTGCTATTAGCTTGTTAGCTGGTTAAATCAGTCAAGTTACTGTGCCAAGCTCCTATCCCTAGAGGCATCATCACTCCAATTAGTCAACAAACCACTTGGTGTCTCTGGAAAAAAAAAAAAAAAAAGGAAATAAAATCAGGCTGTCATTGTCCTAAAATGGGTACTTACAAATTGGAAGACCTCAAACCTTCAAATACCTTCATCCTATGTATTTCTCAATTTTCCCAGTTGCGAAATAGAGACAGTTTCTCTTTTGCCTATGGGGTATGATTTATATTTTAATTCATTCATTACTGTCTGTGAAGTCTTATTGCAACCTTTGGATGAAGGAGACTGTGTTTGTTCAAGCTGGTAGTATTGCTGCTTTGAAGGCTTCTCTGATCTATGGAAATCAGCAGATTCAGCGGCCTAAGCCAAATTCTCAGCAAATTCTGACTCTTTCTCTGCTGCTTGTAGCAAGGAAACTCCAGCGTTGCTCGAGAGACATAAGGAGTTCAGCAATCCACTAATCCCCATGTTTCTCTAAGTCTGGGATTAATTACAAATATGCTCAGCAAAGCTCATAGATGTCTGCTGCAGGGACTCTGTGGACCCAAGGCAAAAGAGATCAAAAGAAGACTAAACATTCACGAGGTCGTGTTCCTGAATGTCCTTCAGAACCAGATCCAGCGAGGAAGAGAAACTCCTGTTGTAAATATCACCAGCCTAGATGAGAATCAGTCAGAATGCTGGTGCTTGAGAGCCTTCTCAGGGAGGGCAAAATCCCTCCTCTTAGCCTGGAATCTGCAGAGTAATCTTGGAAAACCCTGAAACTGCACCATAAGAGCAGAAAAACTTACTCCATCCCAGTGCAATTGCAGTGACATTTTTGAACTGATCAGCCCTGGGGAGAAGCCTGAATTCTGTTTCCCCCAAGAGAGATATTGAGCTCCTTTTTCAAATGATGACACATGGAGGCATTCCTTGAAATCCCAGATGACTGATAGATTTCTTGCCTGGATCTGCCTTAGCTGCACGGGTGTCAGAAATGTTTGGAAAGGCTTTTCACTTGTGCATAGAGAAGGACTGTCCCCTGGAGTCTTTCTGTCCAAACCCAACAGACAGCTGCCTCCCTGATGAGACAAATCTGGCTGGATCTTAAGGCCATGGACCTCTATTAGAGCTTCAGGAATACAAAAGTTAGGGCTAGAAAATACCCTGCTAGGCCATCCTACCCTACAGGAGAATTTAAAGAGATTTAAGGTCTGTAACTTCCCAGCCAGTGTGCTCTGTCATAGCCCTCTCACCAACACTGGCATCCCAAGGAAAGGTTTCCTTAACGTCCACCCTGAACCTTCTTTATGCCAGTGTAAAGCCATTACTTCCTGCCATATCCGAAGTGAAAGCAGGCAAAGGAATTATTCTTTACCAGCTCTCTGCAGCAGTCTAGAACCTTGTCTTGATTTACCTTCTCTGTGCTGAACAGCCTCATGGCAGCCTTTCCTCTCAGATAATTTTTATACACTTCAGGAGATCCCTGTTGATCTCTCTTGGGTCATCCCCACTCCATCCACGCGTCCTTTCATTCACAGAATTTCAGCAAAGCTTTCACCCCCGCTGTGTGGAGCAGAAGGAATTTTTCTCGTGTCTTTGTTTACACATGCCCGCGTGGTGTTTGCTTTTTTTTGTTTTGCAGCGGCATGACATTGAGTCATATTCAGTGTGTGACTGAGTATATAAACCCTGCAGCCTTCTCTGAAGATCTAAAGCACTTACATGATGAGACAAACTTATCCTTTCAGTCTGGTAATCTCATCCTTACAGGCAGCTCCAGAAGACTTGTAGGATAATTCAGCCTTATTAGTTTCCTATCTGGCAAGCTGTACAAGGGATTTCACTGTCAGTTCCCATCTCTGTGTAACAGCCCAGCTAACTGTAATGTAGTGCCGTGAATCTAACAGCACTCGTTCTTGGTAATTGAACTTTTCATGAAGGGAATGATTGCAGAAAGGACGCTAATTAAAATTAAAGAATTTCTCTTAATTATTTTATTTTATTTTATGGCATTTAACATAGGCCAGTGGTTTCATAGCCCTCATTGCTTCTGGGTTTTTTAAATCTCCTTGTGAAAACAAATTAGGTTGGAAATAAACCAGGGTGACACAGCATAGGAGAGTGAAACAGAGGACGTGTAAGTGACAGTGTTGTTTGGAATATAAGTTGTGGAAAGTAGCTTGGGGAGTCATCTCAGGGGCTCGAGACAAGTTCGTGTTGCATGCTATCCTATGAATGTTTTTCTGCACCTTCGTGAATCCTGATGGATCCTACAAGGAGGGAGTTGTTAGGGGAGAAAAGAGTATTTTGGAAAATTTCAGTTTAGTCCAATTGACTAAAACGAGATGAATTCAGCAAAACACAAAAGCGTTTGCGAAAATTTAATCATCGGCTCCTTTTTATTCATAAAATATTCTATGAGCAAATTCTAGGTTGCTGTGTTTGTTCTTGCAGTCTGTCAAAGGATCTGGATAAACTGTGGACTGAGCAATGCTTATTACCTGCAAAACTGGTTCCCCTTCCATCTGTGTGTTACTAACAGTACCAGAGACAGTCAAAACAGAATGAAGGAGCAATATCACGATTATTTTTCTATGTCTGTTCTTTTAACACCCTTTTCACTGTTTTGTAAATAATAGCAGCTCACTCCATTTAATTATAGTTTTTAATTAGTTCCCCCATTGAACTCAAACATTAGCAGAACATTGCCTTAGCGCAGTTTGTAGACAAGTGAAAGAAAATGCTAAAATCCCCAAGGTTTGTGCAATTTGATTTTGTGTTAGTGGAGAATATTCTTGGTGTTACTAGGCCAAAGTTGACTGTCCTCTGTTTTTTCTCAGTTCTTGCTTGTTTAGACCTTCTAGAACTTGGTAGAAGTGATGTCCATGTAAAGACTTAATTTAAAATATTTTTTCAAAATCAGACCTTTGTTTCATGAGAAATTTCATGGTGTTTGTCAAATTTTGATTTTTACCTTTTCTTTTGAGCCTAAACTTATTATACAATTTTTTACAAGCTTTGCCTGCAATTCCATCCATTTAAGGCATTTGACTGGATTAAATATATACTTTGATCTGACGTTCCTGAATTTAACGTGGCAGTCTTCAGTTAAAGCACTCGGTGCATGTTTGCCCGGGAGATAACACGATGGGAGAATAATTGTCTTAGAACGGCATCTGGGAGTTCAGCCAGCTCCTTCCCTGTGCACGACCTGAAACGTTCAGCAACCAGGGCAGGGGGATGCAGGGGTCAAAGGCTGGAAAATGTCCCACGGTGCAGCCTGAGAGGAGTTTGCCCTGAGCTCCAGGAAACCCTTGCTCCCCGTCCCAGTTCAGGTGCAGCCACCACCAGCTGCCTTTGACGTCTGTGCTGGCAGCTGCCTCCCGGCCAGTGGTGGGGTCGGTGTGTTACAGACCAGCCACAACAACTAGTCAGGATGGAAAACTTGGAACAGGTCCACTGCAGCAGCCTACAACATTAACAGCATTAAAAATAATTTTCAGACAGATCAATAGGAATCCTGTTTGCTCCGAGCCTGAGGGTGGCTGAAGAGAAAGGGAGTCTTGGGAAGAGAGGGAGTGAGAACACAGAGTGTAACATCTTATTTTCGTCAAATGAACGCAAAATCTTTGAAATTCAAGTCCATTTGGCAGGATGTTTGCCAGCCCTGAGCAGTACTCTGACACAGAGGAAATCTGGCTGAGTTCTTGGGTATTTTTTCACTGGGACTGGCCCCACGGAGTGATGGGTGTCAGAAGAATTTGACTTAAATGATAAAAGGGAATTCTGCTTGTGGGTGGGATTGAGATCTCTTTTTTTTTGTTTTTGCAGACAGGCCAGCTGAAATCTAATTTTCCCTTTAGACAGAGATCCCACAGCCTGCAATGCTTGCAGGAGACAGAGCTACCCCTGAAGCCAGAGAATATAGGAAGAATACACCTTTTTGCAAACTAGCCAGTAGATAATCAAGCTGAGTTTAATTAAAGGACATTATAGGATATTAGTAAGATTCTTGGCCTCTCACTGTCCAGACTCTAATATTTTTCTTAGTTTTTTATTTTAGGTTTATCTACATGAGAATAAATATTGTCTTGAGGGTTTATCATAGTAAAAGAAAATATAGGTCCATGGGATGCCTCTCCTCTGGCACAATAATTAGTGTTCACTATAGTTATTTACAGACTTTTGAATTGCAAAAAATGCCATGGGTGCAATCTTCATTCCTTATTAGAGTCTGAACTTAATTAGAAATCCTTCTTCCTTGTTTTTAATGAATTAAATGCATTAGCATGTATTAACCCATTTCATACCTGCTTCTCTTTTCTGTCCAATTTCCCTTCCTGCTGGTTTGCCACTCAGGCTGGTGGAACTCTAGGAATTGTCCACAAAATTCTGGTATTTCCAACCTTGGTTTTGTTGAATATTAGAAGGAAAAGTTTGAAGCACTCTACGTGCAATATTCCCCCTCTCTACTGTCTGTAAAGGGAAATTCTCAGAGTGTGTCAGTGCAGAAATAGCAGAGCCTTATGTTTAAACATTTTTATTAGACCAAAATGTTTTAACATTCCCACATCCGTGTGTTCGGCTTGTTTGAAGCAAATCCAAATATTTTGTTGTGACGTGACCCCGCGTTACTCTGCAGCCCCCCCAGCCCTGCCGAGGGCCCTGGGAGGCTGCTGGAGTGTCCTGCAGGCTGAGGGGGACCCCAGCCTGGCTGGATGGAAGGAGGTGGCCTCCAGTAAGATCACTGGTTTGTCCCTTTACCCCTACAATACACACACACTTGTCTTACGAGAAATGAAAATTCGTGCCCTGGTTTGACTGGAGGAGGCCGGGCAAGAATCCGAATTCCGTTTTCCAGCTTCTTGTCCCTGGGTCTGTCTCAACATCAGCAGTGACTACAGTGAGGGTCAGCAGAGTGGGGGGTCAACCAAAGGACTGAAGAACTGGCAAAGTTCTTTGGGTTTGTTTTTTTTTTTTTGGTTTACCTAAATTAGCAAAACCTGCTAAAAACTAAAGCACTTCTTTCACTTCTCCTTGCCCAGAAAGTCTTGCTGTTCTGCAGAGCTGCAGCCCTGTGAGCTTTATCTGTTTAAAATGGCATCAATTTCTATTCTCTGGGTACTGCACAGGTCACAGTCATGTTTTTAATTACCAATTAGCCTTCCATTAAGGAAATAAAATGAGTTTTATGTGCTGGTTGTCAAAGGTCCTTATAGCTGCCTCATTTCATGTGTCCTGTCTGCTCAAGCAACCAAAGAGAAACTTACTCAGGGGTAGTTAACAAAACCTGAAAATCTTTGTCCCACAAAAGGAAGGGTGGAGCCTGAGACGGAGAAGCTGCAAGGACTTTTCATTTTTCATCCCCTTCAGTTGTGTTTTTCCTGCCTGCCGTGAGCACTGTGAACAGAATGTTAAATATGCCCTTAAATTACTCATGGAGAGAAAAGGTCACACACACGTACACACTCCAGCTCTCTGTCCCTTTCTCTCTTCCTTTCATGCGTGCAAGTTGTGTGTTTGTATGAATGCATACAGAAAAACCCCAACCCTAGAAGACTGAACTGTGGGACCAATTTATTTGCTGGGAATTTTCAAGAGGGAGAGGTTATAAATAGTCATAAATTCAATTTATTTATAAAGCATTCCCTGTCAGGCATCACTGCACAAACAATTATAAAAGAATTGTAGTAGATTAAAAACATAAATTAGAGCATCCCAAAATGTGCAAGAGTGATCGGATTAAAATGCATTTGTTGACAGAGATGTTTCAAAAGTGGGATTTGATGAGCTGTTCTGGGTGGCCAGAGAAAAGTCTGTGCTCAGTGGCCTGTTAAACACAGGTGCAGGGCCAGATTTCTGCAGGGACTCTTTTGCAGCTCCAGCTCTTAGCTCAGTGCTTGAGAGTGACCCACGGAGGGTCTGGATAGTGCTGCTTGTGCCCGTGGTTTATTGAGGAGCCCGTGGTTGCTGAGATCTCACCCCCAGCGAGCTGCTCCAATCCTCCTTCCTCTGGCTGCTGCTCTCTGCTGGAAACGTGCTCTGTGTCAAGGGCTCGAGGGGGAGAGGCAGCACTGTCCCTTGTGTCAGCTCTGCGTGCCACCTGCAAGCCTGGGCTCCCCTTGCAAGGCAGCTTAAGGGAAGTTTATTGTTATTTAGCGTTACCTGAGAAGTTGTAAAGACAAAGAGAAGTGGGTAATTCAGCCTGCAGAGAAATAAAATTAATGGCAAAATTCTCACTGATTAAGGCTCTGGCGTGCACTAGAATTATTCAAAACTTTGTAGGAACAGAGATTTTTTTAAAAATTAAAAAAAACCCACCAAAACAACAACAACAAACCGAAAGACCCCAAACAAACAAAAAACCACAACAAAAAAACCCCCAAAACAAACCCCAAATTTCTGAGAGAAATGATTCTTCATTAAGTTTAGGGCATGGAACACAACTCTTCCACACCTCTTCTCCATGAGGGGATTGTGAAAAATCCTTGGCACATAGGAAGTCTCATTCTGGGTACATTTTCAAAGGAACTCACAATCCCCGTGTTGAGCTCTCAATTCAGGCCTTCATTCTGGGGCCCAATTTTTGGTCATGTTTTTGGAAAGATGACTGAATACAACCGTGAATGTTTCTCAATGTGCCTGTTCATGTGGCAAATCTAAGCTCTGAAAGCAGATAAACCATAGCTGCCATAACGTTGACTGCAAGCAGTTAAATCGTCAGCTCCTGAAATCGTGTAATTGATTGGAAATTAATAAATCTCACAGGGGAAGGGTTACTTTTTTTTAGCAGTCAGATGGTTGGGGTTCACCTTTGTTAAGCTTCGTGCCTACCACTAAGAATTTTGGAGACTCACTGAAAAATAATGTACTGGAAGCCCTGATTGTGTAATGATGATCAGTGATATAAAAAGTGATAAAGTGATAAGTGATATCGTGATAAGAACTCCAGACCTGCGACTTTAGGGCTCAGCTCACAGATAGTGCAAAACACTAAAATCATTAGAGCTGTCGCTGCTGAGGTCACATAAGGTTTTTCCAAAAGCAAATGTGCTCATGTGTCCTGCTTAATTGATGCACCATGGAGAAGATCTTTTAGAAACTCTCCTAATGAATCATTTTTTAATTAGATAGTTCTCTAGAATCCCTCCTAAAGTGGAGATACATACACACACACACACAGTTCTGTCTGGCAACAAAATACTCAATATCTAACACGAGCATGTTTTTTTTAAGATCAATAATGATTTTTAAAATTGATAAAATGGAGCACTGAAATGCTTTGTGGATGCAAGACTACGTACGTGATTGAGTGCAGACACCTGAGCACGGTGAGCAGCCAATTTCTCACTTATTTGAGTCATTTTGGGAGCTGGATGAGACACATATGCCTTGTGATGATCTATTAGATACAGCTGTTGCACTGGGCCTGCTCTTAGTCAAATGGATGCTTCTGGTACCCTGTTCTTGGTCAGTGGTTGGGAGGTGGACAATTGATGGGGGTGTTTCTAATGGCTGTGTTAACCTTGGGAGAAGACACTGAGCTGCCTCACTGCCCCGAAAATGCATAAAGGGAACTGGTAAATGCTTCTTCTAGGGGCAAATTTAATTCCTAGGCATGGTAACAACACAACACCTCGCCACCTTTTAATTTCTGTCCAGAGATCCTCAATGAGGCTCTCTCAGTCATAAACCTTATGCTGCCTTCCCTGATTTTGCTTCCTCCTAGAAGGGTAATCTCTTACTGGTCTGATCAGAATACAAAGTGACAGTTCATTTCAGTTTAATCAGAGTAGTGAACCAAATCAAAAAACCAAAAACAATTAGGATACAACCTTCTTTGCCTCTTCAGAGCCGTTCAGTTTGGAATATTTGTTTGTGGCCTGTTTGTATGGCTTCAATTCTCGGTCATGCCAAAGAAAATCTTAACCCATAAGGAACATATTCTCTGGATTTGACTCGTATATAGGCAGGATCCTATTGTTCTATTTCAGTCAAAAAAAGAGATTAATCTTGAGCAACAACACCCAAGAGACTTCTGCTATTGCTAGACAAAGACAGTAGAGAAAAATCTTGTAAGTCTTAGACATTGTCTAATTGGCACCAGAGTTCAAGTTTTAAGTTTGAGTGGATGCATAATCCTTTGTGTGTGTCCAGAAAGGTGCTTGCTTGACCAGCTTTGTTGTGAAGAATGAGGCATCCCAGTGGGAAGCATTAATGTACAATGGAAAGGAAATATTGAGTTGGTTACATTATTCTGAGGACTAGACGTGCATTAAGAGTTATAAAACATGCATGTAGCATCAGAAAAAAATATAAGTTGAATTTTTGTAGGTTGTCTAGTTCAAATTCTATCTCCAAGCAGGACCATCTTCAAAATTAATCAAGCTGTTCAGACTCTTCTCTAGTATAAAGGTTTTAAAATAATATTCCTCTTGTATCGCTATCCAAATGTTATTGGCATGTTACCCCTTTCTGAAACGCAGGACTCCCAATAATTATGTTATTCTGTATACTTGGGGCTTGTTTTCCCACCCTCTGTTAGTGAAAAATGTAGGTGAGGTGATGATAAATCAGAGCAGCAGTGGCATTCATCATCTGTGTTCTGGTTTGGGCGAGTACAAACCCGCGGCTGGCTGGAAGGGAAGGTGTGTTTGTACAAGGTAACGAGCACAGGGGGTTGACCCCCGTGTGCCTTGGCTCTGCAGTTGGACTCTGAAAGCATAGTTCCACTAAACCTGCAAATAAATTCAGCTTGGTCCTCGCCAAAGTGCTCTAAGAAAAATAAGGACCTTATAGACTAAATTGTGCAGAAGAGTTATGCGTGAAGTATTCATTGATTTGCCGAGGAACCCCTGAATATAGGGCATGTGTATGAGGCCTGCAGTCATTTAAAACTATTTATGTTCTCTTCTCTATTCATTTCAGGGGAAGTTCTTTAAATACATCGTGGGCACGTTGTGAATTATCACAAAGTACTGAGGGCTGGCTTGCACTATATTCCTGCTTTATAATTGCCTCTTTCAGATTAGTGAGAATTCCGTCTTTCACTTATTCTTCTTGTGTTGGATGCCTTTAAAGCAAATCCCCCATTTACCAGGGGTTAATTAAAAGTTGGTATTTCTGCAGTGCTTGGTATGAATTTAACTCTGCTCATTTGAAAGCCTGGCACCGTCTTTGGCTGGAGTAGAGAGAAGGAAGTGCTGGTCATATTTGGAAATTAAACCTTTCAGAAACACTTCTGACTTCTGTTTACTAAAATGGTGGGTTAATCTCTAGTTGAATGCTAGTCACCCACTTTCTTCTTTGGGCTTGTTTTGTCAGGTAAAACTAGATAGTGTTCTTTTGCTTTAATTTTGGGATTATTCTTTTTGGGGAGCATGTAGAAGAAGGGATGCTGTGTTTTAGGACTGGAAGTAACAGCAAATGGAGTTATGTTCAGCAGTACAGCATCTTATCATCCCTTTCTCTCCATCAAATGGATACAACCACTTGTTTTCACAGTGACAGTGATTTTAAGGAGAAATTAAAAGAAAAAAATCCAAACATTCTGTTTTATTCCCTCATGTGGTTGTGTATTTCCATGCTGAAAATGTCCCCTGAGTAACTAAGCGTGCTCAGAAGTAACTCATTGTCAACAAACCCGTCTTAACAACTTCTTTATTGAATTGATCCTCTAAGTGCACACATGTGGCTCTTCCTCACGGAAGGTCAAAGTTATTTGTGTTAGCATTAGTCTCCAGGTTAGCACGTTCGCCCAGCGAGGATATCTGTGCTCAGATGTGATGATAACCTGTAACCCAAGAATCATGGAACCTTTTTTAATGGAGTCTCCGGGCCGCCTTTCCCAGCCCTGCAGTTCAGTCTCCTTACTGAGCACCAGGAAAGATTGTTTTCCCTACTAGGGAAAAGCCTGAGTGCTTCCACTCTGATTCGGATCTTACGGAGCCTATTTACGTAAGCACTGCCAAAACATCCAATATGACAGAGGCCCTTAAAATACTGCCGTTTTCCTTGGGTATCTGGGTATTTGCATTACTGAAGAAATGTATTCTCTTATGTTCAAGGAAGCTTTAGGGAACAATAATGCAGACTCAGATGTAACTGAGGTCAAACAGGCAGCCCCGTAAAGGTTCTGACTGCACAGTGCTTGTGAATCGTTACTTCAAACATATAAGCTGTATAAGCTGTGGTTTTTGGAACGTGCTTTGTAACAAGCTGATCAGAGTGCAAGCAGAGAGAGGCAGAAAAGTTTGAGGAAGCATTTAGTGACTGAATTTTGGATTGTAAACTCCTTGGACTGGTGCGTCCAAATGCAAGAACCCGATCGTGATTTCATCTTTCTGGCAAAGAAAATGTTATAACCAAGTAGAGCTGCTGGATGGATGGAGTTTAGAGAGCTGGGATCAAGATATAGTGAATCATTCTGATGGCCATTTCTCAGAAATAGCACTGGTCTACTCACTTTCTGACTGGAGAAAAGCCTTACAGTCATTTCCTTGGATTTCCTGTTTTCAGGCTCCTTTTATGAGCCCAAGATGACATTAGCCACAGTTTTTAAAATTATAAATAAAACCAAACCTATGACTTCTTTGGAAGACACATGGTATTAGAGGGGTTTCACACATAACACAGTAATCCTCTTTTGGTAATATATCTTAGAGCCTTAGCAGTAAGTTAATGTTTGTTTCTTTGTTAAGAGTAAGATGATGTACAGCTTATTTCTTGGCAGTGTTAGTGCTGGCTAATCTATCAGCGAGGGTAGCTGATGCTCATGTCCTATAGCTACAAAAAAAAACCCCCAAAACAAACTCAAGTAGGGGTACAGTCAGCCCCAGAACATGCATGCTCCAGGGACTGTCCCTCTTTCTAAAACTTTCATCCTTCCTTTTCTTCCACTCATATTTTGTTTTTTCTTTGGTTTTCAAAACATTTATGTCCCTAATGTCCAGGTAGGAAGATCCTGCTTTGTAATTCTACAGCCCGTGGTATGCTTCATGTGCCTCAGCCACATGATCATAGTTCCCATTTCTAAGAGACAAAAAAATACTGTTTCTTCTTTCTCTCTTTTGATGCTGTGGTTTGGATTAGTGTTTCAAGGGGCAATGCTGTTGCTATCTCCTTTCACTCCCATAAAGTTAGTGCTTGGCTCCCTCCCTCCCTGTCAGTTTTCTCAAAGACAGATGCCAATATTTGTCTAGCTTAGTTTCTTCTGAAATAGTACCAAATCAGCTTCTCAGAGGAGTTGGGATGATGGATACTTTGCAGGGCTGTGTCCCTCGGGAGATTGAAACACTGGGCCCTGGTCTACCCAATCTGTGAGAGCAAAGCTTCAAATGAGCAGTCATAAGTGCAGATGCCCCTTTAGCAGAGGCAAATTCATTGTTCTGTGCCTGCTGAGGGTGAGAGACGGTCCTGTCACTTCTAACCTGAGGCGGGGAGTGGCTGAGTCACATCTCTGGGCTCACTGGGCAAGGTGGCATCAGAATTGGGACTGCAATCCACATTCTGGGAAACTCAGTTGTGCTATGTCATTACTGAGTTATGCTGCGTTCTTAAAGGCTCTTTAGTTTTATAGTATAAGAAGAAAAGGGGACACAAATTATTTAGTAAGCTTTTCAAATTCTTCTTGAGTCTGAGCAGGAGTAGCTTTCTGAAATGAGCTTGGAGCAGCTGCACTGTTTAATCTCAGCAGTATTTTTCCTTCAGTTTTAGACCCTGAAATCATTAATTTAAGTGCAGAGGATCATAAAATCTATCCTCTGCTCAACATTCTGTATCTTATGTTAATTTCAGAAGCTTTTATAGAATTTTATTTTTTACGGATCTTTCCACCTTAGCTGAAGCACTGTAAGGAATTCATTCAAACAGCTTGTAGTTGTATATGTATATATCAATGTGTAGGTGTGTATACGTGCATGTGTGTGCAATACTTTGGCATGTTATTACCTCAATAACATGGTTCAACAAGCAGCATTTATTACAATAACAAAAAGTGTCTGTAGTCCCACAGGCATCTTTAGAGACAGAAAAGATATGAGGCTCCTAAACCCAGCCAAATGGAACCCGTTAGTAGTTGATACATTGTCTGCTCTGCGCAGTATTAAATATTTTTAAAATAGTAATAAAATTTTTAAAAAGAGTTGTTCCAGAATTTTCCCAAGTCTTTGCTTTCATGGGCTTTGTTGCTTGCATTAGTCACAGGTATTTGAATGAAATTCATGGGGTGGAAAGGCTGTGCTGGCCAGGCAGGCCTGCACAGTGCTGTGGCTGTGCAGCACGGAGCCAGACAGAGCTGGCAGCAGCCTTGTCCCTGGCGGCCAGTGCCAGTGTTTGCTGGTAAATTGCTGGGCACGGCATCAGCTTTAGGCCTTGCACTTCACCTGCTCTGCCCACCTGCTGCTGATGGGACCTGGCGCTGTTGAAGGAGAGGGTGGGCTCCTCCACATCCCCTTGTAGCACCTCAGCTGTGGCTACTGAGAGAGGTTTTAGGGGAAGGCTGGTTTTAGGGCCTGCAACACTTTGTCACGAGGCTGTGTGTGTTTGTAGAGAGGGATGAGCTGAGTGTGCAGGGCAGCCTCAAAGGCAGAATGAGGAGTAGTTTGGCCCTTTTTGTGGGAGGGAAAGAGCCTGCCCACAACTGTGGAAAGCCCCTGGCTGAAACAGCTGAAACAGGGGAAAAAAAAGTGTTTTTCTGAAAGACTGATTATTGGGTTGGGTTGCCATGAGAGAAATCTGTGTTTCCATCCTCACAGGTGTTCATGTGGCACTAGTGAGGCCATGTCCATCTCAGGCACAGCACTCCCTACTCCCATCTGCAGCTCAGGGCAGGCTCTTCCCTCTCAGAGCCCATTTTTACCTTTCTTCAATCTCTATGCAGGCTTTAGCTTGTCCTTTCAGGTGTGGGGCACTGCTCCATGAGGCAGCTCCATGAGCTGCCTGTGTGGGCTTGGGCCTCGGGCCACGTTGGTAGAGCCATGTGGCAGCACAAAGGTGCAGACCACCGCATGGACTTTTCTTCACGAGGTCATTTTGCATTTCTTTTGGGTTTTGTTTCAGAGATTTCACAATAGCTGGTCCTACTTTACAAATGTGTGCATGGAGATCAATCATTTGGGTCTGTTTGGCTGCGATTTGTAAATCAGTACTCATCCAGTTCTCAGCTGAAGTGGAAGGAGAAGGGCTGCTACATCAGTCCCTTCTAGGAGCATGCAGGCCATCGTGGAGCTCTTTCCTGTGCTCAAGCCCATGGTCAGACTCCTGGTTGCAAACAGTTACTATTTGCAGAGCTGGGAACGTAGTATTGTATGCTGTTGTTTCCTTTCCTGAGTTCAAGGGAAGGGAAATCCTTAGTGTGCTGCTGTGTCTCCATCTGGGACAAGGACAGACGAATTCTCTGCTGTGGGAGTGTTCAAAAGCTTTACTACTGGATCAGATAACTGCAGAATGACACTTTTCCTTTTTTTAGGTGTTCCTTGTACTGAGCACTGGGGGATACTGCAGGCATTGGGAAAGCATTGTCTGAGGGAAGCCAGCAGTATTTTAAAGCACAAACATGTGCCTGCTACTGTCAGATGGAGTTTCTCAGTCGTTTAAAATATCACGTTGATGTAAACATGCAGATGAACTGGCAATTGCTTTTTTTGGTCCGCAGGCTTCTAGTGAGTTGTCAGTTACCTGGAGCTGAATGGAAGATATTCGAATGGACAGCTGTCAAATGAGGGAATTATTTTTTTTGTAATCCTGCTCATTTTATATTGCTGTATATTATGAAAATGTCATAGGTGCATTCAGCTGGACAGAGGAACAGGGCAGTTGCAATTTGGAGCTGAAAAGAAAGCTAGTGACCTGTCTGACTGTTGTGCTGCTGGGCTGTTAATATGTGACAGGAATGCCTAGGATGTTTTAATTTGTATTTATCTCAGATTTTATTTCTTTAATGGGAACTTCTAATAACTTTGTAGTTTAACCTTGTAGAGACTTGGTCTCCTTTTGCTGTCATCTAGTTTTCATGTACTGATCTCCCACTCAGCTTGCCACGCAGCACTTGTGTAGTGATTACCTAATGCTGCAGTTTCCCTCCTACTTAGGTGGAGATCCCTACCATTTCTGCAGTGCTGCTATCCTTATTCCACACTGGGGCTAAAAGCCCCAAGGATGAGAGGTGGTGAGCCTGTGTACTGACTCCAAAAGCCTGCTTGCTTGTCCTAAATCAGGCTGCACTGTAACTGGAAGTGCCTTTGTTTGGAGATGCTTAATTGCAGCCTGCATTTCACAGGGATACGTACAATTCTGGCAGGATGACTAAAAGCCTCTAGCATTAGTCAGCCTGATCTGTGAATCACTTATCACCAATATTCAGCCTACTTATTCCCCAGCAACAGAAAAGGGAATCCCAAAGAAGGCTCAGTTTGACACATGCCTCAGTCTCAGGTGGGCTCCTCTTACTTTTTGCCCATCTCTCTCCTCGGTGTTGCACGCAGCAGCGCTTCCTCTCCAGAGGCAGGAAGGGACTGGATGCAGCTCACCCTGATGGCTGACAGGATTTGCCCACGTACCCTGCAGAGAGCTGAGGGCTGGCAAGGGCCTCTCCCCTCCTGCTTGGCACAGGCCTGTGCAGGGGTCAGTCCCTGCCAAGGCAAGGGCAGCAAATTTGAGAATCTAGCTGAAATTTACTGCCAGTTGGTACTGTCAGAGCGACTGCAGGCCGTGCAAGGCTGAGGAGCAAAGCCCTCTGGCCCAGCAAGCTGAGAGTGGGACGTGTACCCAGGTGGCAGTCAGTGAGCTGCAGGGCTGGGCTGGGACAAAACAAAACATCCTGATCCGTGATTTGTCACTCACTAACCATTGTCTCTCTTGTTCTCTTATCTTCCCCAGGAACGAGTGGAATATCTCTTTCTCATAATTTTTACAGTGGAAGCATTTTTAAAAGTAATAGCATACGGACTTCTCTTTCACCCCAACGCTTACCTCCGCAATGGCTGGAATTTACTAGATTTTATAATTGTGGTAGTAGGGTGAGTACCAACAGTTTTTTTTTCAAGGCCCTGTCCACGTGGGGATACTGCAGCCTTTGTGAGCACGAGGGTGGGTGGATGCTTAGGACATTAAATATGGGTGATGTTAGACATTGCTGTCCATGGTGTTCCTCTGACAAACGCCACTTTAATGGCTTGCAAGGCAGGAAAATTAAACTGCTCTTTGGGAACAGGGATAAAGAGAGAAAGCATTCCAAAGCTGTTGGATAAAGTCAATTGCCTGAATATGCTGAACTGCAAAAAAATGCATCTCTTTTTAAATCTGCACAAATGTTAAAAAGTAGTATCTAGGTAATCCCTTAATTAAGATTAAGAGTTTGACGACAGATAAATTCTGCCATCTTGTGAATTTTTACTGATGTTTTTCTTTCTGAAAGATGGAAGAAATATTTAAATCCCAGGTTTTCCTACTTGCAAACAAAAATAAGTTCCTCAGTTCTATTGTTCTGCTCAGCTAGTGTTTTCAACACTTTTCATTCTGACCCTTTTAATGTTTTAATCTTTTTAAAGACTAGTTTTACTATTGTAGATCAAATTACCAGTTTGAGCTGCAACCTTTCTAATTCTCTTACTCCTCTCCATGTTTTTCAAGTTTGGCATTTAATTTATTTGAATAAAAGCATAATAATACACCTTCTGCTTTTTCTACCTAAGGGTAAGAGAGAAGCAAGGGATTGGAATTGTGGTTGTTGAATGGAAGAGGTGAAGGATAAACTACCTCTGAAAACAAAGAGAACAAGTATTTCTTTGCCTGAATAATTGGTCCCATCCTCCCACCACTCCATTGTTAGAGAGTTCCATCGCCCACAAAAACTTGTAGTCTTTTCACCTCTTTACCAAGAAAACCCTGCATCAGCTCCTGGGGGGAAACATCAAAAGGGACATTTCTAGTCATCAAAACCCCCTCATCATTTCTGCCCCAAACCAATCTGCCTTCCTGACCATTTTTGTGGTGGCCCCAAAATATTTAATCAGCAAACTGCTTCGTGCTTCCCAATACCTCCCACTTCCCGTCACCATGGATAAAAGTGGGTGGAAGGAGAATTCCCAGTGAGGGGGAGGGAGAACAGGCTGAAACCTATTCTTAGTCTCAAGACCTCTCTGCCTCCACGGGGACATAAAGCTTCTCCTTACGGCAGTGCCCACTGTGCTTCTCCTTTGTTCCTACCCGCAGACAGAGGATCCCATGGCAGATCAGTACCTGAAAACTGGGAAATCCCCACCCCCTCCCCTGGTATTGATGTACAATTCCATTGTTGTCTCTGCCTTTGAATACCCTCAGATATCTCACCTGTTTGGAAATTGTTGCCTAAGTTGAAGAAAGATTGAAGAACAAAACTCCTGTGAATGTGATTATTCCCTTTTCGTTTTTATGAGAAAGAGGGATTTTAAAGAGAGGACCCATTGCCTCCTCTTTTTCCATTGGATGTGAGAGAGCAGGGCTCCAGAAATCACAGAGCAGCATTATATCTAGTTTAAGTACAGTCCTTTTCAATTTTCCTACTGGGGCAGTTAATCAGCAAGATGATATTCAGGCTGAAATTAATTCCCTTGCCAATGACAGAAGCTGCAGCTCTCAACTCTTCTATCTGCTTTTGCCTGCAGCAGCTCTTAGTCACTAGATGGGGAACTAAAAACGTAACTGGGGAAGGATTACAAGAGTATAATCAACATGGCCAAGACCCCAAGGTCTCTATTAAATAGTAACAATCTCAAGTGACAGATTCCACTTCAAGGCCAGATGGGTTCCTTTGATGTTTATCTGTTTAAACTTGTACAGTACCACAGCCGAGGCTGGTGTGCTGCTTTTCCTCCCCACAACCCCTCTGCAAAATCTACGTGGTGATACCATCTGTTCCTCTCCTGCCCTGCCTTCTTTTCCTGGGGGCTGTCTGAAATCCCTCAGTGACATTATGTTTAAACTTCGGTGTATTTGAATATTTTGGCAGGAAGGAAGCCCCATGGAAAAGGTTTAAAATAAATTTTGAAGAGAGAGAGGAAGGAAGGAGGAAGAAAGCAAGCACTTTCCTTGTGGTGCCTTTTTCTGCCTATTGATGGAGCTGTTGGAGAAAGCTGAGGCATTTGAGCACAGCTGTAGCACTGGGCAGGGGCATTTGTCTGGTGTGTGGGGCAAAGGGTGGTACAACTCTGGTAGCTGCCATTCGTGCTTGCTCTGCCTTACCAATCATCTTCATTTTCAGTGGTGAATGCCCTTGCTACAAAACATAGGCTGGGTGGGACACACTTCTTCAAGTACTGTTGGAAGTTAAAGGAGCGAAAGAAAGACAGGTTTTAGATCTTTAAAATCCACCTATACCCAGTTCACCACATAAAACTTCAAGATATTGGGCTTCCTTCACCTTAGAATGAACTAGTCAGCAGAGTAAGAGGAAAATGGACATGTGTAGGACCAGGTATTAATTTTAGAGGGGAGTCCCCGTTCCTGTAAAAAAATGCTTGTAACAATGTGCCTGTATACTTTCCCCTGCCTTCTGAAGATAGTATCCAAAGGGATTTTAGAGACAGTGATTCTAACAAGGCCATAGCAATATGCAACAGCAGCAGAGGGTAGCACTGAACACAACTGCTACGTTTTCTGGTGAAAGGATGCACTTTAGACCTGTAGGCTTGTAGCAGCTTATCATTCCTGAAGTGTGGGAGACCTGCTTATTCATCAGCTATGTCTTTTAGAGCTTGATTCTGGTTTCTCTTTAAAGAGCCTCTGACCTTGCCATAGCAGTGCTTTAAATGCTGCTTTGAAGAAGAACATCTGTGTGAGGGTATCAATCAGAGGCTCTTCCAACATTATTAGTTAGGAGTAGAGACCAGACCCCCAAGCTGCTCAGTGAGGCACAACTCACAAACACTAATGGTGAGGGCAAATTGTCTCCCACTTCCTTCATTTTTGCTGTTCCTCTTTAGGAAGACACCAGAACTTTCAGATATCACAGTGATGTCCCTTAATATTGGGAAATTTCTCTTGAAAGAAGACCAGCTTGACAGTACTGTGATAGAGGAATATCTGTCTTTCCTGGCAGTGCTGTGGTTTGTCTGCCAAGCACAGTCATTCTCCAAAGACCTGTAACTTCTGCCAGAAAAAAGAGGTGGTGTAATTTGAAAGGCAGTATTATAGTCTTACTTGGGAAGGTAAGCACTGAAGATATTTGGACAAGATCTGAAGTCAGAGCAGATTGGAAAATGTGGTCACAGTTTATGTCTTTCTGAAGACTGTGGGGAGTTTCTAGAGGGCAGATATGAACATTTTCTCACTCACAAATCACAGGTGAACTGTAAAACACTGTGAAAAAATCCTTCCTATTTTACTCTTTTTTTATACCTAAAAGGACTTTTTCAGCTATGTTTTTCTGCTGATTTTTGGCCTTAGAAATACCAAGCCCTCTGTTTTCATTTTGTATTTTGGAAGCCCTTGACAAGTTCTTTTTTTAATGCTATGAAAATCTGGTGTACTCCCCACAGAGGAAGAGATGAAGAGCAGGTTACAGCCTTATCATGCTGCTGTTGGGGTCATCTAGCAAAGTGAAAACCCTTTTGATATTTCAAATGTCTAAAGGGAAATACAAAAATATAAGGGAGAAAAACAGTGAAGCGAGCTTCATACTTCACAGATAAATGCAAAAAGCCCCAAACAAACCACGGAGCACGTCCATACATGTGTGTGATAAAAATCTGTTTTTCTGCTCTTACAGTTCTTGTCTGTCAGATGAATTTAGTTAAGGTGTAGTCATGTCACAAGTGAAATTCAGAAATCAAGGTGATGTTAATTGTGCTTCATCAGTGGAAAGTACGACGTCCAAATGACAATGGGGCATGAATTTAGGCTGGCAGAAAGTAGTCAGGTGGAAGGAAATAAGGTCGATGTCTGTTCTTTTGGGGGTGGGGGGGGTTTAATGGCAAGATTTTCAGTGGCCACAAGAGATTATCCCTCTTGCATTTTTGGTACTGTCCAAACTTTGATTTCTCTGTCAGCATGGTGTTCTCTCACCCTGAGCTTGGAGCATGCTAACTCAGCTACTGAGAAAGAACTGCACCTCGCTCCACCATACCTACTGGAAACTTTTCCCAAAGGTTTTCATCAAAGAGCAGAATTTCCGATATAAATTTAAGACAGAAGGGCCCTGGCCTCATCTTTTGTATCAGCAGTTTAACATCCATCTGGTTGTTTTAGTCTCAGAAAACAAATAGTTGAAAAAATTGAGAGCATTAGGTAGATGTATATCATGGATGTCTGCCCATGCCCTGACTGAGGGAGGTGCTGAGAACAAAGAAGAACTGACAAGATATACTACAAATTTGAAGAGTGGAATAGAGATTCAGTAGGCCACACTGGGCACAGTCTGGACCCCAATACAAAGGGCAAAGAGAGTGAAATAAATGAGAAATAAGAAGTTGTAATGCATTGGTGAAAAGCAGGATTAGTACAGGGGAGATATTAAACACGGAGTAAATGCATTAAAGCAGGATTAGCAGGAGTAATGCAATTCAAGTTTAAATGTAGGTTTTTAAATGAGGAGCAGCAGGAGTTACTGCAAATTATTCCTGAAGTGCAGTAGGCAGATGACTGTGGGTACCTCAAAAGAGCACATTTAGCACATCAGTGCTGGAGCACACAAATAAGGCTAACTGGCCTGCAGTGGAGCTGCACTGGTCTGGGAAGGCAGGCTCTGTCTCCGGAGGAGTGAGCCATCCTATGGTTGTGTTTCTGCTCCTCCTGAACTAATTTAGGCCATTGCTTGGGCAGCAGAATTCTAGAACAGTCTGTGGTTTGCTCGCTGCACAGCTTTGGTGCCCAATGCCAAGAGCTGCTCTTTGGTAAAACATGGGGCCAGTGAAAATGGGGACCAGGAAAATGAGCCCTCAGTTTTGCACAACTGCTGACTCAGAGTTCCTTGAGATTCCTAGTCTTGGAGCTGAAAAACTGTATTAGGAGCCTTTTTTGCAGTAAGGTCTTTTTCCTTTTGAAGATCCCAGGAGACTTGGACTGTTGTATAGGTATGTCACTCATCACCTATTATGGGAATTCTGTGGAATAGGAAGATAGAAATGTTTGAATGTGAAGCAGAGCACGTTGCTGGAGCTTAATCAGTCACTTACTGAAAATACATTGGGCCAGATTTGACCTACAGTGTTCCTATTATGAAGACCAGCAGATAATTGCAACTGCATAATTTGTGTACACAGCTCAAGAAATGCATACATCCCAATAATTCATGCTCTTTGCATCAACCCCTGTTTGTCTCTCTCTGTGATATCTGTAGTCGGTGCAGTATTTCTCATGGGCTCTGTTTTGGTCTTCTCTGCATCCTGCTTCTCAGTCTGCAACACCTACAAACTCAGCATCCAACCTCCCCGCACAGAGCTTTTCCCACACTCGTTACCTAGCTGTTAAATCTTTCTGCCGTGCTTGAAGTTGAGGCTTTGAATAGATCCAGTTAGGAGTTCCTCAGTCACAGCTGACAGGTTTTATAAGACTCTTAATATGAATTAAAAAAAAAAACAACAAAGAACCAAACCTGCTTAAGAAAGGAATTTTGCGTTTGCAGTCCCCTAATCCACGCTTTTGTGTGGATGTAGTGCTGGGGGAATGTGTTGATTTAGATGCTTCAGTAAATGAATCTTCCTTTTCCTATCCAGGGCAATCTCCCTGTGTTTGTGGCCACGTCAGTAAGATTTATCTGCAGGCATTGGAGCTCCTTGTTAAGCTATCAGCCAACTCAGCCTCTGCTTGATCCATGTTCTGGGGGCTCTCTGGGGACTGTGCCAGTCGGGACATGGATGAGATCCTGAGAGGGGCACCGCAGACTGCAAAGCCTGTGAGAGAAACCACTGCTGTACCCAGGCCTCCCCATCCAGACTGGTTTTTGCATCCCAGAAAGTTTCTTTCAGGTTGTCTGTGGTACCTCCGTGGCACCCTATGGGCCAAGGGGTCTCTGCCACTTCCAGGCAAGCCTTTTTACACAGCGCCAAACATCCATTTAGGCTGGAACAGCTTTTAACCTCTACTGAATTTGGCTGGGTTCAAGCTGAGGATTTCAAGGCTGAAAGCAATATCATTAGCAAATTCATGAGGAATCCGTCCTCCCCCAAATGTACTAATGTTTTACCAGAAAAATGGAAGCTGCTTCCTGAAAGCTAATTTATTAAATCAAGTTCTTATTAACAGATAGGGTGAGCCTTCAGGTTTTTTACAGAAGAACATTGTCTTTTCTTCCTTGCTCTGCCTTTTTGAATGCATTCTGAGTGAGACATCTCCTTAAAGCAACTACTCCTACTAGCCAAGATAAAACATTAAGGCTGGTATAATAAAACATTCTAATAATAAGACTCCAGCAGTTTTCCACTTTCCTTAGCCAGTGCATCAGGGCATTTACAAATGGATCCACAAGCACACAGTGTGAGCACACTTCTTTATCTAAAAGCTTGCCCTTTGAAGGGTCCTCGAGTTTACACCAACTTCTACCTGCAGTGACATTGGTGCATCTTAATTCTTTGTAAAATGGGTGACAGATAATTAATGATCAGCTTAATTAAGGGTGGTGATTTTCTCCCCCAAGGTGGACTGTTGGCTAATAAAGACAGCAAAGTGTTGGTAGCCTGTAGCTGGCTGCCAGGAACCATGGAGGAGCACGAAGGAGGAGCACGAAGGAGGAGCATGTCATGTTTATGTCTGCTCCAAAAACAAGTGTTTTGCAGAGGGTATAGACATCACCAATAGGCTGTTGCATATGGGAAGAGTCTGTCTCTCCTGCACCATATGTGCATGTCGAGAGAGAGGTGTGACACTCTTCACAGGTCTGTGAGATAGCTTGGGTGATATGATGGTGATGATCTCTGTTCCTGTTTAGCCCAAGCCTTGCTGTCTGCCTACAGATTGTTTCCTCTTTCTTTTTGCAGGCTTTTTAGTGCAATTTTAGAACAAGCAACCAAAGCAGATGGGGGGAATTCAATAGGAGGAAAAGGTGCCGGATTTGATGTTAAAGCACTGCGGGCTTTCCGAGTATTACGTCCACTACGGCTGGTGTCTGGAGTTCCGAGTAAGTAATGCCCTTGTTTTCCTTTTAAGTATGTCCGTGGTGTGGCATGGGGCAGGGGTAATTTCTGTAACAATTTTGAAGACAGAGCGTGATGCAGGTTATTTTTGGTGCGAGTGGGAAGACTTTTTTCAAATGTATGTATTCGTGATAAACGTGATATTAGTCAAAAAGATGACCAAAGCAGAGCTGAAGGGGAATGGAAATCTCATGGTATGTCAGTCTGATTGTGCAACCATTTTAAGCAATGAAAGGGGAAGATCCAGGATTTTTGTGATTTCGAGCATAAACTCCTTTAAATGATTGTGAAATCATAGTGAAGTTTTAGTATTATAAATTCTTGATTTTGATGGAAATTCTGTATGGTCATGTGTGTTGATGTTGGAGGGAGAGGAACTTTTTCATTAAAATTGCATCTTCTTCTTTGCATGTGATGTTCAGATCAAGAGCCCTGGGAACAATTTAGAAGCAACAGAATACAGGGCAATGACATGCTCATGTTCCCTGTTAGTCTGATTTGCTTAAATTATTTGTAATGCCTCTGAGCAAGTCCTCAAGCAGCCTTTGATAGTCTTTCATCCATTTTCTTGTTTACAGTGAAGCTATGAGTAACTAAGTCTGGTAGTTCCATTGTGGAGATGGAATATGGACATGACAATGTGGGAAGTTTATATCATTTGGCTTGAGAGTTTGTTATGGATGGGACCTTCTTACCTTCTGGAGAGAGAGTTGTTAGAGAACTGACTTTGCTTTCCACGTTTATAGCAAGGAGAGATGTAATGAACACAAAAGGAGTTAATCTTCTCCAGAATAGCTCTAGGGGGCACTTTGTTTATTTTGATTTGAGGATCTTGCTAGTCTGGTATCTTGTCATGCAAAAACCTTGAGTCGAGTTGCCATGAACTCTGTGACATCAGTTGCTCCAGCACAGACTGAGCTTAGCTGTGTGCTTGGTGCTCTTGGAGGACTCGAGGAAGCTGAGGGAACCAAGTCTGAGTTCATATCCATATGCAATCTCAATCCCAGTGTAGACTTGTCTAATAGTCCATTTGTGAGTTTTCTCATCGAGAGAAGTATCTAATTTGTACCAGAAGAGAGCCAGGGTGCCTGGCGCAGGCTAACAAATATTTGGTCTAGACAACAAAATGCTAGTGCAGTGTGAAGCAAACAAACCATCAAGTTCACCTGACAGATACCTCTATTAATCTTTCTGGTTCTGACTAGGGTCATATTTATTAAAGCAGGCTTCTTGGGGGCTGGCGTGGCTTTAAAAAGCCTACTGAGATCGGTAGCTAATACAGCCTCAATGTTGAGGGCAGTTTTTAATTGTACAAATGCCTGTTGATTAGCCTAGAATGGATGTTATCGCATCCATATGTATTAGAGCATAACTTTCCTCATGAGGCCTTTTAGATAAGATTGCCTAAGCTAACCATAAATAGCACATTCCAGGATTACATTCTTACATAAGTTTAGTGCAGAGGTTTGGAAGTCAAGTCTCAGGTCCCATTCGAGCTCTGTCCCCGAGGCATCACAAACACCAGTGGGCGAGTTACTAACATTGCACTTGCAGTGTTTTGCCGTCTATAAAGAAATGCGTTTTACTTCCTTGCCCTTCCAAAACGCAGAAGAATTTTCCCCTGTAAGGAAAAAACCTACACAGATTTGTCCTAAAATTACATGAATGTAAGATACGCTGCAATTCCTTCTCACTTAACAAGCTCTGTATGGAAGCAGCATCTCTTTAGTAAGAGGGGATCCTCTGGGTCACTGGCAGCCGCCTTCTGCATGGAAATTCCAACATCTGCTGCTTGGCTTGAGGTCCAGATCTAACTACCACTATTTGGAAAAAAGTGTGTAAAGCACAATGATTCCTATAAAACAAATCTGTGAGGAACATGGTGAATTTTTTGCATGCAAATCTTAAACTCATTAGGATTGGTCTTGGGAAATAGGTTGTCTGAGGTGGAGAGACTGGCTTGCAGCATGGAATAATTTTTTCTGAGTCACAAGGAGTTTATGTGGGTTTTTTTCTCTCTGGCTCAATCCATAGGAAATAATCCAATTTAAGAGGGACATGTTTTGTATTCAGGTTCGTGCATTTAAAGACCTGTCTCAGCATATAGAGAGTTTCCACGTAAGTTTGATTTGAGGTGGGGGAAAGACATATTAATTGCCCTCTGAAGTAAATCACTGGTGTCTGCATTTTGCAGATTGAGAGCTGGAAACAAAAGTTCCAGATGTAACACTTCCAGAAGTGGCTTCCAATTATTTATGTCTCCTGTTGGCTACCAGTGCTAGACATTTAGATCAACACAACAATCCAACAGCTTCAGACAGATGGACAGAGGATGTTAAGAGCTCACAATCCCTTTTTTCAAGTCCCATGCATGCTTATTTCCTGGGACTTGGCTGTCCCTTGCCAGTAAAGGTCTCAACCAAGAAATGGGGGACTGTCCAATGCAGTAAGTGGTTCATGTGCAAGCAGAGCTGGCTCACCCAGGGGCAGACAAGCAAAAAGGTACCTTTGACAATCTTTGCTAGGATCAAACTGTGCAAGGCCCCACATTACGTTAGTGCCTCCTAAAATCAAAAGGGTTTGAGGTCATGAATTCAACAAAGCCTGAAGACTACATCTGGATGACAGCTGTGGGCATATCAATATTTCATAATCTCTAAGAGAACAGATGACACTTTTGTGCTGTGTGGTTATGTGGACATTCACAGGACCACTTGCCATAAGGAAGAAAATAGACATTTTGTTCAGAAGATAAGACAGACGTATTTTATCCACGTCACAAAAAGCAACTGTGCCATCATGGGAGAAGGCTTCGAAGGCACTGAAATGAATGTCTTTGGGTTCCTGGTACAACTTCAAAAATAGTGTAAAGTATTTACACATTTCTAAGCAATTCAATAGGGATCGATTGGGTTTGGTTTGAGGTGGTTTTGTGCGCTAGAGTTTTTTTAAAGTAGTTTTGAGTTCTTTTCCAGAAAACTTGAGTGAGAAGTACAGTCCTTATGGTGACTGTGTGAGGTGTACGGCAGAGCAGTAGGTTAGATACTTCCCGCAGCTCTCATCCCAGTGCTGGCAGTTGCTTTGTGTACAAAATGGAGTTTCAGAGCCAATTAAGCAAACTCTTTTTCCCCCCACTCTTTTTAAAGTCCTACTGCTTCTGGAAAAATGGTCCACACTCAGTCCTTCTAGGCTGGCATCAGTGTGCAGATTAATGGTGATTATTTTGAAAAGCACATGGATGATTTAGGTTTCATCGTAGTAAAGTCACTTCTGAAAATGAGATGTAAGCACTTGATATCACTGATACACAGGCCAGATTTCACTGTTCAACTATTCTGTTACTGTCGTATTTACACAGTTCTTGCAGTGCATACTTTATTTCAGCTGCTGAAAGAACTTTACTGCTGAAGTACCAAAGCAGTCTCCTTGTCAGGAAGACTTCACACGTGCGTTGCAGCACCTGTCTTAATGTGTGGCATTATGATCAGTATAATGGTTTGGGAAAGAAGAGAGAAAGAAAACAATTCCCTTGATGGACATAAGTAGAAAAGTGCAAAATCAGCACGTCTACCAAAACTTAATCACTTTAGTGTCTTGGAAACTTACCCAGTATCTCCTTTGGCAGGGGTGTGAAGCATTGTAAAGCTTTCTAGGGACAGAATTGAGTCAGCCCTTTTGTGCTAAGAGTTTTCTGTTGATTACTCCTCCCTCTTGGTTTTATGTTATCACTTATTTTAAAACTTGTTTTAAACATTTTGTGCTTGAGGAGGGCAACGAGAAGCATCTAATTGGGCAATGAAGAAACATGATCCAATTAAAAAAGAAAACCACTCCTGACTATTGGAAAGGGCAACAAGTTACTCCTACGCATGCTAGCTCATGCCCTTTTAACTTATTAAATTCCATTTATATCACCTTTATTGATGCTGCTCAATTATACCACCTCATACATTCTGTTCATTCTCTTTATGTTGTACTTCATCTTAATGCAGCTGCATTTTTGCCACTGGTTATTGTCTATCTGATATTTGCCAGACTTAATTGATAAGCTCTTCTAGACAATTTGGAAGTCATATAATTTGAGTAGCTACTGTGCTCCGTATTTGTGCCTTCAATGAGATCCTCTGCTGACAACACAGATTTATGTGGGCAAAAGACCCTGCTACTCTTAATGAAGCCAGAGAGGAAACTTGACTGTTCCACTGGAACAAAAATGTGCCATAATTTATCTTTTTTTTTTTATTATTATTATTTTTTTTTATTTTATTTTTAAACCACAGAAAGCTAAGCCTGTGATGCGTTTAAGCTTCACTGGAGTCTTGTATAAGGAGACTTACTCAAAGGCAGTGCAGGTAGCTCTCTAGCACCAGTGCTTGCATGGTCTACTGGAGATGCAGCAATTGCATAACAGGGAAAGAGAGGGTACGAGCAAAAGGACCTAAGCCAAACCTTCCCCATGACAATTCAATGTCCTTCTGTTTGTGACACAGCAGCATGTAACCGGCAGAGTACATTTTTGGAGTTAAAATTTAATAAGGCCAGAATTTTCATGTGTGAATGCCTAGAGATGACTGCCTTTACATCTATCTAAATAATTAACTGAAGCAAATAATTCTTCAAAATGATACTTCTGTTTAAGTCCATGGTTACTCTGAGTTTATGAGAAAATTGGGCACCTTCAGAAAAGGTGGATGAAACATTTAGAAATTTTTAGAGTTTGGTGTCTCTCATTGCAATTAGTAATCTGCCCTGAAATGCTGTATTAAAATTGCTAATTCTTTCTCAGTCCCAGCAGTGTTCTCTACTCCATATTTGTTGCAGTGTTTTCTCATTACCACAGTCATTTTCTATCCTTATCCCAAACTCTCTGGCATTAATCAAAACGTTTCTTAGAACTTTGCAACAGGTAGGAAAGCGTCCTGCCTTTCCTTGCAGCGTCCTGATAGATCTGAGCCATCCACGTCCATATATTTGATGCCACATTCACCACATATGGCAGTGAAGATGAGAAGTAAAAAACACCCTGAAGGCTCTGTGGGGAGAGTAATGCATGAGGAAAAGTTTGCTCATTTGAGAGGTGCTGGGGTGGCAAAGTCACCCAGTTGTCTTTGCCGTTAATTCACCGTATTATTGCAGGGGGCTGAAGTGAGGAAATCACAGGTGTGATAGGACTGGATTTTTTCCTGTCTGGGTGTTTTTGTGAGGCAGCTGCCTAAGTACACTGTGTATGCTAAATTACAATCAGGTTTTTGTGGAGAAGTAAGAGCAAAAGTTTTCAAACGCTTACAAATTGTCGCGGTTATAGTCTGCATTTTCCAGTAATGACTGTTCTTAGCACTAAGACTGGCGATATTTTTCTCCCCCTTTTCAAGGAATATGATCTAATCTAATAACTTGAAATCACAGGGGAATTCTGTCTATATGCATTCATAATTCAGAGATACATCCCCCCGAAAAAATAATACGGAGGGACTTTTATAGTAAAACACAGAGTAATTTACAGAGTTTAAGACAGCAGAGACACCTCAGAACCTCTATGGTCATCTTTCTAACGTAAGACTAAGCAACTGCTCTAACTCATCTTTGATTCCAGGACTCAGAATTTGCTATTGAATGATTTATAGTAAAATTGGATGCTTGTTGCCCATAACAAGAGCTCCTAGTGCTGTGAGCTAGGGACTGGTACTACAGCAGAGACTTTGTCTTCCACTACACCTGGTTTGGAGGTGGTGTAGTTAACCGGGGGGAACAGATTCAGCATTTTCTCTCTTGCATAATCCTTGTAAACCTGAGTTATTCTAGAAGCCAAATTGAGCTGGGTTGCAGTTAAAACATCTTCAGAACCCCTCTACTTGGTGTGTGCAGAAGGCTGGGCCAGTAAGGAAGGAATCAAGCACCATGCAGAGAGCCCAGGTCCTGCTGCAGGCACTCTGTCTCTGGAACCTTCCATTCTGCCTGGACTGTGTAAAGCAGGGAGATCAAAATGGTAATTTTTAGCTACCCTCAAATGTTCTTTCCCAGAGAAAATACACTACTCTCGTCCATAGCATGATTCCAGCTTGGGTTTGCCAAACCACTTTGCTGGAGGGTAAGGACAGGACCTAGAGCAGCCCTAGATGTAGTCAGCTCTCTCTGTATCTCAGGGTGCTGTATCTCAGGGACATTCAGCCTAGTCCATCCCAGGCACCTGACTGTGTGGCCTGGGATTGCCCTCCTCCTTCCCAGCCACTGAGGCACCACAGCTCAATCCCTTGCAATGATTCAATTTTGCAGCTGTTGAAACAAGGCACGTTCAATGCAATTGTCTGGTTTGCAGTTGGGATTCTTTGTTGTTTTTTTTTTTATTTTCGGTGCCCAGTCGAACGTTTCAGCTGTAATTTCTCATTATTTTCTGCACTGTGAAAGAAAATTAACACTACTTTGTAGAGTTGAGGAAATAATGTAATTGAAGTAATAAACACAGAGAATTCAAGGAATCCAAAATGACATCTCTTTTGACAACCATGTGGTTTTGGAATATGGCAAAGAAATGTGAGCCATTGACTGTTTCTATATGTTGAATAGTAGGTATTAAGTCTTGAGGAAATGCTAACTGGCAGTAAGGAAGTCCACTTTCTTTTAAAATGTATGTGCTTGTAGCTAAGTACAGCTGATGGGGTGTCTTGGATGCAATTTGCATTTATTCACTGTCACTGGTGGAGCAAGGGACTTAAATTTGCCCTCCTGCTGCACGTGAGGTTATGCTATGAGCTGCACACCAGTGGAGCATTGTGGCTTGCCTTCAGTGGGAGGAGACAGCAGAAGTGGCCTGATCAGAGCTCCCCAAGTGTGAGAGGTTTGTGTGCAGGAGCTAGAGAATACAGCAAGCTCTACATGGAGGAAACAAGATGTTCTTGGCAGTTTACCGCCACTGAACCTGGGAGATAAAAATCCTTGACAACACAGGGAACTACTTCAAACACATTCAGGCAAAATTTGGCTTCCAAATATTAGTTTTGCCTTAAATTTTGCTGTTGTTACATTAAATAATGTCAGTTTTTGCCAAGCTCAGTTCCTTCCTTTCTCTTGAGGTCCAGGGGCTGTAGCAAACGTGTTCTCAGGCAGATGCCTGACGTTCTCCTTCACTCTTGAACAAGACTTCTCAACCCTCTGTGCCATCTCTCCAGCACGTACAGCACCGTGAGAGGACAAGTTGCACCACCTTTCCCATGTCCTTCCCTCGCTGTTTTTAATCTCAAGTGGGCAATTTGTTTTGCTTTCATTACAAATGGGGAGGGAGTGGATTAGAAAGGATAGAACAGTCTGAACCAAATGTCCTCATTAGGCTTGTTTCTTCATAGTTAACTGCAAACTCTACACATGCTCTCAAGTCCTTTGTTTACTTAGGTCACCGTTACTCAAGGGAGTGATTTGATTCCAGCGTAGCATCTCCCTTAGTAAAGATCATTCCCGTGAGTAGGGATTACACAATCAGGACCTAAAGCATGCTTCCTTGAGAGGTACAGCCTTCAGAATGATGTCACTTATGGCAGAAGAAGTTAACTGTGCAGCAGTAGCAAAGAGGGGTTTATCGTGGTAAGGAAGATTACTCACAGAGGCATGTTGTTGCTCTAATAAAGATTTCTCTCATATTTAAGGAATGCCAATGAAAACAGAGAAATATTTGTTTGATCTTTTCTATGTACCTCTTTTAAAAATAACACTGACAACGAATGTACCCAATAACTGCCTCAGCCTCTCTCCTACCAGTTACTGTGCATGCTGGCGTGGTTATTCGGCATGTCTTCACAACAGGAAAAATCCCAGTATCATAATGTGAGACCACATCAGGGTGTAGGCAGTCCCTTCCAAATCAAGAGAACAAACCCCATGCTGACATCAAAGAGCAGACAGGGAGATAGTAAAAAAAAAAATCTCCCTTGGCTTAGTAAGAGAATTTCCAGAAGTGCTCTGGATGGATCAGACATTTCTAATACCTTTTTTTTCACTCTTCAAGTAATGCCCAGAGTTCTCATTTGGAATGGGTGTAGGGCACAGGTCTGAGAGAGGGCCCATGCCATCAAGGTGCTTGTCCTGAAGCATCTGAAAATCTAAGAATGCCATCTGCTGTCTCCTCAGAACAGTTTGCATTGTATCTGTACAGACTGTAGCTAACTGGTACCAGCAGCACCACTGTTGGGTTCCCAGTTGCTCACTGGTAATTGCTGGCTGCTGCTGTTGCCGTGCTGGGCAGGGGAAGATTCTGCTGTTCCACATCAAAGTAGTGAGGGTATGATCTGCTTTGGGTTTTCCTTACCTTCTCTCCCAGATAACACCTGAGCTGCATCTGATGTCATCCCAAGCTTACAACAAATGCCATTGCATACTTTGATTTCAATTGGCTGAATTTTGCATTGTTTGTTAATTTAAGATCTTGTAAGCAGAAGTCCTGTGTTCATTTTCTCTGAAGTAACTGTGTGTCTATTAATGTGCTGCTGACCTGATGGGACTTTTTAATGTTCTCTTTCTCATCCTGTCCCAGAGATGTGACAGACACACACACTGGGCAGCAGTTGACTCAGACGCGGGGCACAGGAGAGCTCATAGGCTTTGCTCAGGACACAAGGTGGTGCATGGATGTTTCACAACTCTGGCATCATTTGAATCACTTCTCTTTGTCCAAGCCTTCCAAAAGCCTTGTTGGATGCCTGTGGTCCTTATTGTGATTTCCACAAAGCATTATCAGAATATCAGCAAAGCACAGAGCAGCAGACCAGTCAGATAGTGCCCTCGACCAGTGAATGCATTTTAAGTCTGCCAATAATTCTTTTTTTTCAGTGATGATCTGAATTTATAATAATATCGCATCTTGTACAAATGCTATAGCAGGGAAAAAAACCCCAAAGCACGAATTGAGAGGAGGCAAAATGAGGTAATAACATTTTAAAATTTCAATCTCTACTACATAAATCTATTGGAGAACTTCCCTCTTCTCTCTAATGCAGATTTCTCCAAAACCAGGGACTGCCTTCTGAGTTACGTCTGCTTGCTATTACTGTGCTAGATGAGAGCACAGGCCTGCTGGCTGGTATGAACAGCTAATAAACTTTTCTGTCCTTAAGATGTTCAGTGACAGAACAAATAATTTGCTGTTCTGATCGTGGGGAAGTGGGGAAACGACAGCCCACCTAACCTGCACAGTCTCTTAAAATTTCATCTAATTTCCTTTGTGCCAGGGAAAAGGGAAGGAGATCAGACATCTTTCTTAATCTCCCTTTTTTCCAGAAGCAAATCCAATTCCTGTTTAACACATGTAACAATAACCTATCCCATATGTGTTTTGCCCTTTGTTGCAACTATTTTTTATGAGTTGTTTGAGTAGCTATGCCTCTTATTTTTTCAGTTTTAGATTATCTTCTGCTGGTTTGCCCTGCCACATCAATCACAATTCAGAAAACATCTGCTAACCCTCTGCAAAGAATCCTTTTTTCAGTTTCTGTACTGCTGAAGCTGCTCAACAGTTTTACATCAGAAGCATTTTTGACAGAATGTAGCTCACAGGATAAAATAAATAGAAGAAATTATAAAAATTCTATTTTTGTCACTTCTTTCCATAGGCCTTACTAAATCTTTAGCAGTGGAAAGAGCTATAGAAATTCAATTTCTTTACAGGATTGCAAAACATCCTCTCTAAACTTTCTTCAAGCATCTCATCTTTCAACCACACACCATCCTAGCAGAGGGCTAAGGCAGTGGTGTGAGAACTGGGACATATCAAATGCTATGTATCTTAGAACTATAATCTATAGGGGGAGTTTATTTTTCTATTATTGCTTGCACATTAGGCTAGCAGCCTATCTGACATTCCTCTCTTTTTTTGCATTGGGTATTGGGTTTGGTGATTGGTTGGGTTTTTTCCCTGCAATAAGTGTTGTTCCTTGTTCTTCAGGGCATTTCTGCACTTGGCATTTTCTTGTAGGTTGTTGCTGTACATTGGTTTTGATTTGTATTGGAAATTATCAAGGGATAAAGTTCCTTTAAATCAGGTTTGATGTCTTGGTCAGAAGTCAAACCAATGCATCCAGGTGTGGATACACACAAGCTTTACAAAGGCCTGTTCTAAATCTAACAGCTATGGTTTTTAACATAAACAGCACCCAAGGAAAGAATTTAGCATTGAGTCTCACCCTTCCCCTCACTATACAGGTGAAGATTTAAACTCAGCCTTTAGCCCACCTTCCGCCTTTCACACTCCAGTGCTGAGATTATGTCACTTCAAAGGTTTACTTTGGAGGGAGTCAAATTCCTCTCAGATTTATATTTGTATGTTTCTCTGTCTGTTAAGAATGTAATTTAGCTGTTCGGATTGCAGCAGGAGAGTCTTATGATTCCCTCTTGATGGCTTATTATATGTAAAAGGAAATAAAAAATAAATAAATGTTTAATTCCAGGGCATTCTAGTGACGCATACCCAATCTGTACAAAAAGCCTTTGAACTGTGCAAGTTGTAAAGATAGTTGCAAAGAAAGTAAATACCAATAAAGCACCATTCTTTCTTCTGACAAATACAACTTTCTGAAAGCTGCAACCATTAATTTTTCTGTCCAAACATACTGGGGCTGCCTAGCGAACTAAAGGACATTTTGCTTATTATGTCAGAAAGCATTTCTTTCCCCTAAAGCATTTATTATCTGATGTGTGCAAGCAGAGTTTTAAGTCTAATCAGGTTTTTAAAAATAAAAAGCAAGAGTCTTACTAATGTGGAAAAGAAAGCAAGCATGAGTTTTAGGTATTCTGAGATGGCCCTGATTAACCCCTGAGTTGATAAGTCCCTAAATCCACTCTCTATTTTAAAAACTAAGAGTCAGAGTTGCTCAGATTTGTCTGGCCACGTCTTTTCAAGGATTTTGGCATCACACCATATGTTTTTTATTATCAGCATTTTCAGTTATTTAGGAAAACAAATCCCACATGTGCATCAAGACAACAACACAGCAGTGATCACCCATCGTGGGGTTTGCATAAATTCTTTAATTACCTGATCAGGTAGCTTTCTATTGTTAGGTTCTCAAAGTCCTCCTAAAAACCCTCTATGATGGTGATTTGAAAATGTCCCACTGTGCCTCTACAGAGCTCAGTCCCATCGATGCTCATTAAGCACCACCCCAAGTTAAAAGGCAGGGTGAATTTTCTGGGGCTACGTAGGCTATTATTTGTCATATGCAGTGCTGTACTCCTACACAGTCATCTAAGGAGAAAGTTGTAAACTTTATCCAATATTTTGTTGCAATTCCTCTACCATGAGAAGTTCAAACTCCGTGTAGTTCATAGTGTGCCACTTGTTATATGCTGGAGCGTTTAACCTGCAAGAAGATCAATTTCTCTCATCAATATATTTTTCTCCATGTGCTGAAAAACTGTAATCTTATCATCCCTGGCTGGACTTCTGCATTTACAGAATGCCTCTTAACATTTGTTATCTTTTAAGCTTTTGCCTTTTCTGAACTTGTTCACAAGTGATGAGTTAGAGCATCTGGAGAGACATCAAACAGTTAAAATACTCTTTATTATTTATAATACAGAAAGGAGACTAATGCCCACTTACCTGAGGAATTATGACAATAATCTGTAAAAAAATTTAACAATTTTTAAAGCTATTTGTAACCCAAAAGTCATTAATCTTCCACTCAAATGATTGAGACCGGAGTGCTTTGAGCCCCTTCCTGCTACCACGATGCTTTAGCAGTTACAGGTTTTCTGAGTTCCTCGTTGCAAACCTGTTTCCTTAGGATGTGTGTATTCATTGCTCAGAGCTGCATACAAACAGGGTTTGACGTCCTGGAACAGGGCTTTTCCATCATTATCTGAGTTCAGAGGTTATTTAACTATTGGCTTGGGTTTTGTTTGTTATGTTCACCTGACCAGACTGAAGAGAGTGCAGCATGTTGACATACTCCTACACAAGCTTTCTGATTGAATCCAGTGGCTCAGGACTAGACCAAAATTTCCCCCTGTAAAGACTGTTCCCTGTCACAGCTGTGCTTGCACATGAAGAAGTTTAAAAAGTAGAGATGTGATGGGTCATTTCACTGAGAACTGGGGCCAGACTATCTTTGGGTTTGGATAGCTCTGTAGGAAGAGGAGCCAAGAAAAGTTCTTCCTATCTGTGGTCCTTCACAGTGGTTAAGAATAGATAAAACCTTCACAGTGACCCCAAGAATGGTTTTCTCAGTCCAGGATCATCCTGTCGCAGAAAAATCAAAGCTGTTTCCTGGAAAAGGTTGACAGCTGATCCTTGCTGGCCTAGGAACTGCCAGGGCTCCTGAATGCCCTTTACCTGCCTTAACTTTAATCCATCTTTAGAAGTCCCTGCCTGGCAGAGAGTACTTGACCTCATCCTCCCCACTCTGTGTAAGACTGCTTTACAGCTCACTGTGATCTTTGTTCCAAACAGCTTCAGAGTTTGCTAACTGAACTTCATTTTGGTTTTGTTCAAGATGGCCTTTTTTTCTGTAATGTGCAGTTTTCTGTAGGCACTTAGCTGCTGCTTTTCTCCCCGTGCTCCTCCTCTATACGCAGGTAGCTGCATGGGAGGGACACTGCACCATTTTTGGGCTGTTTTTTTCACATTTGAAGTCTGAAGATCTTGCCTGGATCTCATCCTCAGCTGAACTGAGCTAAAATCAAATGGTTAGGGAACAAGGCTGAACTTGTAGGAGCTAACTCATGTGTTAGAACTGGAAAGATGAACAAGGTCTTTTAGTCATCCAGCAACTTTATAAGAAACTGGACACATACATACTTTGAACAGAAGGCTGCTAAAAAAAGTTAAAGCCCCCCAGGAGGAGAGAGGGATGCTTCTATGAGTGGTAGTAGAGGTCTCTTCCAGCAGAGAGTCAAGGAGCCCAAGCCATGTGTACATTTATCCAGGCATCCTCCTCAGGCACCCAAGAGCTGAGGCTGTGTGCCCACCACGCTCAGGACAAGCTGTGTTTTCTGCCTAAGCTGGGTCACTCTGACAGGCGGAGGATACTCAAGCTGAACTGCTTCCCAAGAGAAAAGGATCCAGAGAGAAGAGCTGGGTTTTGTTGTGGCTTTTGGTTTTGTTCTGCCGTTCCTTTCTGCCCTCAAAGGATGAGGCAAGTGTGGTATTGCAAGACTTGGCAAACATAAAACAATTGTGTTCACGTCCACATGCCCATTTTTGTATGACTCTCCTTGCGTGTATTTCGGTTTGAGAAGTCAATGAAAACATGGTTTGAAAATGCAGGGATGAGAACATCGTGAGCAGATGCCAAAACTTTCTTTTTTCTATTTCTTACAGCACGTGGTTTTGAATTGAGTGCTTGTATATGTTTAAATGGCATTGCGTACTCCAAAGTAGTCACCCTGCAGCTTGAGAATTCTCTTTCCTATTTCTTTTCACATCAGCTAGTTTTCTGTCCTGTGTTGTGACTTTCCTTACTATTCCAAGACCTTCCCTATTATTCTTGAAATAGAAATGACATCTGCAGCCCCAAGAATGCTGCACTACACCCACAGAATTTACTTTATCTAGCAATCTGCCACTAATATTTTGAGAATCCAGCAAGGCAGAAAAAGACTACCTCCCCAAATTGCTATTGTACAGCTGTCCTTAAATGAACTGTGTCATATGAGTTCCCTTTGCAACACTGGTGAAGAAAATGCTTGACGTTTTTCTCAGAAATCATTGTAGATGTACTTATCTAAGATATCTTGCCATGGCTGTGGACCTTTTTGTGCTAAAACTGTCTGTTGTTTTCTAGGCTTCCTTTGAAATTGCTATAAAACCTTTCATATTTATGAATATTTAATATTTTTCAATTTTCTTAGGCAATGTCTACATTTATTAAGTGATAAACATCCACTCTGGGGAATATTACTGGTTATATTGCTTGTGCTTCGGGAACAGAACTGTAGTGGCAGTCTCTCGGTGTATTGTCAGAAATAAATGTGATTTGTGGGTAGGCCTGGCTCATGGCGCATCAGCTCTACCACTTCAGAGTGGTTCCCAGAAGTGATCTGACTCAGGCCCTGTGCTGAGTCACAAATCCTCCCCTGCTCCCTCCTTGCTTGCACAAAGTAGCAGTTTTCTTTTGAACTGTATTAGCAGGAAAAGAATTGCTTCCCACACCCGGGCACTGGCTGAAGTATGAAAATGTATATTTTGTGTTATAGGGAGGCAGGGGAGGGATGGTCCTTTCCTTTCCCTTTTATGCCTGCTCACTTACAGGAGGTCATTTATGTGAGGGTGTGCCCGCTCATACTCCTGGTTCGGGCAACCCTGTGGTGTAGGCAAAATACATCCCTGCAAAACCAATGAAGAGGAGACTCAGGATATGCTTTCTCTGAATACCTGGGCTAATATGATGAGAACACGAACTGCTCTGTCCAGCAAACAAAGTTTGATTCAAAATTGAAGACACAGGAAATGAGAGATAGAACTCTGCTTGGCAAGGCCTGAATGTTAGTTCTGAGACCAACATCTTAAGAATATTTTAAGCTTTGCCTGCAGAACTCAGTCATGACTTCCGAAGCAGGTAGCAGGCAGAAATCCGAGCCCAGAAAACGGGCTCAGCTGAAGGGATGGCTCAAACTGGAAGGTGCAGTGTTCGGGTGCCCAAACA